>OX336365.1:39306251-39906251 GCA_946902895.1 Fragum fragum
TGTTTATCAAATTTTGAAAATATGGGCATAAGTGCAATTTGTTAAAATATTTTTAATGAGTCTTTATACATTTTACCAAACGTTAATTTCATAGACATAGCCAATTACAAAGAAGTTGCAGACATGCATTTCGAGTTGATAAAAATTTAGATAATAAAAATCTTTCATCCATTACCAGATGATAACATTTCAGACTGGTCCGAATTAAAAGAAGTTGCAGACGGCAAGATGATGGAATTTAAAAAAAAAATCTTTGGTTTTATATGGTATAAATGTGGTTTATGAAGAAATTACTTGGCACAAATTTTTTAAATAAATAAACTTGAAATGGTTGTATGCAACTTCTTTGAATTTGAACCAGCCTAAAATTTTGGTGTCTGGTAATGGGTTAATAAGAACCTATTACCAGATTACAGAATATTAGACTGGTCCAGTGGAAAGAAGTTGTAAGCAAGTTTTTAAGTGTACTAAATAAAACTTTTTGAGAAAAAGTGTAATTGCTTATAACAAGTTATTTCTCCCTTTCTCACAAAGATGTAATATTCTTTATTCAATTCCCACACAGTGAAGCCTTTGAATGCCCCCCAAGAAAAACATTTGGGAAAACATTGTGTAAAATGAAGAAATTGCTTGTAACAAGCTATTTCTTCATTTAGCACATTTTTTTTTTCTTCAGAAAGTTGAATAAATCTAAAATTTCAATTTGAAATTGTGGTCAACAACTCCTTTCAATTTGGACCAGTCTAAAATTCTTCCATCTGGTAATGGGTTAAGGGCATCAAAAGGCGTGATTGTGTGGTAGTGAGATAAGGCTCAGGCCAGTGACTTTAGACTTGTAGATCACCAGCAAAAGATAGAGGTGTAAATCAAGTTCCATCTTAGTAGAAGCGGCCTAAACAAATTATGTGTGTCGTGTTTACAGTGATTTATATATTGTTAATGCATGTTACAATCCATTTTTGTTCTTATATTATGAGGAAAACAACTCTTAATCAAATCTTTATTTTGTTTTGTTTCTTTGTTTTTCAATAAAATAATTTTGTAAATATTTTGTTGGTTTCAGTTTGACCTAAAAAAAAAAGTCCAATTCTCTAGTTATTTAGATATGCAACCATTTCCTACACAATTCCTACTTTTTTAGGTGATTCTCGTATCATGAAAAACATTGTGGAAAAAGAAGAAATTGCTTCTTTCCAAGAGTTTCTCCAATTTCACATTTGTTTTACTCTAAATGGTAGATATTATCAAAGTGAATAATATTTTGCTTTATCATCTGCAACCTCTTTCAATTTTTATAAGTCTTGAATTTTGTCTTCTTGTAATATTTTTGTCATCAAAGGAGTTTTGATTCAGAAACCATTGTGGCAAAAATAAGAAATTTCACCTTTTCCATATTTTTTTACTCAGTTGATAGTTATTCAAACTTATTCATGTTTTGAATTGTCATCTGCAACATCTTTCAATTTTGACCAGAATCTTGAATTTTCTCTTCTGATAAAGTTTTGACTTGGCAGAAAATTGTATGGAAGAAAACACCTTGTTGAAAAGTAGAAACTTCTAGTAACAAGCAATTTCTCTTTTGTCACTTTTTTAGATCTTCTGAGCACAACCTGCTGAAGGTGAGCTATTGTGATCAGTAATTGTCCGGCGTCCGGCCGTCTGTAAACAATTATCAAAAAAATCTTCTCCTAAACCATAAGGCCTAGAGCTTTGATATTTGGTACATATCATCACCTATTGACCCTCTACCAAAAAAATTCAAAGAATCACTGTACTCTTAAAATTAACCCTTTTCTGTGCGATTCCTGATTTTACGAAGGAAATCTTTAAAAATCTTCTCCTCCTAAACCATAAGGCCAAGAGCTGTGATATTTGGTACATATCATCACCTATTGACCCTCTACCAAAATACTTCAAAGAATTACTGTATTCTGAAAATTAGCCCTTTTCTGTGAGATCCCCGAGTTAAGGAATAATAAGGAAATCTTTGAAAATCTTCTTCTCCCAAACTATAAAGCCTTGAGCTTTTATATTTGGTATGACCCTAGCCCTTTTCTGTGCAATCCCTAATTTTACAAAGGAATAAAGAAGGAAATCATTAAAAATCTTCTTCTCTAAAACGATTAGGCCTATTTGGTACATATCATCAACTATTGACCCTCTACCAAATTACTTCAAAGAATTACCGTATTCTGAAAATTAGCCCTTTTTTGGTGCGATCCCTAATTTTAGTTAGGAATAAATAATGATATCTTTGAAAACCTTCTTCTCCTAAACCATTAGGCCTAGAGCTTTTATACTGGGTATGTATTGATGTCCATACTTTAAAGCATATCATATTCAAGAAATTAGTGCTATATGGTGGGATCATCAATATACTCGGGATTAAAAGAGAAATCCTTAAACATCTTCTCCAAAATAATTAGACAGAGGGCTTTGCTATTTTGTTTATATCACAAAGCCATGAACCATCATACACAGGGGAGTGATTTAGGACCATCATGGTCCTCTTGTTTAAATGAATATTTCAGGTATTTTCAAAATTAGTCATATTTTGAATTGCCATCTGCAATCTTTTTCAATTAAAACAGTCTTAACCCATAACCAGACAACAAAATTTTAGACTAATCCAAACTGAAAGAAGTTGCAGAATTCTTTTGAAAATTTATTTCACATAAAAAAACTGCTTAAAAGGTACAAGCAGGTGATGTAGACTAAGATCTGACGGCTGATCTTTATCCATACCTCCTGCAAAAACAGGAATATTCCGGTATCAGCATTGCAATGGTTAAAGGGAGGTATCGATGTTTCTGAAACCTATATAAGAAAAAATTACCAAGTGCCGAAAAATAGACTCAAACGAACATTTAATACTTTAAGTTAGATCAGGTATTGTCTTGGTAGTAATCTAATAGACCTAAAGTGGCTTTTGGTGGTTATATCGGAAAGGTCCAGCGGAATTCCAGGTTATTTTTAGAATTCGGAATTCGGCTGTCGACATCGAATGACCTCATTTGCATATGACCCAAATTCAAAAGAAGGTAACAAGTTTACTAGCGAAACAGCAAACGTCCTAAATCATGTCACACGAAAGGTTAAGCGCACAACTACGGTAAGTGTTTACATTCGTAATAACGCTTACGACAGTTTTGGACTGATCTTTACAGACTGGCTAGCGAACATAACTCCTGATGACATAACGATGACGTTGGTTTGATGTAATTTAAATAGAATGCAAAGTTCTAACGGTTATTCGCGCCATGTGAATACCCTATTATCTCCGCAACTGTCTCGGATTAATCTAAAAATAGATAAATAGCCTACGTAGGCTATTAGGGAAATACCCTACTTTTTTCTGATAAGCGAACTCAGATTTTTGCAAAACTCCTTTGCGGCATATTGTATTCAAATAGTATATAAGAGGAAATAAAAATAATTAAAATCTGTGACATGAAAAAAACATCGATACCTACCTTTAAGGAGCATTTATATAAAAACTTGGTTGAAACCTGCCACTTGAAGGTCTCTGAGGAGAAAATGCAACACATGTCTATCACTGGTTAAAAATTTGTTGGATAAATCTGACAAAGTATTACCAGAGGATTAATCCTCTAAGGTTTGGTTGCAAGAGAAGACAGTTTTTATCATATATTGAAAATTACTTTGCCCATTAAAGTCATGTTTGTCAACCCATCTATAAAACTTATGATAAACGAACATCTAATGATCATTCCTGTAAAATCATTGGTGAAATCCATTCTGCCATTTCTGAGAAGATTTTCAAATTTCACTAATAACAATATAAGGAAATAACCCCAACTAATAGCCATATTTTCTATCAAATCAATTTTTCTTGGAGGAATCTGGTAAAAGCTCCTCCATTGATTGTTTCTATTGAATTTGGTTGAAATCCATTCAATACTTTCCGGAAGATTGCCCTGCAAATAAAAGCCCTAGTTTTCATCTGATCAAAGAATCATTCCTATAAAATTTCAAGGAAATCCATTATGCAGTCTTTGAAGAAAAGATTTGCAGACAGACTGAATTTTGTACAGATCCAAATCAGAAAAAAATATCTTAATTCTTTTCATGCTGGTCAAGGAATATTCCTAATTTTGCAGGAGGTATAGACAAAGATCATCCTGCACATAAGTGCAGTTTGATCTTGGTCTTCACCTCCTACTTGTCCCCTTTCAGCCAGAGTTGTTAAAATTATCAATTTTCAAAAGAAAATTGACTCTTATAAATACCTCCCAGTACTGTCAGTACTTTGATTTTAAAGCAATTCGGTATAGGAGCATGACAAGAGTTAACAATAGTCTTGGTCTTCAGCCAGTGGGGTTCAAAATAATAAGCCAATGATATCTTGATGCCATTTTGTCAAGGGTATGGGTTAGGTAACTTATTCTAAAATTCTCTTAGTTTACATGTTTATTAAGCAAAAAATACAATAGTAGGCATTGACCTACAATACATCATATAAATATATCATCTTTAAAACTAACTCACATCTACATTATGATTTAACCCCCCTCTCCCCCCATTCCCACATAATAACATTTTATGACGTCCCTGAAGAAAACAGCTTTTGAAAAAATCATGTAATATAATTAAATTACTTATAAGTAATTTCTCCACCTATCCACAAAGACAAAGATTTTTAATATCTCATCAACTTGAAATTGTTGTCTGCAACTTCCTTCATTTTGGACCACTCTAAGACTTTGTTTGGAAATGGGTTTAGAAAATTGTAGCAATGTATGAGTTATTAATGAATTTCACTAGTAAGAGTATGTTTCCTATGCCTTTAACTTGGATGTCTCTAATGGGAAAAATTTACTGAGTTAAAATTCAAAATGTAAAATGTGTATCTTGTCTCAAAATAACCCATCTCATTTCAGTCCACCTAGATGCTTTAAAATTCAGAAAGAAACTGTTACTCTGATGAACTGTGATCAGCTCTCAAAAGGGATTTACCCTTAACCATTTCCTGTTCAATCCCTGGTTTTTACGTCCCTGTGAATTAATAAATGAGAATATATTGCAGAAAACGAAGAAATCGCTTTATCCACAATATTTTCTACCTTGTTTATTGGTGATTTTTCAAATTAAATCTTAAATAAATTTTCGTCTGAAAATCCTTTGAATTTGGTCAGTACTAAAATTTTGCAAAACTAGAAATAGTGGTCAAGACAATATCAATATTATTGACAATAATGTTCAATATACTGAACAATCTTTAACCCATTACCAGATGACAAAATTTTAGACCGGTCCAAATTCAAAGATATGGCAAATGAAAATTCTAAGTAAATATGATTTCAAACTTGTTTATCTTCCAAGGTTCTTCATTATCAACAATTTTTCCCAACACTTTTTTCTTGATGGGCATAATTCTGTGGAAATGGGTGAAACATGTGTGACCTTTCCTAAAATTTGTTTCAAAGAGTATATCTGATCATAATGGAACTCAACTATGTCAAATTATTGCAGCTGCATATTGTATATGGGGTGCTTATACTGCCTTGCCATACATGCTAGTTTTTAAAGCAACATGGTAGAGTGCTTGCTTTGAGACAGGGAAGTCCCTGGTTTGAATCTGGAATGTGTCCAATACTTGTTTGCGGGTTAAATCTGGTGCCGCCATTAATAATCCACATGTGATGATCGTTATATGATAAGGTAGCTTATGATGATAAATATGGAAGAACGAATTAATAATCTTAATTGTCGAGGGTGTGTATGTATTCAGATAGTGTATAAGGTGTGCTTATACTTCTGTGCTGTACAAGCTAGCTTTCATAGCAATGTGGGAGATCGCTTGTTTTTGGACAAAGAGGTCCATTTATTGAAACCAGACAAAGTCAATATTTATTTGTGGGTTACTTTTTTTAAACCCATCCATGATTGTAGGAGTAATACTTGGGACAGATTGGGGTGACATCAGATTAAGGGATCGACAAACAGAAGAAAAAAAGGACATATGAACATCATCAAAACCCATAGGAGGGGGATAAGATTAAAAATCTTAATTGATGCTGTACCACTTTTCTTTATCTGCTTCCACACTGAGTATCTTTAAATTGAACAAATATAGAGACAGCCCTATGTCCCTTTTTTCTGTATAGTCAATGAAGCAAAGTCTGATAACATGCTGTTAACAAGGTCCACCGCCTCTCTTGTTGAGGAAATCTTCAGTTTAGAACACAACTCCTCTAACTGATCAGCATCGCCATGGCAACCAGAAAGACTGAGGTATGTTTTCATCATATCAGAAATCTGAATTACATGTATATAGATTCATTTGTTTCAGTAAAAAATCAATTTATCTTACATTAAGTGAACAACAAAAGTTGTAGCTATATTGCTCAAAATGAACAATTTGATTCTTTCATTGACAGCTGGAATCCATCAATTTAGACTTGTACAATAAGTTATTTCAAGTAAAATATGAGAAGAGATTAAATTTGACCTTTATCTTTGAGAAATGAACCTAATTAAATGTGCATTAGCCAGGAGTAGTTGACCAATCGCGGCCGTCAAAGAACCATTGACCAATCAAATCATTCATTCAGCTTGGAATAGAGCTTTGAACTCTGATATCGGCCGCCATTTTCGTGAAACATTTAAAGTGGTTTGGTGACTTAAATGTTGTAACTACAGTTTAGGTCGCCAACCAAACATCCTAGTTTTTTTTTGCATGCTACTGGCCATAAATTTTGCTAAATAACACCGTTTAAAACTGCAGCGGGGCTTCATGTTGGAGTCGGTGGGCAAAGCCAAAGGAGCATGTTGGCTGGCCAGCGATTGGCCATAAGGTATTTTCATATTCCTAAAGAAGTACGCATTAATCTGGATTTTTTGGGGTTTTTTTTTTCCCAAAATTGTGTTTTGATGTACTGAAGAAATACAGTAATGGAAAAGACTAGCAGCAGGAGGAAATGCTTACAGGTAACTAGCATTTTGTATTTTTCCCACATTTTCTACCCTTTCTGGTAAAAGATAGATTGGTTTTGGCCACATATTTTGTCTGTTGTCTGCATTCTCTTATTTTATACCTGATCAGTAATCTGTTACAGAGTTATTCGACAAAATTCTAGATCACTTCAGATTCAAAAAGGTGTCTGTCATTTTTTGGTAGAAAACATTGGGGATAATAAAGAATTTTCTTTTAACAAGCAATTTCTTTATTTTTCACAATTTCTTCCAAAGCTTTCGACTTGAGGGCATAAAAAGTATTTGAAATTTTAACTATCTTTTTTAAGTCCAGTAGAAAACATTGTGGTTAGTAAGAGAATTGCTTGAAAACAAGCAATTTCTTCATTTTTCACAATGTTTTCCAAAGCTTTCTCGTTAAGGAGTGTATACAAAGCAGGATTGTATCAGAATGGTTTATGGGTAAAGACTGGTATTTTCCTACCTCTATAACCTCATTTTTCATCTTATCACTGCTGATTGCCTTTTCTTCTGCTAGGAATTTTAATCTAGATTTGGCTAAAGCTAAAGGTGATCTTCCATACGAATCCATTGATTTGACATCTGTCCCTGCAATATATCATATTGACCAATCACTAGCACTAGTTACTCTGTTGCCTGCCCTTTGACTCCAACAAAAAATTCCATTTCAATTTTAAACGGCATTATTTTGCAAAATTTATGGTCAGTAGCATGTCACAAAAAAATACAATGTTTTATTGGAAAACTAAACATTGCAAGTACATCTTGAATAAGCTGTAGCAATGATGTTCAGGGAGTGAACTTTGAAGTCTTAATTATATGTGAAGAATTTTTTTTGTTTTGTGACTTAAATGTAGAAGCTATAGCTTATTCAAGCTTTAATTTAGGTCACCAACCATTTTACTTTTTTAAGTTGGAATGCGGAGCAATTCCAACTTAGATTTAACAAAACCACAAAATGAACACAAGACAATTTCATTTCGGGTTTTTTGATAACACATATCACGTGATCTTTTGGATATGAATACACCTCGGGTTACTTCTCATCTCAACTTGACAATCAGTTAGTTGTAGCCAAAGACAATAATATGGCACATGTAAAGGATGATATAAAAATTCGTTTAGAGATTTCTCAACATGCTTTAGTTTGCTTTTAATTATTGAAAAATAAGGTAATAATCAGCGCAGTAATTTGTTTTTTGTGATTCTCCGTCCCGTGTTTGGTAATCACCTGATCTCAAGTGACATGTGGTAGTCATGTGACCATAGATAGGCAATGTTTACAAATATGGCTCAGGTCGCAAATGCATTTTTAGAATAGTTACGCTGCCCAGTGCTTTAAAACATTCTTCAGCTTTTAAGGGGGGTTGTAGGCATCAAGCAAACATGATTATTGTGGGATTTACAGCTTTTACTCAATAAAAATCAAATAGAAACAAAAGTAGAAGATTTTGAAAATTAGAATGTACACATATCAACTTCCCGTTTCTACTTATTTACTAAATAATTACGCTTTATTACGTCGTTATTTACAAGTTTTAATCAATAATAAAACATCAAACCTTCAACAAGTGTCATCTAGCTTTCTGCTTGGTCCTTTTTACTTAAATTTTTTACTGTTCTAAAGCCGAATAACGAATAAGGAAATTGCGCGCCTAGAGGGGGCCGCAGATAATTTGATACTATCTTCATCATATTATATGAATTTTTAGGAAAAGGGCAAATCTACCATGTGCAAACAATAACCTTACAATAACGTTAACACCTTTTTTTTTCTTTTGAATTTACTCACAACGCTGTAAATATTCTTTTTCCCTAAGTCTAAATCGGTATTTCAAATTGATCACCCTGAAACAAGTTTCTGCGCATTTCCCCAATTTTCCACGTAAACTCATAAACTTGAAGTGAAAATCTACGTGAGTTTAGTATGATCGTTACAGAATTGGCCTAGTTGAGGGTCAAATAATCAATGAGGTTATTGATTTCTTACTGTAGAAGCTGTTATTCTCTGTATTCAAGATTCTAAAAGGAGTTCACGTATTACAGTTGAACAAAAGGAGAATGTTATGCTTGAAAACTCTAATTTCGCTGTGTAACAAGCAATTTCTTCATTTTCCACAATGTTTTCCAAAGATTTCATAATGAGGGTCATTTAAAAGCGTCACTGTCTGGGAATGGGTTAAAACAATGCTAGTTTTTTATTTCTGCATGTGGATTTATCTTTTTGTGCGTTATTCACACACATATCTACACGAATGGGAATGCTGGTTTAAGTTTAAAGGAGGGAGGCTTACTCGGTAAGTAATAAATGAATTTGAACCGAATTCCACAGTTATGACCCTTTCAGCGCATTCCAACTTCTCAGTACTTTCAGTCCTTTGATTTTACATGTTACTGGCTTTAAAATTTTCAAAAAACACTGTTCAATACTGAAGTCAAACTTCTTGTTAGTTGTCAGTGGATGTGCCAGGCGATCTGTCAGTTACTTCTGGGTAGCACTCTGAACCACTTCCTGATTTGCATACGGTGGAATTTAAATTTAGCGTATGGAGAGATGAGTTCAACTCTGAACTTAACTAAACTATATAAACCCTTAGCATAATAAGCATTCAACTCATGACAACTGATGCAAACCTATGCAAACATACTAGAATCATAAAGCTAGAATTCATGAATGTATGGTTGACAAAGGATAAAAATTACCCATCCAAAAATGTGATAAAACTAACAAGTCAATATTTTACTTTGGTTTAAAAGCATAATGATTAGAGAATATACTTAAAGTAACAAAAAATTTATTCTTCTTTCAAAAATGACTTGCTTAAACATTCTTCAATAGGGTCAGAAAAACAATCTTGAACCAAACCTGGGACCCCTGATACTATAACCTAGGGCATTTCTACCAGACCAAATCTGATCCACAGATATATAGTGGAATGATATAAAGACAAAAAAATTACCTGCTTTTAAAAGTAGAGTCACCACAGGTACTTGGCATGTGCAGGCAGCTGCAGAATGAGGAAGAAGACACAATTTATTAGACAATAATATTATAGACAAATATTTTAGACAAGTCCAATTTGAAAATATTAGAAATGTCTATTCAAAGATGGCTATAATAGTACAATGAAGACCAGATATTGAAGGGAAATATTATCAAAAAAAGAGAACCATGATGGTTCTATATCACCCACACAAACTCAAACACTGATACAGTGACTGAAATAATTAAAGTTGTGCCTGGGTGAAGCCAAAATGGAACCTTGGGATCATTATGTTAACAACTTTTGTAGCCTATAATGTAACAAGCATAATTGAAAACCCTTAGCCCAAAGGCTTGTCTAGAAAAGATTGTTAAAGAAGTCTTCTCTTGTTTCTTTGTAAACTAGAACTGTCGCCTGTAAGGGCTGACGAATACCCCCACTGCCGCCTCTTTTTAAATGAGGCCAAATAGTAATCATTGAACTGTTGGCCATTCATGATTTATCAAGTGGACAATATTTTTTGAAAAAGAATTAAGTCAATGAAGGGCAATGACTGTGTAAAAAAATAGGGATTTTGTTCAACATTGAAGATGGAAATTATGGATTTCATGTTACCTTGAACATGGTGTTTATGTTCTGGAATAAACACGTGAACAACTTTTATTTTACTAATCTGTCAAGCTATTCAGGAGTTATTATTTATTCTCTATATATTGTATATAAAAAATAAACCAAAGAGGCATAACTCCTAAAACAGTTGATTAATCATTATGAAAATTGCAGGTGCACAAGTTCCCATTGCAAGGAAGATTTTGGAAAAGTTTCAGCGAAATTGGTCTGGGAATGTGGGAGGAGATGAGGACACAAAATTATGTCCATGGACGGATGGACGGCAACCTGATTCCAGTATACCCCCCCCATAACTTTGTTGTGAGGGGTATAAATAGGCTATTCCAAGAAGAGTCCAAATGAGCCTTCAAGAGCATTCTTTAAATATCTTAGAGGGCCGTCAGAAGATGCAGAATAATTAAACCTCTCTGCCGAATCATTTGCCAAGAGTTTGTTTTCGTTTAAGATTTCATACTTTATTTCTATGTTAAATAGGGTGTGCCCAGGCAGAGCACAAATGGGACCCAAGAGGCATTTTTTCAACATTTCTGTTGCCATAGCAACTTAATCTTTTCACAACATTCAATTCTTTTATCAAATTTTGTAGAACTTCATCCAAGTTATATACTAACATAGTTTCAGTCTTAATGGCTTTGTGGTTTAGGAGGAAAAGATTTCTAAGGAAATTGTGGACAGACAGACGGATGAAGGACAGTGAAAGATCTCAATAGCTCACCTTGAGCACATCATGCTCTTTAAGCATGTTGTGTTCTGGTGAGCTAAAAAGAAATTGATTACTAACGCAATCTTTTTTATTCCGTAAATGATTTCACTATATTTATTCAGCATATTAAATACAGAAATGTGTTAAAATACTGACACCATGTTACGGCATCACATATTAAACTCTAATGAAGCCAGGATATCCTAATTCTTATGAGAATTTTTTCCCGTTAAGCAGCTCACACTATTTTAACACAGAAAACCCCTTGGCCATATTACCTTAATACAGATCCATTGATGTATATAAGCATGATTTAAAGAAGTTTTTCACGAATTTCGGGAGAATTTTCCCGATTGAAAATATCTGTTTAATCCAATCTAAAACAACCCGCTTTTTTACACCCCTAAAGAAACAAGAGGGCCGTTGACACTGGGGCGCTCACCTGAGATAAGGGCTCTTTTTCTTTCAACACCCTTATTTCATGTTAAGGTTAGGACTATGATACAAGTGCGCCATACTTACATATACTGACTATGTACCTGGGGATCCAAAAGTCTAGATTTCAAAATCCAAGGCTTTAGGGTAAATATGAAAGAAAGAATTAACTTTTTCCTCCCTCTGGATCCATGGGTTATAAATTCAGAAAAAAGAAATTACGTTTCATGCACATAACCCCCCTCCCTGGGCTCCGCCCCTGGGGACCCGAGGATCATGAATTTAGCTATTTTAGCTATTCTGATGCTTCATGTAAAATATCAGGGCTCTAAGCCCTCTGGGTGAGGAGAGGAGATTTTTAAAGATTATATTAAAATTTCACTTTTGTTGCCATGGCAACCAGAGTTTTTAATGGATTTCAATTCTTTTAGCTATTTTCAAATGGGACCACCTAAGGAACATTTCTGCCAAATTCGGTTCAAATTGGCCCAGTGGTTTGGGAGGAGATGTCATTTAAAAATCGTAATTTATTTCTATATAAACCCCTCCCCCCTGGGGCTCTGCCCCTAGGGACCCAAGGATCATGATTTTAGCTATTTGAAAGAGGTCAATATGTTTTCTTCTTGCTTGACTGAGCTACCCATTATTTCCATAGCTTCTTAGGGAATTTGAAAGGAGAAATAATGGGGGTACAGGGTAGTTTATGTTGATAATATAATGCTATCTTGACCATCTTGGAGGAGTTTGTTCCAAGGGAAGACTCAAACAAGAGCATAACCGAGAGGCCCTGCACAATCCCCTGATGTGTACCTTATATCATACTAAAGCTACAAATAGGACTGGATAATGGAACACCAGAAATAGCAAAGCTAAAACTTACCTCCATTGAAATAGAAATAATTTAAAATGAAAAATAATAAGTTTTCATGAATTTAATTGATCTTTACCATGAAGCCCTTAACCAACTACCATTTGATCCCGCAATTTTACATGCTGATGAGATAAAGTTTTGGAAAACATTGCGGCAGAAGGGAAAATTGCTGATAAAAGACATTACCTCTTTTTTCATGATGTTTTCTACCCAATATGACATTCCAGTTTGAATTCAATCACATGTGTAAATGTCCTCTGGAACTTTCTTCCAGTCTAAAAATGTTCATCTCGTGATGGGTGAATTAAGCTTCTGCAGGAATGTATGAACACATGTACCAAAAAACTAATTATTACATCATAGATTTATGTAACTAGTACTACATCAAATTCAAATATCAAGGTAACACATTTAAATTCAGAATTAAAAAAGTATTGTTTAACAGTCATATACTTCAAAATTCAACCCTCAGTAAATGACGCTGTTCAATAATTATGTGCTAAAATCAAAAGTTGTAACCAACAGCATACTGACCTAAATGTAATGGTGTATTTCCTATAAAATCTTTTTTATTTGGATCTGCTCCCTTGTCCAGCAAGGCTTTAACTGAAATCATAAGATGGTAAATATGTTCGGTCATCTGTCAAAATATTTCCAAGGAAGAATGACATACCCATTTCTGTACAAACCCAGGACTTTATGTCACTGTGATTTTATACTTTAGGAAATATTTTGGAGCAAGAAGAAATCCCACTATACTAACTACCACATAGAATGGTTCCATTTCAAATTCCATACAATTTTCATCATCCTCTGCAACCTCTTTCAATTTGGACCAGTCTTAAATTTCAAACAAGAGCACCGCCTACAGGTGCCTTCGCTCGGCTGTTGGGTGCTGGATAGTAGACAAAAATGCATCTAGAGTTACCCCCCTTGATAGTATAGGTTGCTCTTTTGATAGTGATCAAGTGTGCCAAGTTTCAAGTGAATGCCTTTAGTAGAACCAGAGATATCACAAAATGTCAAAGTTTTCACACGACAACAACAACAGTGCTGACAACAACAACAACAACACCAAGGCTACAGCAATACCTCGGGTTTTCTCTGAAAACAGCCAAGCTGAAAACGGGAAAGGGTTTAAGGGGTAGCCATGTGCAATCTGATCTTTGTCTTTACCTTCTGCCTA
Source organism: Fragum fragum (assembly GCA_946902895.1). NCBI lineage: Eukaryota > Metazoa > Mollusca > Bivalvia > Cardiida > Cardiidae > Fragum > Fragum fragum. The sequence goes on from OX336365.1 coordinate 39,320,018, forward strand.
TACAGAAATGTTCTGGGATCAGCATGCTAAAGATCTGAAGCCTATAGTCAAACATTTTTGTTGCAGTGAAAATGACTTCAGAAGGCCATGAACTGACTTCAATTGACAAACAATGTTTAATATTACACAGGACTTCTTAACCAATTCCCATACAATCCCACTTTTTTATGCCCCTTAAGAATACAGCTTAGGAAAACATTGTGGAAAATGAAGATTTTTTTCATTATCAACAAAGTTTTCTACCCTAAAGTAGAAAGATTATGTAAATTTCAACTAAAAACAGTTGTCTGCAACTTCTTTCGGTTTGGACCTGTCCAGAATATTGTTGTGTTGTAATGTGTTAAGCTGAGTAATTTTGATAATCTTAACATCTATCACAAAATTTAGATGATACAATAAATAGAATATAGAATTTGTGCTCATAATAAATCAAATGAACCAATAACCAAATGACATAATTTAGACAGGTCAAAAATTGAGAAAGGCTGTAGACAACAATTTAAAGTTGATAGATCGTCTTTCAGAGTTGAAAACAATATTTAAAAATGAGTTTTTGCATGCAGTTTATTCATTTCCACATTGTTTTCCTTAACCCTTTTCTTGATTACCATAAAAAAGCAGGAGTGTGAGGTAATCATGAAAAAAAAAAGTATGGTACACAGATAAATCAAGGCTTTGCTGTGGTTTTTATGCAACTATTTATAGAAGACTTGTTTTAATATACTTGACATTTCATGACCACCCATTCAGTATGTATATCAATATATCTAAAATTGACCACTGTCTCCACATTTTAAGACCCCACTGTAAAATAAGAGTTTGAATGGGGTTTTACGCCACAATCTTTCAGTAGTATTGCGGCGGCTGGAGCACCTAACAAGGGAATCCTGGTATTTCTCACACCAGTACTACTATTACATCCTTTCCTAGCCTCCAGCTGCTATCCAACATAGGTCTACAATTATCAACCCATTAGTGAGAGACAAATAGTCGGAAAGGATGAGTGTTGCCGTCAGGGATCGAACCCGGAACCTCTAGATTGACAGTCTGATGCGCTACCAACTGCGCTATGACGGTGGCGGTAAAGTAAGAGTTACCTATATTTACATGTCCCTGTGATGCTGCAAAATGAAGAGGTGTTCGCTTTTTATCATCCTCACATGATGCATCAGCTCCACCGTCTAAAAGTTCTAGGACTGAAACAAATTACATCATTGAAAGAGGCATTGTATCTTATGGGTGCTCTTTAATTTATTACTAGACAACAAAATTTTAGACTGGTCCAATCTAAAAGAAGCTGCAGGTTGCAGCTAGGTTTTAATTTCATGAAATTTTAAAAACCTTTTGACTTTTTGGTTAGAAAACATTGTGGATAATGATTCTTCAAACAATCAATTTATTCCTTGTCCAAAATGTTTTCTACAGCAATTTTTGGAAGACATAAAAGTGGTATTGTATGGGAATGGGTTAAACTTTCTAGAAAACTTTTTATAAAAAAGCACATCTACTGGTGTGGATCATGTGTGCAAAATAGTTAAAACATTTATAAGTGTTGAAGAAATGCTCAAAGTAGGCTTATTTTTTACAAAATTAAGAATTTAACCCTTAACCCATTCCCGCTCAAGCCCTCATTTTTACGCGCCTCGATTATAGAGCTTTGGAAAAACATTGTGGAAAATGAAGAAATTGCTTGTATCAAGCAATTTCTTCATTATCCACAATGTTTTCTACCTAAAAAGGCGAAAAAAATTAAAATTCCATCAACTTGCAATTGTCGTCTGCAACTTCTTTCAATTTGGACCAGTCTAAAAATTGTTGTGTGTAAATGGGTTAAAGTGTCTCTTGAACAGATTTTCATGAAAATTTGATATAGGAATAACATCCACTTTTCCAATAACTATTAATGTCATTTTCATATTTTTATTCTTCATGCTAAACCAACAAAATTCACTATGAAGTTATTTCAATGTGTCAAATGCCTTACCTTTTACATCGGAATTATCAGGTGAGGTCCTTTAGTCTTCTGGTAATATCGATAACGACTGTATTGCAAGCGGACATAATGGGTATGTCATGGAAACCACAAATAAGGCAAATTTTGGTGCAGTCGACAGATAACGTATTTACCCGATTAATTCTGGTTCCATTTGGGTTGTTCTTTGTTGAAATATTTGGCGCGAAATTAAGCAATTTCTGCAATTTGTCGCCATGTTCCCTTTTCTGTTGGACAGTTAATTTCAAATTCAAACATACTTTGACTTGTCATCTGAAACTTCTTAAATTTGGACCAGTCTATTTTTTTGTCGGTTATGGGTTTATAAACCAAATTAGAGAGTGCTCAAATCAGCTATAGCCTATAATTTGTTTACCTGTGATTATATCATTCTCATTACAGGCAGACCGCAATCTTCTCTCATCTGAAAATTAAGTAGATCTATTTATGCTTGTGTTATTTTAGTTTCCTGAAATTATTTTCAAGTAGTGAAACACATAATTAACTCTCATCTGAGAAGTGTCTGATAGGAAAGATTAAAAAAAACAAAAACAGGATGCATTCTAGAATCCCTAATGCCCCTGAAATGATAACTTTTCACAAAACCTTGTCAGCTGACAGTCTTTGACATTAACAAATATGTATTTGAGATGTACCTTCATGCCAATCGACAGATTGCTGGCCCACCAACTGAGCCTCGGACAGGAAGTTTCACTTAGACTTTAAAAGATATTATATAGTTTAAGCCTCTTAACAACAACAACAAAAAAGGTATACCGAACTAACAGCCAATGTCAGTGTTGAAAGTTCACTTACAGTGTAAATGACAGATTTGATTGGTTGATTTGTTCTTTGATTGACAGCCACAATCAGTCGAATATGAGCAGTGAACCTTTTTTTAAAGGTGAAGGAAAATGTTACCTGTATATCCCAGCTGAAGTTTGTTTCCTGGGTAATGTAAAACAAAATATTGTTTTTACCTTTGCACCACACAATTTAACATGAAATTACTATATGGAAAAACACTGGAAAAGAAGTAATCTCTATCAAGAATCAATTTCTCCTTTTCTCTATTTTTTTCTTTGGTTTTCTATCATTATTTTCCAATTTACACACACTTTTAACCCATTCCCACATGAGAAAATTTCAGACTGGTCCAAATCCAAAGAAGACGCAGACGACAATTTAAGGTTAATGCTATTCTAAAAATCTTTGTCTTTTGGAGTAGAAAACATTGGAAACATTGAAGAAATTGCTTGAAACAAGCAATTTCTTTAATGTCCATAATGTTTTCCAAAACTTTTTTTTCTTGAGGGGAGTAAAAAGGAGGGATTGTGTGGGAAAGGGTTAAATGATGTATGCAACTGCATTTATTTTGTAGAGTCCAAAATTTGGTGTCTCGAAATGGGAACATTTGGATAATGCATGCTGCTGATCAAGTTGTCATACCCAAAATATTTCTACAAGTTGTTTTTCCTGATTGGAAATCTTTCAATCTCTGCTTCCTGTGCACTTTTGATGTTCTAATTTTTCCAGTGTTATTTTTCTGCTTGTTTCCACTGTCTGGTGTTAAACTTAGGGGAACCAAACTAATGTAATGCAGTCCAACAGGAAGATCTGGGTTCCATGTGGTCACATTAAAATTAGGAACACTGAAACCTCGTGACTAGAATATAAATAGAAGAAAATTAATATAAAGTAGAGCACGTTAGCTGTAACACAATACAAACTATGTTGGGAAGAATGTATTTGAAAACCAGTAAGTCAGTTGCCTTCTCTATAGGTAAATTCATGCAGTATGCTACAGATTTAAAAATCCTCTCTATTCAAAATAATAATACTGATAGAAATGGGTTGTACCAAATGTTTAAAATTAATTAAAAGATGGAAATCCATTGTAAGAACTACATGTTTTGTAAAGAGTGCAGAGTCGAGCAGTCTCCGTTACTTGATCAGTTTCATTTCTGTGAACTTGTGGTTAACTTTTGTATTTCAAGCAAAGTGCAAATTGTAAGAAATAGTGTTTTTTTGAAATTTATTACCAATCTATTTTCATTCATACTGCAATATTCTAAATGAATTTATGTTACTTTCAGTTAAAATCACAGAGACAAATTATCATTGTATAAGTGCGCATGAGAAAATTTATTGCTTAAGATGATCGACTACAGGAGACTACAAGAGGGGCTACCACCGCGATATTTGGACAAACGACGAAAACGTCTTTGTTGAATAATTTACGATTTTTGTAGTAAAATATACAAGAAACACCTGCCACCTGCCAGTAATACCCGAAAGGGGAGTTGGGCAGTATATATAGATAGATAGAAACATACACTTTGACTGTCTTCCTCATCATAATTGAGACTACATGATGCCGTGTCTGTCCATCTGTCGTCTTCATCCATAGCAAAAACACAGGTTCAAGCAAATAGTCGACACAATTTGGTCTGAGTAAATCAGACGCTCTTGGCCTTGAAGAAGAAATTTTAAAGAGCGTCTATATAACACAGAGTGCTTTACGTGTATCGTGTCTTATCGAGTTGAACATGTTGCTTATTGGGTCTGTATTTATGCTAACACCACCACTGTTTATGGTTCTGTACTTTGCTATTAATTATTTTGTGCCCGGTAAGAAGAGCGTATGTGTGGTCGTTCTTGGTGACATCGGGCGAAGCCCTAGAATGCAGTATCACTCACTATCATTCCTCAAGCAGGGGTTTACAGTGGACCTAGTGGGCTATGAAGGTAATCAAATTCGCTGAAAACCATATAACTAATACCAAGTAGAGAAGGAAAAAGAGTTAGTCTGTTAAAATTTATGGTTACCTTATCCATAGTTAAATCATAAGATTGGACTACCTCAACTATTATCCCTCTAACGTCTGTTGCAAGTTGACTAGGCCTTTCCACAATATATCAGTTGAATCCAGTGTTTTACTAGTCGGATGAGTTGAAAACTGAAATCAGTGCCAAACATGCATAAAGGGTATAACTATGCCTAAAGGACTGTATACTGAATGAACAATTATTACAAAAAGTCATCTTTATTTGTTGTACAGTATCATACAGATTTTATATTCTTTGGTTTCCTTCTTGTTTGATGTTCCATGAGAGCCTTGAATCCCGAACCAATGAGTGTTAATCTCTGGCTTGGCTATATGATTCTTTGTTTCACTGCCAGAGAGCAAATATGAATTACAGACTTTTCGTACCATAACCATTTCGTACAAGTCAATTCGTATCATAGTATTGGTCATTTTGTACCATGGAATTGGTTGTTTCGTACCATGCTGTGACCATTTTGTACCATGTAGTCATTTCGTACCATACGTCAAATGTTTCGTACCATACGTCAAATGTTTTGGCACCATGTTTAGAAAAATATCTTATATTATTTGAATAGTAAGTTAACGCTTTAAACATTTATAAAATATTTTTATTTTCTTTTTTCTTTATCTAATTTATTGATCATTAAACAAGTGAAAATCAATTAAGACAGTCCATTCAGGCAAACGGAGAGTTGATGATACAGTATTAGCGTATCAGCACATTACTTTTTTTCTAACAGGAGGATTGTGTTCATAAGAAGAAAATTAGTAGGGAACCAGAACTGTATTTCTGTCAATATTGTATCATAGTTAACCAAATAATTTGACAAAGTAACAATTAGCCAATTGCCACACATGATATTTAAGACAGGTCCAAATATAAAGAAATGTGCAGACCACAATTTCATGAGGACGGAATTTTTAAAATATTTGTCTTTTGGAGAAGAAAACATTGTGATAATTATTGCTTTTCTCCAGCAATGTTTTCTGAAGTATTTTTCTTGATGGGTGTAAAAAAGTGGGACAGTCAAATGAAAGGCAAATACCAATCTAATTGTAATTAAGCAATCAACAATCATTCACCTTCCACAATTGGATCTTAAATGATCTTACCTGACACGTAGCGAACAATGACAAACAGTCTAATTATCAAATTCTCTGAACTTGATTGAGTGGTTTATTTGTGGTACGAGATGGTACGAAATGACTAATAATTTGATACGAAATGACCAACACATGGTACGAAATAACCATTGTATGGTACGAAATAACCATAGAAATTATGGTACGAAATGGTTATGGTACGAAATGACTGTATACCGTTTATATCATGCAGCTAAGGGATTCGTAATTTCTTGATTCAGATGTTAAATTGTGGTTGTTTTAGTAAAAGAAATGAAATGAAATCATGGGTATATATATATTTATCAACTTGCATGATTATTATACTGATATAGCAGAAAAATTGTTCAAGCCATATTGTGGAGGTTGGAGCACCTAATCATTGATTCCTGGCATTTCTTACACCAGTACTACAACTACATCCTTTCCAAATCTGCAGCTGCTCATCCCACTTTGGTTTATGATTATTCACCAAGTTGTGGGAGACAAATTTGGGGAAGGAAATTTGCCGCAACCAGGGTCAAACCAGGGACCCCATGATTGGGAGTCTGATGTACTACTAACTGCCCTATGGCCGCTATGACCCCATTATACCCAATTATGCTTATGAATTTATTTAGGCCCATAATTTCTTCTATATCCAAAAAATTCAAAGTACATGTATATTATGTAGTGATACTCAAGGTCCAACATATGTAATTTGCAATATTTCAGAAGAAATTTTTTTGACAGACCCTAATTCAAAGAGGTTGTAGATGATTCTAAAAGACAATGATTCAGAGTGTATAGAAATTGAAAATTTAGTGTCACATAGGTTAGAAAATGTGACAAAAGGAGAAATTGTCTTTTAACCCTTGTCATACTGAACCCGGAATATTCCAGTTTTGGCAGAAGGTGTAAACCAAGGTCAGCCTGCACATAAGTGCAGTCTGATCTTGGTCTACACCTCTTGCTTGTACTTTTCCTGCCAGAGTTGTTTGTTGAATAGATTTCTGAAAGTAATATTGATTTTTAGGTCACCTGACCAAGGTCATGGTGACCTATTGCGATCGTGTTTTGTCCGTCATCATGTGTTAACTTTTTACATTTTCTACTTCTTCTTAAGAACCCTTGGATGGATTTCAACCAAACTTGGCAGGAAGCATCCTTATGGGAAGGGGCTTCAGATTTGTACATTTCATGGAGTTATCTCCCCTTGGTGCTCCAAAAGGGGTCAAATGGGTACATCTTTAAAATCTTCTTGTCATGAACCGGCTGTCAGATTAGATTCACATTTGGTATTTAGAGTCTTTAGGGCAAGGACTATCAAGTTTGTACAAGAAAAATAAAAATCTGTCAAGAAATGGCCGTGCTGGGGGGGGGGGGGCGCAAGGGGGGGGGGGGTACATAAGCTTACATAGTGACAACTTTGAAAATCTTTTTCTACTAAACCAAAATACCTATAGCTCTGATATTTGGTATGTGGCATCATCTAGTGAACCTCTATCAATATTGTATAGATTATAACCCCAGGGTCAAAATTAGCCTGTTCTTGGACGTCACAAGTTTCACAAAGGGCTTGTGTAGTGAAATTTGTAAAAATCTTCTTCTCCCTAACAGGAGGGCCTAGAACTTTTGTTATTTAGTATGTAGCATCATCTGGTGGATTTCTATCAAGGCTGTATAAATTATAACCCCAGGGTCAAAATTAGCCCGTTCCCGTACGTCACAAGTTTAACAAAGGGCTTGTGTATTGAAATTTGTAAAAATCTTCTTCTCCCCAACAAGAGGGCCTAGAACTTTGTTATTTGGTATGTAGCATCATGTGGTAGACCTCTATCAAGATTGAAAAAAATATTGCCTCAGGATTAAAATTAGCCCATTCCCAGATGACACAAATTTAAGATAGGCTTATATAGTGAAACTTGTGAAAATCTTCTCCCAAACAGGATGGCCTAGAACTTTTATAATTGGTATACAGCATCGCTTTGTGGACCTCTATCAAGATTTTACAAATTTTTGCCTCAAGATTAAAATTAGCCCATTCCCGGATGTCACAAATTTAAGATAGGACAAATTTAAGATAGGCTTATATAGTGAAAACTTTAAAAATCTTCTTCTCCAAAACAGGAGGGCCTAGAACTTTGATATCTGGTATACAGCTTTGTCTTGTGAACCTCTATCAAGATTGTACAGATTATTGCCTCAGGATTAAGATTAGCCCGTTCCCGGACGTCACAAATTTAACATAGGCTTATATAGTGAAAACTTTAAAAATCTTCTTCTCCCAAACAGATAGGCCTAGAGCTTTGATATTTGGTATGTAGCATCATCTGGTGGATCTCTATCAATATGGTATGAATTATTGCCCTAGGGTCATAATTACCCCATTCCCAGACGTCACAAATTTTACATATGGCTTATATAACGAAATTTAAAACTCTTCTTCTCCCAAACTAAAAGGCTTAGAGCTTTGATATTTAGTATGTAGCATAATCTGATGGACTTTAATTTGTTTTTGTGCTCTTTGAACTCAGGTGACCAATAAAGCCCTATGGGCCTCTTGTTGAACAACAAGATCTATCAGTGCTTTCAGCCCTTTGATTTTACAGCAATTCAGTATGGTACTTTATACAGAATGACAAGGGTTAGCAATAATTTTGTCCTTTTCTCACAATATTTTCCTTTATGTATTTCTTAACCCATTCCCACTGGACAAAAATTTAGACTGGTCCAAATTGAAAGGAGTTGCAGACGAAATTTTAAAGTTGATTAAATTTTACATTTATCAACTTTCTAGATAGAAAACATCCCGTATAATGGAGGGCTTGCTTGTTACAAGCAATTTCTTCATTTTACACAATGTTTTCCCAATGCTTTTTCCAGAGGGGCATTCAAAAGCTTTGCTGTGTGGGAATGGGTTAAGGAGCATAGAAATTTGGCATTGTGGTAATGATAATTATCTGTTATTATATTGAGTGACTGAGTTGTTTGAACTTTTATGCCTCTTAAACTCATTATCAGATGTGAACAGCTTAGACTAGTCAAAATTAAAAGAAGTTGAAGACAGCTCATCAAATTAGATTTAATAGGAATTAAAACAGTAACAACTATAAACATACCATGAAGGGAAGAAGACACCGTGTTAAAAGGAAAAACTGCTTTTTACATGAAGTTTATCTTTTTCCAACAATTTTTTTCACAACTATTTATCCATCTTGTCAAAATGCAGGGTTTAATTTTTGTGGTAATGAAATAAACTCTTCCTCAAATACGAGTTATCAACACCATGGAAAATGGTATTAATTTGTCATCTAAAATTTCTTATGTTAACCCTTGTCATGCTTAATTAGAATCCTATAAAGAATTGCTTTATAGTCAAAGGACTGACAGCACTGGAAAGTCTTCTTGAGGGTCAATATTTCTTTTGAAATTGATTATTTAAAAATTTCTAAATTAAAGAGGACAAACAGGAGGTGTAAACCAAGATCAGACTGCACTTATGTGCAGACTGATCTTTGTCCATAGCTCCTGCCAAAACAAGAATATTCCGGGGTCAGCATGACAAGGGTTAAATATGGGGAAAAAGTTTTACCCATTATCTTTCAGGTTCAGAACTCCAGGATGGTTTAAAAAACCAAGACAATGTGAATGTTCATTTCTTAGCGGAGCCACCAAATTTCATAAAATGTAAGATTATTAACCTCTTTTACTCATATACATGTATTCTTATCCTAGTAACTGCTTTAGCTTGTTCAATCTAATGTCAGTGTTATCACATTCATCTTGCAATGAGTGATACATATAGTTGTCACAATTATATGTCAGTGTATGTGTGGTAGTGCATCAGTCTGCCTAAATTTGTCCAGAGTATTATCACTTTTTTTTTTGGATTAATTTCAAAATAACTTAGAATAATTGATCTGTATCATGATTAGATGTGCTTGTTGAAACAAAACATCGGATATCTGCAAGGTCAAGGTGACAGCTGAAAGTCAAATGTTCAAATTTAGCTTGTCCAGAGCATATTTCCTAATTTTTTACCCCCTCTAGACCACATGGTAGGTTTTTATTTGGTTACCCAGCTTAACAAGTGATTTCTTCATTTTCCTGTTGAGAGGTATAAAAAAGTTGGATTGTGTGCAAATGGGTAAAGAGGGATTTTAGATCCCCTTTTGTCCGGCGTCTGTCCGTCGTCCGTCGTGTGTCGTCCGTCAACAATTTCTGTAAACAACATCTCCTCCTAAACCACTGGGCAAATTTGAACCAAATTTGGCAGAAATGTTCCTTAGGTGGTCCCCTTCAAAAATAGCTAAAAGAATTGAAATCCGTTAAAAACTCTGGTTGCCATGGCAACAAAAGTGAAATTTTAAAATAATCTTTAAAAATATTCTCCTCCTGACCCAGAAGGCGTAGAGCCTTGATATTTTGCATGAAGCATCAGTATATTGACCTCTTTCAAAATAGCTAAAATCATGATCCTAGGGTCCCCAGGGGCGGATCCACAGGGGGCTGGGGATTATATAGAAATAAAGAATGATTTTTTAAATGACATCTCCTCCCAATTCTCTTGGCCAATTTGAACCAAATTTTGCAGAAATGCACCTTAGGTGGTCCCCGTTAAAATTAGCTAAAAGAATAGATATCCCTTAAAAACTCTGGTTGCCATTGCAACAAAAGTGAAATATCAAAATAATTTTTAAGAATCTTCTATTCCTGACCCAGAAGGCGTAGAGCCTTGATATTTTGCATGAAGCATCAGTATATTGATCTCTTACAAAATAGCTAAAATCATTATCCTAGGGACTCTAGGGGGTGGAACCGGGGGGGGGGGGGGGGGGGTTATAGGCATGAAGCATCAGTTCACAGACTTCTTTCTTATTTCTGAAATTATAACCCATGGAAAAAGTTTTTTCCTTCTTTCAAATCAGCACTAAAGCCTTGGAATTTGTAATTTAGACTTTTGGATCCCCAGGTTCATAGTCTTTATATGTAATTGTGGCCCACTTGTTTCATAATCCTAACCTTAACATGAAATTAGACTGTTGAAAGAAAAAGAGCCTTTATCTCAGGTGAGCGCCCCAGGGCCAACGGCCCTCTTGTTACAAGTGTAAGTATCCATGAATTTATAGGCTTTTTGCAAAAGTTTGATTTAATTTCCTAACTTAAAAGTTGTGAGATCAGTTCTAAAATAAATGTAAGTGCATGTAAATGTATAATTTGAGCGCGTGCGTGACATTTCCAACCATTACGCATGTGGGCCAAGTAAAGACTCAGATAAGCCTGTGTATCCGCACAGTCTGATGAGAGTCTTCACTTTGCGCTCTGTAGATAGATACTGACCCAAAGCTTCTTCAAACATTCAGCGAATATTCTATTGCCCCGAATGGCTGTCCAGGGTGCTCAATGTGTGCGAGTAACGCACCTGCAAAATTGTTGGAAATGTCACACACAGGCTCTTTTATGTATATAATAAGAGGAAGGATATTACTATCTATTTCAGATCTACCAAGAATTATAGTGTACTGCATTAAAGTATTCTGGCAGTCCATAACACTAAGCTGTACCCTACTTCTTATGCCAAAATGTGGATTTATACTCATGCAGGTAAAAAATGTTATATGTTAGGGTCTTGGTAGGATTGAGGATTAAAATCACAGGACTGAAAGCACTGGGAGTACTAGTTCTGGGTTAATATTTATTTTGAATACATGTATAATGGACAAATCTGGATAAAAAGTGGCAAAACACAGATAATGTAGACTAAGATGTGCAGACTGATCTTTGTCTACACCTCCTTCAAAAATAGGAACATACCAGGTTCAGCATGACAAGGGTTAATAAGATGCGGAGTAGAAAGTACTGATACACACAAATCTAGCTTGGATTTTTCACCAGGATTCTGAATTCAAACCCAGATCGTAGAATAGAATTAGTCCTCTGTTTTGCACTTGACCACTGACCTTAAAAAGTATATCCACTTTCTTGTATTTTTGAAATTTATAAAAAAAAATGTTCATGTAAGGGTTTTTTTTCCCCAAATTTGGATTTGATCATTTTAAATCTCATATTGACCCCCTCTGTAGTCTAATTATTTCATTTTTGTTGAAAATTTAACCCTTGTCATGCTATATAATCACTTTACTAAATTGCTGTAAAATCAAAGGGCTGAAAGCACTGATAGAACTTGTTGTTAAAAAAATCAATGTTTCTTTTAGAAATCAATTTCATAAATATCTCTGGAAGGAAAATTACAAGCAGAAAGTGTAGACTAAAATCAGACTGCACTTATGTGCAGGCTGATCTTGGTCTACATATCCTGCCAAAACCGGAATATTCTGGTTTCAGCATGACAAAGGTTAATAATAAATTTGGTAATGATAGGTACACCAATGCACCTCCCCATTGGTAAGTTTGAACTACCTTTACAGAAAAATCCTGGATCTGCCATTGACAAAAGACCTACTGCTGTAAAAACTGTCCTACACATTGCTGCTCTACAGAAAATGATCAGCAAACTTCTGAGTTATCTATCTTGTGCAACTAAAGCCTGTTAAATTTGGTCTGCATTTGGCCAGCTTTCAACATGCTCATCAACTTTGTTTCGTTTGCCTCATTTCATTGCAAAGCTTTAACTGATTTTCTTAAATATGAGGGGTAACCATTCCCAAACAGTCCCGATTTTTGATGCCTGGCAAGAAAAAAGATTGGAAAACATTATGGAAAAATGAAAAATTGCTTGTTTTAAGCAATTTTTAGCTCTACTGGCCGAAGGCCACTAGAGCTATAGCGATGGCTTTTTCCCGTCCGCATCTGTGCGTCCGTGCGTCCGCCCATCCGTCGTCCGTCCGTTAAACTTTTCCTTGTTTATGCGATAAAGTCCACAGTTTTCATCGGATTCCCTTCAAACTTTCACAGAATGATTGTACCATCATAAGAATCATTCCTTTCGAAAATGGGTCAGATCCGTCAAGAAACACGGGAAAAGGGGCCTAATTAAAACTGAATTAAAAAATCCTCGTTTACATGATAAAGTCGGGAAAAGGGGTCTTATGAAAATTTAATTAAAAATTCAATTAAAAATCCTCGTTTACGTGATAGAGTCCACAGTTTTCATATGATTCCCTTCAAACTTTCACAGAATGATTGTACCATCATAAGGATCATTACTTTCCAAAATGGGTCAGATCTGTCAAGAAACGCGGGAAAAGGGGCCTTATGAAATTTTAATTAAAAAATCCTTGTTTACGCGATAGAGTCAACAGTTCTCATCAGATTCTCTTCAAACTTTCATAGAAAGATTGTACCAATATAAGGATTGTTCCTTTGAAAATGGGTATGATCCTTCAAAAAACATGGGAAAAGGGGCCTTATGAAAATTTAATTTAAAAATCAATTTAAAATCCTCGTTTACGCGATAGAGTCCACAGCTCTCATCGGATCCTCTTCAAACTTTCTCAGAATGATTGTAACATCATAAGGATCATTCCTTTCGAAAATGGGTATGATCAGTCTAGAAACACGGGAAAAGGGCCTTATGAAAATTAGATTAAAAAATTCTCGTTTACGCGATAGAGTCCAGAGTTTACATCAGATTCAATTCAAACTTTCACAGAATGATTGTACCATCATAAGGATGGTTCCTTTCGAAAATGGATATGATCCATCAAGAAACAAGGGAAAAGGGGCCTAAATAAAACTTAAATAAAAAATCCTCGTTTACGCGATAGAGTCCACAGTTTTCATCGGATTCTCTTCAAACTTTCACAGAATGATTGTACAATCATAAGGATCGTTCCCTGAAATTGGGTCTGATCCGTCAAGAAACATGGGAAAAGGGGCCTTATGAAAATTCAATTAAAAACTCCGTTAAAAATCCTCGTTTACGCAGTAGAGTCCACAGTTTTCATTGGATTCTCTTCAAACTTTCTCTGAATGATTGTACCATCATAAGGATCATTCCTTTCGGAAATGGGTCTGATCCGTCAAGAAACATTGGAAAAGGGACCTTATGAAAATTTAATTAAAAGATCCTCGTTAACACTCAAGAGTCCACAGTTTTCATCAGATTGTATTTAAACTATCACAGAATGATTGTACTATCATATGGATTGTTCCTTTGGGAATTTGGTCAGATCCATCAGGAAACACGGGAAAAGGGGCCTTATGAAAATTTAATAAAAAAATCTTTTAAGAAGTACTCTTCATCACTCTGGAGTCAATAGTTTACATCAGATTCCCTTCAAACTTTCACAGAATGATTGTACTATCATAAGGATTGTTCCTTTCGAAATGTGGTATGATTCGTCAAGAAACACAGGAAAAAGGGGCCTTTTGAAAATTTTAGATAAAAAATTCTCATTAATAATCTAGAGCCAACAATTTTCAGTGTATTCTCTTCAAACTTTCACAGAATGATTGTACCATCATAAGGATTGTTCCTTTTGGAATCAGATATGATTCCTCAAGAAACATAGGAAAAGGGGCCTTGACGAAATTTAATTCAAAGATCTTTGTTAACACTCTAGAGTCCACAGTTTTCATCTGATTGACTTCAAACTTTCACAGAATGATTGTACTATTATAAGAATTGTTCCTTTCAAAATTTGGTATGATCAGTCAAGGACCACGGGAAAAAGGGGCCCGATAAAAACTGGATTGAAAAAGTCCTTGTAAACACAATAGAGTCCATAGTTTTCAACAAATTCTCTTCAAACATTCCCAGAATGATTATTACATTAAATGGATTGTTCCTTTCGGAAGTAGGTTTGATCCATCAAGTTTCATGGGAAAAGGGGGCCTATGAAAATTTATTAACAAATCTTAGTTAACACATCATGGCCCTAGATTTCACCTGATTGACTTTAAACTTTCACATAATGATTGTACCATCATAAGGATTGTTCCTTTCAAATTGGGTCTGATACATTGAGAAACATAGGAAAAGGGGCCTTAGGTAAATTCAATTAAGAAAATCTTAATTAATGCTTGTAAGTCCACAGATGAGATGAGGTTGTCTTTATACTCAAACAAAATAATCATACTTTTGTAAGAAGAGTTCCCTTTGGAATTGGTTCAGATCCATCAAGTAACATGGGAAAAGGGGCTATATGAAAATTCAATTAACAAAACCCTTTTAACACAATGAAGCCCACAGCTTTGATCTGATTTTGTTGAAACTTTCACAGAATGATTGGAAGGTCATAACTATCATTCTTTTCATAACAGGGTTTGAACTGTCAAGAAACACAGGAAAAGGGGCCTTATGAAAATTTCATTTATAAATCCTTGTTACCAAGTCCAGAGCTTTCATCGGATTTTCTTCAAACATTCACAGAATAAATGTACAATAATAATGATTGTTGATGTTTGCATTAGACCTGATCTGTCAAGTATCACAGGAAAAGGAGCATTATGAAATTTAATTTTAAAATCATTGTACCACATTAAAGTCAACAGTTTTCATCAGATTCTGTTAAAACTTTCACAGAATGATTATTCCATCATGAGGATTCTTTCTTTCAAATTAGGCGTGATCTGTCTTGTACCATGGGAAAAGGGGCCTTTTGAGAAGTTTATCTATAATCCTTGTAACCAAGTCCAGAACTTTCATTGGATTTTATTCAAACCTTCACAGAGTCATTGTACAATAATCTCAATTGTTGATGCTGACATGAGACCTGATTTTTCAAGTATCACAGGAAAAGGAGCCTTATGAAAATTTTATTTCAAATTTTTTTACACCAAGATAAAGTCTGCAGTTTTCATCAGATTCTGTTCAAACTTTCACAGAATGTTTGTACCATCATAAGGATTGTTTCTTTCCAAATTGGACCTGATCTTTCTAGTATCTTAGGAAAAGGGGCTGTATGAAAAATTATTACCAAATCCTCATAAACATAACAATGCCCTCAGTCTTTATCAGAATCTCTTCAAACTTTAATAGAATGATTGTACCATCATTTGGATTGTTCCTTTGTAAAGTAGATCTGATTGGTTAAGTGACACAAGAAAAGGGACCTTATAAAGTTTTTATTACAAAACATCATTATTACAATAAAGTTCTCAGTCTTTATCATTTTCTTCAAACTATCATTAGGATTGTGGGTCTGATTTGTTAAGTTTCACGGAAAAAGGGGCCTTATGAAAATTTTGTTACAAAAATTCTTGACACAATTCAGTACACTGTTTTCATTGATTCTCTTTCACTTTTAAAGCATGATTGTACCTTCATTAGAATTGTTCCTTTTGAAATTTGGTTTGTTCTGTATCTGATGAGAAAAGGGGCCCTCTGAAGATTTCACAATATACTCATTAACACAATAAATTCCAAAGATTATACAGATTGATTGTACCACCATTCCAATCGTTGATTTTGACAGTGGATCTGACTATGGCAAGTGTCACATAAAAAGGGGCCTTATGAAAAACTCTCTTAAATATTCTGGTTAACACAATGATGTCCCTTGATTTCACTGGATTCACTTCAAAATTTCACAGAATGATTGTACAAATACTTAAATGGTTCTTTTCAGAACTGGGTACAATCCATCAAGTATCATGTAAAAAGGGGCAATATATTTTTAGGTCACCTGACCGAATGGTCATGGTGACCTATTGCAATCATCGTTTGTCCGTCGTCGTGCGTCGTCCGTCGTCCGTTAACTTTTAAACATTTTCATCTTCTTCTCAAGAACTACTGGGCGGATTTCAACCAAACTTGGTAAAAAGCATCATTGGGGGATGCCAATTCAAGTTTGTGAAAATAGGGGTTCTGGGGGTCATAGGGGCCCAAATAGGGGCCCAAATAGGGGCCAAAAAGGGGTAATTTTTGGTACTTCTTTAAAAATCTTCTTCTAATAAACTGTTAATGCCAGAGCTTAAATATTTTGTGTGCATGACAACTAGGACAGGTTTATTATAAATTGTGAAATTCATGCCCCTGGGGTCATGTATGGGGCCACACCCAGAGGTCAAAGTTCATCATGTTAAAAAATTCACATTTTCATCTTCTTCTGATGAAGTACAAAGCCAATTTCAAACAAACTTGGTGAAAAGCATAATTTGGTAATGGTTATTCAGATTTGTGAAAATAAAAAGGCTGTGGGGTCAGGGGGCCCTAAAATGGGGACCAAAAGGGGGTAATTTTTAGTAACTTTAAATATTTCATCTTCTTCTCAAGAACTACTGGGCGGAATATAACCAAACTTGGTAGAAAGCATCATTGGGGGATGCCAATTCAAGTTTGTGAAAATAGGGGTTCTGGGGGTCATAGGGGCCCAAATAGGGGCCAAAAAGGGGTAATTTTTGGTTCTTCTTTAAAAATCTTCTAATAAACTGTTAATGCCAGAGCTTAAATATTTTGTGTGCATGACAACTAGGACAGGTTTATTATAAATTGTGAAATTCATGCCCATGGGGTAATGTATGGGGCCACACCCAGAGGTCAAAGTTCATCATGTTAAAAAATTCACATTTTCATCTTCTTCTGATGAAGTACAAAGCCAATTTCAAACAAACTTGGTGAAAAGCATCATTTGGTAATGGTAATTCGGATTTGTGAAAATAAAAAGGTTGGGGGGTCAGGGGGCCCTAAAATGGGGACCAAAAGGGGGTAATTTTTGGTAACTTTTAAATATTTCATCTTCTTCTCAAGAACTACTGGGCGGATTTCAACCAAACTTGGTAGAAAGCATCATTGGGGGATGCCAATTCAAGTTTGTGAAAATAGGGGTACTGGGGGTCAAAGGGGACCAAATAGGGGGCAAAAAGGGGTAATTTTTGGTACTTCTTTAAAAATCTTCTTCTAATAAACCGTTAATGCCAGAGCTTAAATATTCTGTGTGCATGACAACTAGGACAGGTATATTATAAATTGTGAAATTCATGTCCCTGGGGTCATGTATGGGGCCACACCCAGAGGTCAAAGTTCATCATGTTAAAAAATTCACATTTTCACCTTCTTCTGATGAAGTACTAAGCCAATTTCAAACTTACTTGGTGAAAAGCATCATTGGGTACTGATTATACAGATTTGTGAAAATTAAAAGGCTGGAGGTCAGGGGTGCCTAAAATGGGGACCAAAAGGGGGTCATTTTTGGTAACTTTTAAACATTTTCATCTTCTTCTCAAGAACTACTGAGGGGATTTCAACCAAACCTTTTCTAATTCTTTCAAATAAAATCACTTGTCTTGGTGCTCTTTTACTCAGGTGACCATTAAGGCCCACTTGGCCTCTTGTTTTTTAAATATTCTAGTAAACATAATGAATTCCCAATATTTCATTGGATTCACTTTTAACTTTCACAGAATGATAAAACCAACAGTAAAATATCATGGGAAAAGGGGCCTTATGAGAACTTGAATTTAATATCTTTGTTAACACAATAAAGTCAACAATTTTATTGGATTCTCTTCAAAGATGCATGGAAAAATTATGGCATTCGAAACACAGGAAAAAGGGCCTTACAGATTATCATTCAAAACACTCTTGTGTATGTGATGAAGATCACAATCATTATCAAATTGTCTTTTAAATTTCACAGGACAATTGTCTGGTTGTAAGGTAAGTTCCTTTTGGAATGAAATTGATCCATCAGAAAACACAGGAAAAGGGGCCTTATTAATTTTCATTCAAAACAATCCTGTTTATGTGATAAAGTCCACAATTATTGTCAGATTCTGATGAAATATTCACAGAATGATTGTAGGGTCATAAGGTAACTTTCTTTTGGAAATGGAGTGGATCCGTCATGAATCATAGGAAAAGGGGCCTTGAGGATTGTTGCTTAAAATGATAAAGGGGATAAAGCCCCTTTTTTTTTCTTTATGCATTCTTCTTTGAGCAATTAACTTCCTTAAATATCAGATTTCTTTAACAGAAAACTTGATAACCAGTAGAGCGTCTCAGGCCCTCATGGGCCTCTTGTTTTTTGGTTCATACCTCCATGAAAACAAAAAATATTCACTTCATCCCTTAAATATTGATTATGGAAAGCTCTTTTGAAAAATCAGGGGATGGGACTTTAAGACAATTTCACTGTTTATGCTTCTGTTGGAAAACACAGGAAAAGGAGACTTCATGAAAATTTAACTGTTTAGCTGTAGAGGCTGAATGTTTGACTCAGTCTTCATGAATAATGGTCAGAATATTTTTCAGGTCAAATAAGGATGAACCCTATAGAAATTTGGAAAAAAAATTCTGAAAACACAGCAGAATGGCTGTAATGACATTGTCTTAGTTTACACTCTTTATCCACAACTTAGAATGAATCTTCATGAAACAAATCCAGAATGTTTGTCAGGTTATAAGATAGAATCCTATTGATTTTTGGGAAATTCTTGGGAACCCAGGAGAAAGGGCCTTTACGAAAAAATCTTTACACTCTAAGTGTCACAAATTTGTCTTGAGCTTTATGAAACTTGATCAAATTTTTATATCCTAAGGATGAACTCTATTGAAAATTAGCCTTTTCTGCTTGAAATAGAGATTAAATGGGAATTAATGAAAATTACACTGTTTACACCCTTGAAGCATCAATAAGTCTCAATCTTGATGGAATTTGATCAGAACGTTTGTCAGGTCATGGGATTTGTCGGTTTGAATGGGATTTTAACCTACTTTTAACAGTATTTCAGTCATATGGGACTGGCTGGAGCACCTTACCATAGATTCCTTGTATTTCTCACACCAGTACAACCACTTCATCCTTTCCAAGCCTCCAACTGCTCATCCCACTTAGGTTTCAATTATTTACCCATTGGTGGGAAACAAATGTTGGAAAGGATATTTGTCGCGACTGTGGATCAACCTTTAACCTCATGATTGAGCATCTGACATGCTACCAAGTATGCTAAAGCCGCTGCCAACAAGCTATAAGGAAGTCTTATATTGAAAATGGGACTGTTCTATAGGAAACAAAAAAGAAAATCTATAGGTCAAAACTTTGATCAAAATTAGATTTAATTGTCTTTTATACTGTTTGTCTTCTCAAATAAGACCCACTTTGAGGTTTCAGTTTCATTTTCCTTGTTCAATTAATAATTCGGCAAAGCGATCTAGGGCCATTATAGCCCTCTTTTTGCATTCTTGTCTTCATGAAATTTTCCAATATTTTAAGAAATTGTGCATTGTATTTTTAGCTCACCTGAGCCCGGGGGGGTGGGGTTTATATAGAAATAAAGAACGATTTTTTAAATGACATCTCCTCTCAAACCACTAGGCCGATTTGAACCAAATTTGGCAGAAATGTTGCTTAGGTGGTCCCCTTCAAAAATAGCTAAAAGAATTGAAATCCGTTAAAAACTCTGGTTGCCATGGCAACAAAAGTGAAATTTCAAAATAATCTTTAAAAATCTTCTCCTCCTGACCCAGAAGGCATAGAGCCTTGATATTTTGTATGAAGCATCAGTATATTGACCTCTTTCAAAATAGCTAAAATCATGATCCTCGGGTCCCCAGGGGCGGAGCCCCAGGGGGGGGGGGTTTATATAGAAATAAAGATCGATTTTTTAAATGACATCTCCTCTCAAACCACTGGGCCGATTTGAACCGAATTTGGCAGAAATGTTGCTTAGGTGGTCCCCCTTAAAATTAGCTAAAGAATTGAAATCCGTTAAAAACTCTGGTTGCCATGGCAACAAAAGTGAAATTTCAAAATAACCTTTAAGAATCTTCTCCTCCTGACCAAGAAGGCGTAGAGCCTTGATATTTTGCATGAAGGCATCAGTATATTGACCTCTTACAAAATCATGATCCTAGGGTTTCCAGGGGCAGACCCAGGGGGGGGGGGGGGGTATAGGCATGAAGCATCAGTTCACAGACTTCTTTCTTATTTCTGAAATTATAACCCATTGAAAAAAGTTTTTTCCCTCTTTCAAACCAGCACGAAGGCCTTGGAATTTATTATTTAGACTTTTTGATCCCCAGGTTCATAGTCTTTATATGTAATTGTGGCCCACTTGTTTCATAATCCTAACCTTTACATGAAATTAGACTGTTGAAAGAAAAAGAGCCTTTATCTCAGCTGAGCAACGGCCCTCTTGTTGTGATACTACTTAAATCACTTCCATAATTATCTCTCTTGAACATTTGACACATTATTGATTAATTTCTCTGACTTGGAAGCTTTGTGACTTACAAGCACACAATGGTCCTAGAAGATGCTCTGTAGGTTTTAGAGCACATTTTCATACACCAGAAAGGCTGTATTATGTTATGGCCTTGGTCATCTGTCTGTCTGTCTGTCCATTAGCAATTTTTTTGTCCACAAATTCTCCTACAGTATCAATAGGAATAAACTGGAATGTGCCACAATAATTCTCTATGATGTCTAGTTGTGCATAAGACCTTTGAAATTCAAATCACTCCAGTCCTTAAATTGATTGCCCTTGAATTGAAATAAATCCCCTTATTTCTTGTGTGCCAAACCCCTTCCACAGTTTCAATTTAAAGAAGCTGTTACTTTGCATAATGAATCTACATAGTATCTAGTGGTGCATTAAAACTTTAAAATTAAGATAACTCCATTTGTTTATTAATTCTCTGCCCTTGAATTGAAAACTTGCCTTATTTCTGGTATAGGAAACTTTTCAAATGGTTAAAATTTGTGCCTAGTGTTGATTGAAAATGATTGAAATTTACTACAATGATTGTCCATGATGTATACTTGCGCTTGAGATCTTTAACATTTTGTCTTTCAAGTGACTAATGAACTGTCTCCCCTTTGTTTAGGGATTTGCTTAATATTTTCATGTTTTTTGTGTGCAAAGTGACCCATAGTGCTGTTAATACAAACACTGTGTCACAGTGACAAATCTAAGTGTTGAAATAGAGCATAAGTCAACCACAACTTGCATTACAAAAATTTTTATATTGCAAGCTATTTGTGCAGTCTCACTAGATTGAAACTTTTTACTCTTTCCAGATTTGCCTCTTGTAAGACCAGTCACAATTGTATTCTTAGGGGTATTGCCAATTCGTTGATATCATGTTTCATATTGTCTGTCAAGGTCAGATTTCAAGGTCATTTTATCATAAAAATTCATGGTAAAATATCATATTCCACTGAAAAGCCCCTCCGAGTGTAAATGCGCTGCTCTGCGAAGCTTGTGTTATTTGTTAACCAAGTAAATATCTATCTGATCTAGGAATATTGAATTTTACACAAATACCGCTTTATGATCCAAGAAAATACCTCACAGGCTTTGGATTTAGTAAATTTAAAGTTTATGTCATAGATTTGAAGCAGTTTCTTTACTCTAACTCATAACTATTCAAAATAGAATTATATTGAACTCACCCAAGTGATTCCCATATGCCAATCCATATAGTTTGCATTAAATAAGAGGGTGTAATCAGATTCTAAAAAATTATTTCTTTAAGGCTCTATGGCTTCCAGGGGGACAATATCTTACAAAAAAAATGCTTCTCCTCTTAAACCACTGGGCCAATAAAGCTGAAGCTTGGCAGGGATCTTCTTTTGGTAAAGCTCTACCATAGTTGTTGAAGGAATTGTATTTTATCAAAAAATTATACCCATAGCAAAAGAAAAGCCAAAAAAGAGGAAAATCTTAAAAAATTGTTATGTGAGAAACAATGGGGCCTAGACTGATTCCTTAATTTGCATGTTACTTAGCTTTTGAAAAATATTGTGGGGAAAGAAGAAATTGCTTGTGACAAGCGACTTCTACTTTTCTAACAATCTTTTTTACCCTATCATACACACTTTTTTTTTCAGTTTCAACGCACTTTAAATTGTCATCTGCAATTCTTTAAATTTGATCAATCTAAACTCTTGTCATCTGATAATGGGTTATGGTAATGGTTTGAAAATTTAGACATGTGTTCAGAGTCATGATTTAACAAATACAGTATTCAATATTCTGACATACATGCAATGGAATTTCCAGTGATGACATTGAATTGTTTTCTGAACTCAGGAAAGTCCAGCATTGCTGTCCACTGACAGCTCTTGTTGTTATGCTCCCTAAAGGGCGAGCATATAGCCGCAGCTTCATCTGTCCATCCATCTATCCATCCTTTTGTTTTCTGTCCATCAGCCTGAAATATCTCCACAACCCTTAGGCCAAATTGGATGAAACTTCACAAGGAAATTTCTTATTATATTGTGCTGAGGTACTTTTCTCGGTTTTTGATAGCTCAAAGGCCAAGGTCACAGCTCTAGGTCAAAGGTTAAAATTGACCTTGTCCACAGAATAGCTCCTTCAATCATGGATGGATTTCAAATAGCTTGACACAATTGTTCTCTATTATGAAAAGATGTACCAGAAAGTTCTAAGGTGAAGATTACAGCTAAAGGTCAGATGTTGAAATCAAGCATTTCCAGAGTATAGCTCCTCAAATTATTGATGGATTTCAAAATATCTTTACACAATTACTCTCTAGCAGGATTAGATATGAAATTTGAAGCAAATCTTCAGATAGCTACAAGGTCAAAGTCACATCCCAAGGCTGGAAGTTAAAATTATGCATTTCTAGAGCATAGCTCGTTCAATTTTAGAAGGATTTCAATATAACTTTACACAAGTGTCCTCAGTCATGTGAAGATGTGGCATTTTGAAAAACTCCGATAGCTCCAAGGTCAAGGTCACAAGTCAAGGCCAAATGTTGAAACTAGCCATGTCAGGAGCATAGCTTCTAATATTATGTATTGCATTCAAAATGACACCAAGTTCTAGGTCACAGCTCAAGGTTGAACAGGAAAGTTAGCATTTCCAGAGCATAAATCCTTCAGTTATGGATGGATTTCGAAATAACTTCACACAATTGTTGTCTATCATGAGTAGATGTGCCATTTGAAAAATTTATTTCTATAGTTTAAAGGTCAAGATTACAGCTCAAGGTCCAACATTAGAATTAAGCATGTCCAGAGCATAGGTCCTTCAATGGATTTCAATATGACCTGTCACAATTGTTCTCAGTCATGAGTAGATGTGCAATTTGGGGAAAAAAATCAGATAATTCAAAGGTCAAGGTCACAGCTTACCGTCAATATTAAAATTAGGCATGTCTTGAACATAGCTCCTAAAATTATGGATTGATTTAAAATAACACAATTGTTCTCCTTGGTGAGTAGATGTGCTATTTGAAACAATTTTTCAGATAGCTCCCAGGTCAAGGATGTACATTATCCCATTCCCACACAACAAAATTACAGACAGGTCTAAATTGAAAGAAGTTGCAGAAGAAAGTTTATGAAATTTTAGAATTTTTCAACCTTCTAGGCAGAAAACATGGAAAATGATGAAATTGCTGGGTTAAAGCAATCTCTTCATTTTCCACAATGTTTTCTCAATTGTTTTTCTTCAGGGGCGTCATAAAGTGTAATTGTGTGGGAATGGGTTAAAATTCAACATGCCTAGAATATAAGGAGCATATACCAGCATCTGCATATACCTCCAAATCCTTTTCCCTGTTTATTTTATACTTTATATGACTAGGCTATATTTGGGGAGCTTAATCCACCTCTGACAGCTCTTGTTTTACAATCAAGGTATCTTTTAAATTTGCAATAAAAAATTTAACAACTGCAAATTTTGTTTCAGTGATATCACTGTTTGACACTTCCTAATTTTAGACTGGTCTAAATTGGAATAAGTTGCAGATGACAATTTAAACTTGATAAAATTTTAGGTTTTTTCAATTTCTGGGTAGAATCATTGAGTGAAATGAAGAAATTACTTGTTACAAGCAATTTCTTCATTCTACACAATGTTATCATTATTGTTTTTCTTGGGGAGCGTGAAAAAGCATCAAAGTGTGGTAAAAGGATAATGAAATACTCTCATGAACACATTGCATAGTCGCATAATTTTGATTAGACTGTCTTTGAATTTTTACCCATTTGATATACAATAAAAGAGACATTTTTTTAAATTCTGTTAAGGAATTTTGTCAAGCTTTGAGAGTCTGGTAAGCACCTTTTTTAGCTCCCCTGAGCACGAAGTGCTCTGGAGGAGCTATTGTGATCGGTCATCGTCCGTCGTCCGTCCGTCCGTCCGTCTATCCGTCCGTCCGTCCATTCACAATTACAAAAAAATCTTCTCCTCCTAAACTAACCATAGAATTTCAACAAAACTTCACAGAAATGATCCATCGGTCATGCTCTTTCAAAATACTTCAAAGAATTGAAATCCATGAAGAACTCTGGTTGCCATGGCAACGGAGTGAAAACTTTAAAAATCTTCTCCTCCCAAACGGTAGACCTAGAGCTTTGATATTTGGTATACATCATCATCTATTGACCCTCTACAAAAATACTTCAAAGAATTACCGTATTCTGAAAATTAGCCCTTTTCTTAATGATCCCTGATTTTACATAGAAATAAAGAAGGAAATCTTTAAAAATCTCCCTCCTAAACCATAAGGCCTAGAGCTTTGATATTTGGTATACATCATCATCTATTGACCCTCTACCAAAATACTTCAAAGAATTATTTCCTGAAAATTAGCCCTTTTCTTAATGATCCCTGATTTTACATAGAAAAAAAGAAGGAAATCTTTAAAAATCTTCTTCTCCCTAACCATAAGGCCTAGAGCTTTGATATTTGGTATACATCATCATCTATTGACCCTCTACCAAAATACTTCAAAGAATTATTTCCTGAAAATTAGCCCTTTTCTTAATGATCCCTGATTTTACATAGAAATAAAGAAGGGAAACTTTAAAAATCTTCTTGTCCCAAACCATAAGGCCTAGAGCTTTGATATTTGGTACAAATCATCATCTATGGACCTTCTACAAAAATACTTCAAAGAATTACCGTATTCTGAAAATTAGCCCTTTTCTTAATGATCCCTGATTTTACATAGAAATAAAGAAGGAAATCTTTTAAAATCTTCTTCTCCCGAACCATAAGGCCTAGAGCTTTGATATTTAGTACAAATCATCATCTATGGACCCTTTACCAAAATACTTCAAAGAATTACCGTATTCTGAAAATTAGCCCTTTTCTAAATGATCCCTGATTTTACATAGAATTAAAGAAGGGAAACTTTAAAAATCTTCTTGTCCCAAACCATAAGGCCTAGAGCTTTGATATTTGGTATACATCATCATCTATTGACCCTCTACCAAAATACTTCAAAGAATTACCCTATTCTCAAAATTAGCCCTTTTCTGTGCGATTCCTGATTTAACAAAGGAATAAAGAAGGAAATCTTTGAAAATCTTCTTCTCCCAAACCATAAAGCCTAGAGCTTTGATATTTGGTACATATCATCAGCCATTGACCCTCTACCAAATTACTTAAAAAAGTGGCCCTTTTCTGTGCAATCCCTTATTTTAGTTAGGAATAAATAATGATATCTTTGAAAACCTTCTTCTCCTAAACCATTAGGCTTACAGCTTTTATACTTGGTATGTATTGATGTCTATACTTCAAAGCATTACCATATTCAGGGAATTAGTGCTATATGGTGGGATCATCAATATTCCTAGGATTAAAAGAGAAATCTGTAAACATCTTCTCCAAAATAATTAGACAGAGGGCTTTGCCATTTTGTTTATATTATAAAGCCATGAACCATCATACTCAGGGGAGCGATTCAGGACCATCATGGTCCTCTTGTTGTTTGTTTCATTTCCAATTACCTGATAGCTTTTATTTGACCCATAAGTTGATATTGTCAATAGATACAACATTGTACAAACTTCATCACCCCAATAAGTCCTCTTGACACAAGTATATAAATGTGTTACAGGTTTGGGGTCATAAAATATAGACTAGTGATATGTACCTACTGGTGATACCGTATTTCTCCTCATAAATGCACAAGAAATTTGCTAAGTGTATGTTTAAGCCTTTCCTGCGCAATCACTTGTTTTTATGTCCTATTGATTTTATACTTAAGAAAATATTGTGGGAAAAGAAGAAATTGCTTGTAACAATGTTTTCTACCCTACAGGTTGGTTGCTTTTCAAATTACATTCACTTTTATTTGTCGTCTGCAACTTCTTTCAATTTGGACTAGTCTAAATTTTCCAAAAATGAGAAAGGGTTAATTCTAGTACCCAATTTTTCACAGAAAAAGTTCTTATGATTCATTGTGTATGATTATTGACTATATCTCAAAAACATGGTTTTCAACTAAATCTAGAGAAATACAGTCAAATCTTCAAAATATTCTCATTTAACCAATTACCAGATGACAAAATTCAAGACTGGTCCAAAGTCAAAGGAGTTGCAGACGACAACTTAAGGTTGATGAAAGGATACATTTTCTCAACTTTCTGGGTCGAAAACATCATGAAAAATGAATTATTTACTTGTAAAAAGCAATTTCTTCATTTTACACAATGTTTTCCCAATTGTTTTTCTTGAGGGGTGTCATAAAGTGTCTTTGTGTGGGAATGGGTTAAATGAAATGCATTACAATATTTTATGTTTTTCTAATAATGAATGGGTTTTCTATTGAAATTTAGAAGCAGTAGCTTCTACTTCGAAACAGCCCTAACCAATTAGAACATATTCAACCCATTACCAGATGACAATATTATAGACTGGTCCAAGTTGGAAGTAGTTGCAGTCTCTAGACAATTAAAAGATTATGAAATTTTAGATATTTTTAACTTTATGGGTAGAAAACATGATGCTAAATGAAGTAATTTTTAACCCATTACCACACGACAAAATTTTTGACTGGTTCAAATTGAAAGAAGTTGCAGGCAGTATTGCAAATTATTCTGTAATTGGAGAAAAGGGCCAAATAGGGTAGGAATCATTGTGAGAAAAGGCGGTATAGCTTGTTGCTTGATTGTATTTCTTCAGTGCATCAGAAAGCATCATTCTGTGGTTATGGGTTAAAATGATAATGTCATATTTTTTCGTTGTTTGGACATAGGTTAGGACTTTTCAATTTTTTTTTTCAAATTTGAGGGTTATTTCCTCTGAACAATTTACATAACCCAGATTTCTTTTGACCAAAGAAAAACACTATAATGTAATTACACTAGTTTACCCATTTCCAAACAAGAAATTTTGGGACTGGCCTAAATTGAAAGAAGTTACAGACTACAATTTCAAATTTTAAATATCTTTGTCTTTTAGGCCAGAAAACATGGTGGATAATGAAGAAATTGCTTGTTACAAGCAATTTCTTCATTATCCACAATGTTTTCCAATCTTTTACCATGGGTGTCCAAAAGTGGGATTTTGTGTGAATGGTTTAAAACTTGTCACTTTTGAATTTCATGATAAAATGAACGACAGTATGTTGTAAGGAGAAAAGACAGTTAAGAGTACATGTATGTTAGATATTGGTAGAGTTCACAACAGATCAATACACTAACTGGCTGGTTAAGTCATTGACTCATTGGACAGTAATGATCTCAGTGACTCAGGTCATATAAGGTTACAGGCAGAGTTCAAAGGTTCATACAGTGCCCCTGAATCTAGGTGACTGGACTTTAACTGGTGTGAGGAAACTCTGTCAGAGGTCATTGCAGGTCATCTGGATAGAAAATAAGGTCATTGGGTTGTGGGCGGTGTTTTTTACAGATCATTTTGACCCAGTTCGATAAAGGTGATGACAGATATAAAATACGACCTACTGTATAGTACTTTGAAGGATTTATTACATTCAGAACATGTCTTGTTTGAAAACCAAACATGTAATATGACAAACTTTTTGTTGTTTTAACCTACTACTACACAATTCCTCATCTTGATGTTTCAAAGAAAAAAATATCTAAGAAATCTTGCTGGAAAGGGAGAAAGGGCTTGTTGCAAATATGGCACTTGATTTTTAGTTTTGAAACAATTCAAATTGTCATTTGCAGCCTCTTTGAATTTGCACTAGTCTTAATTGATTGTTTTGAGAGGATTTAACCCATTGCCACACAATCCAATAAATGATTCTAGAAAACTTTTTTTTGAAAACAAAAGAGCAAATTTGCTCATTCTAATCAATTCTTTATATTTTTTTTGTCTCTTTCCTTTCCTGTTTAGCACTATTTTTTCAGCATAACCAATTCCCACATATTGATTCTTTTGACACCCCTCAAGAAGAAAATTTGCTAAAACATTGTTGAAAATGAAGAAATTGTTTGCAACAAGCAGTTTCTTTACTTTCCACAATGTTTTCCTACAGGAAGTTGAAAAAAAACAACAACTAAAATTCTATAAACTTTGTCTGCAGATTAAACTTGCATTTACAATTACTTTAAGCCTATTCAACATACATTGCCTGTTTTTGGCATGGTGATAGATCTCGTTGGTACACATCTGCAAATGTCAAGGTCATGTACCTAGATCCACGTCACTTATCAAAGGCTGTTAGGTTGGGGGGGGGGTATTGTATTTTGTAAACACATCTTGTCTTGCAAAGAAATCAAATCATCAATCCAATGAATTTACCGGTACTAAGGATTGACAAGTCACCACAGTCAACTGACAAACAGATTGACCCATCAAATCCTTCATTTTTTCCAACAGTGAAATGAGAATTCCAACATTTAGATTAACCCATTCCCACACAATGACGCTTTTAAAAGCCCC
Organism: Fragum fragum; assembly: GCA_946902895.1. Lineage (NCBI taxonomy): Eukaryota > Metazoa > Mollusca > Bivalvia > Cardiida > Cardiidae > Fragum > Fragum fragum. Next base: position 39,349,463 of record OX336365.1, read on the forward strand.
GCATATAATTATAAGGCTATGAAAACATTTAGGGCAATGAAGAAATTGTTTGTTACAAGCAATTTCTTCATTATTGACAGTGCTTTCTAACACAAATGACGAAGATTTTATAAATTTCATGAACTTAAAATTGTCATCTACAACTTCTTTCAATTTGGACTGGTCTAAAATTTTGCTGTGTGGGAATGGGTTAAGAATTGTAGTTTGTAGGTCCTTTAACATTGTAACTACAGCCAATTTGAATTATAGATAGGACATTTATGTCACCCTCCAACAATCAGCATTAACCCTTTAACATGGGACACATTTTTAGACTTGTCCTAATTCAAAGAAGTTACATGTGACAACGTTGCAAAACTATATTTATAGGGTATTATATTATAGAAATACAAAAAACGTTTCTTACACTTAACCCATTACCAGAAATCCAAATTTTACAGACAAAATTTTAGACGCATTTAAGTTCAGAGTTGTTGCATACATCAATTTTTAGAAATTTTGAAAAGTTTTGTCTTTTGAGATCAAAATCATTTGAATAATGAAGAAATTGCCTGTAGGAAGTAATTCCTTCTTTTTCAACAATATTTTCCAAGCTTTTTTTCTTAAGAAGCTTAAAAAAGCAGGGTTGTGTGGAAATGGGTTAATCCTATTTCCATTTGTATTATTTTCAGAATCCACCTTGTATACCATCCATGTGTGTATGTCTGTTTGTGTGTGTGGTCAGAGGATGCAGACTGATAATAGACTGGCATAACTATGGTTATACTATAATGGGACTAAATCTTGGATACAGTCATCCCCTTGTGAAAATTGCCAAATGGTACAGTACAGGAACTAGTACAATCTTTTTTAACCCTGGCAATGATGAATAAAAATGGTTTATGAGGCTGCTTTTAAATCAAAGCACTGAAAGCCCTTAAAGACAGCTTGATTTTTTTTGAAAATTAATTTCACATCAATTGTTGCTTAAAAGGTACAAGCAGGTTGTGTAGATAAAGATCAGACTGCACTTATGGGTAGGCTGAGCTTTATCTATACCTCCTGCCCAAACAGGAATATTCCGGGATCAACATGACAAAGGTTAATTTAATTTAATTTAATTTAATCATCTAAAAAAAGAGTTATTATTACAGCCCTTTGTCTCCTTTCCATCCAGCCACCTCTCTTTGTGTCCTACCTGTCCATATCAAAGCATTTGTCTACTATAAAAAGTGGACCAGCAATCAAAATCTAACTTAATCCTCTCCTGTTCAATCCCTGTGTTTTACAGCCCTGTAAATTTATAATTAAGAAAACATTGTAGAAAAAGAAGAGACATGCAATCTCTTCTTTTTCCACAATATTCTATACCCTACTGAATGGTTATTTTTCAAATTATTACCACTTTACATTTACATCTGCAAAATGTTTGAACTTGGACAGGTCTAAAATTTTGAATAACATGAAAGGGTTAAAATCTTATGTGATTTGATATGTTGTTTATATTATCAAAGATTATATTTTGTCTGCATTGGATATATTGCTTAATGATTGGGCACCTCTCTCACCTTCATCTAAATATGAACACATCTGGATTAATTGTCCGAGAGCAGCTCTAATAGCATAAAGCTTTAGTCGCAATCTGAGACAAATAAGTACAAATAAGTATAAAATAAGATTCAATTTCAATCAAGATAAATGTTTGACTTAATTTCACCCATTCCATGACTGTTATGCTTTTGGATGCCCCTATGAAAAAAAGCTTTTGAAAACACAGTGAAAAATTAAGAAATTGTTTTTTACATGCAATTTCTTCATTATCCACAAAATTCCCCAAACTCCACAAACTCAATTTGTCATTAGTCTGCAACATCTTTGAATTTGGACCAGTCTAAAATTTTGATGTCTGGAAATGAATTAAGACAGGTCTGTATTATACAGCTATAATTCACTGATGTATAACATAACTGAACAAATGTGTGACATTTCCTTCAATTTCACATGTGTGATGCTTGACACTGACCAGCCTGGATAGCCACTCGGTTCACTTAGAATATTTACTGATTGTCAATCCAGCTGATATCTATCTATAGAGTGGATAGAGAAGAGAATATTTACTGATTGTCAATCCAGCTGATATCTATCTATAGAGTGGATAGAGAAGAGAATATTTACTGATTGTCAATCCAGCTGATATCTATGTATAGAGTGGATAGAGAAGAGAATATTTACTGATTGTCAATCCAGCTGATATCTATGTATAGAGTGGATAGAGAAGAGAATATTTACTGATTGTCAATCCAGCTGATATCTATGTATAGAGTGGATAGAGAAGAGAATATTTACTGATTGTCAATCCAGCTGATATCTATCTATAGAAAAAGATAGAAAAAAGAATATTTACTGATTGTTAATCCAGCTGATATCTATCTATAGAGAAGACTCAGAACAGTCTAAATGTAATATTGCTCTACAACTCTCTCTCAAAATACTTCAAATCATCAAAGTTATCTCTATGTTGTGAGAACCAAGATAATACAGCAAAAAAAAAAAAAAAATCATTAACAATGTAATTACATGAGTAATATTGGACCAACATGGTACTCTCTTCATTTTATTCACTATTATTTTCACATGTGATTCCCTTGATATAGCTTCACCTTCATCCAAAATTGACCAATCATTTAATTGTTCCATTTTTTTTAAGTCTTTGTTATAATCCTGGACAATCAGTCCCTTTGAATTATGTTACAAGGAGAGGTGATTCTAAGTGATACCATTGTTCTTTCTTTATTGAGTTTTCATGTCAAAGCTATAACCAAAATACCCTCAGGCAGGCCTAATTTATCACTGTAACAGGTATCTTGAAGGAGTGCTGTGCTTTGTGGGTGTAATGTGGCAGAGGTTGTTAACCCATTACCAAATGACAAAATTTTAGACTAGTCCAAATTGAAAGGAGTGGCAGACAATAATATAAAGGTTATGAAAGTTTAGATTTTTTCATCAACTTTCTGGGTAGAAAACATTATGGGAAATGAAGAAATTTCTTGTTGCGTGCAGTTTCTTCATTTTACACAATGTTTTCCCAGGATTTTTCTTGATGGGCTTCCATTATCTGGGAATGGGTTAAATGGAAGTGATGTTGGTAAAAGATGACTTACTGCTTTACTTCCTTTTTGAATCAATAAGACCCTTTAAAATCCTAAAAAATACTTTATGGAAATGATAGATATTTACTTTTAAATTTCTCTCACTCTGAATAAAGTTGACTAGAAAACTATTTAGCTCACTATTTCAAAAATAAGGACAGGGCTATTTCAGTCACCCAGGGATTGGTGTAATACTTGGTGTTTTATGTGCAAGGTTCATCTCTTTTTGTAACTACTCAATTTTTTGCGTCTATACTTAGCATTTGTCATAAGAATTGTGATTAATCCTTCTAAGTAAAAGGTTTATAAATCTGATTCTCACAAATTGGAGTCATGTTTTTTTTTACCAGGTATGAGAGAGTGTTTGGCAGATGGGCTTCCAAAAATATTTGTGTAACACAGGCAATGCAGGAGGATTTAGCTTCTAACTGGAATATAAAGTAAGTCAAGCAGAAACATATTCTTTCTATTCAGGATGACAGTGGTTGCTACGGCCATGAAAAAACGATTACATTCTTTTCTCTTGAAAAAAAAGAATAATTTATGAAGTAGGAGCTGATAAGCTTATCTAATAGGATTAGGGATAGAGTCTAACCCTCCGAATGTCTGAACTTAAGCCAAGCTTGTCTGCATCATTATTCCTACATTTTTTTAAGGAATTCAAAATAATTTCGCATAGTTGTTGTTTGCCATGAGTAGATGTGCCGTTCAAGGGATTTATTGTTGTAAGGTCAAGGAAACATTTGGGGTCAAGGTCAGATTTTGTTCATATCATAACCTTTACATTTGGATTAATTTTAAAGAGTAGAAGTATCATTTGACTCAGTTATTGCTGTAGGTCAATTGTCATGGTCATATTTTAACCTATTACCACACAATTTGATTTTAGCCTAGTCCAAATTAAAGAATGCTTCCAAAGCTTTTTTCCGGGTTGTTAAAAGGAGAGAATAACCGTACCATGAAAATTAGCCCTTTTCAGTGTGATCCCTGACTTTACAGAGAAATAAAGAAGGCAATCTTTGAAAATGTTCTACTCCCAAACATTAATGCCTAGAGCTTTGATATTTGGTACATATCATAACCTATTGACTCTTTACCAAAAAACTTCAAAGAATTACCATACTATGATTATCAGCCCTTTTCTGTGCAATTCCTGATTATACAGAGAAATAAGAAGGAAATCTTTGAAAATCTTCTACTCCCAAATGATAAGTCCTAGAACTTTCATGTTTGGTACATATCATCACCAATTGACCCTTTACTAAAATACTTCAAAGAATTACCGTACTATGAAAATTAGCCCTTTTCAGTGTGATCCCTGATTTTACAAGGTAATAAAGAAGGATATCTTTGATAATCTTCTTCTCCCAATTGATAATGCCTAGAGCTTTGATATTTAGTACATTCCATCAGTTGTTGACCCTCTACCTAATTACCTTAAAGAATTACTTTATTCTGAAAATTAGCCCTTTTAAGTGTGATTCCTGATTTTACAAAATGATAAAGATGGAAAACATCGATAATCTTCTTCTCCCAATTGATAAGGCCTAGAGCTTTGATATATTGTACATTCCATCAGCTGTTGACCCTCTACCAAATTACTTCAAAGAATTACTTTATTCGGAAAATTAGCCCTTTTCTGTGTGATCCCTGATATTACAAAGGAATAAAGAAGGAGATCTTTTAAAGTCTTCTTCTCCCAAACCACAAGGCCTAGAGCTTTTATATTTGGTATGTATCATCACCTATTGATCCTCTACTAAAATACACTGCAACTCCTCTATAACGCTACCAGGCACAGCGCTGACTCCATTATAAAGTGGGGTCCGCTCCGCTCCCAAAATCTGGGTAGGGGTGGGGCAGATACAATGCTGAGATACAATGTTAACGCTGATTTGTCCTCGATTTTTTCCTCCTGTCTTCAGCCCACTCAAAGAAAAAGAGTTGCACATAAAAATCAATAATTACCCGAAGCCAGGTAAGTTTTTAACACCTTACGTGGACGGTGGTGGCCATTAATGCATTAGCTCAGAGGTAATTGCTTTGTTTGATTGATTACATGCGTAGTGTTTCAATTTACAAAATTGGTTTGATTGTTTGGTCTTACTGTTTGACATTGAGATCACACTGATTCTTTCTCGGTGTTCTTAATTTTCTTCAGTCCCCGTTAGGACGGGTTCTTAAAGTATTGCGTGACTGTGAAATTAGACAAATTGACTTGGGCCTACTTTTTATTTCACTTCATAGTTTGCTGGTATCCGGAGCTCGTAGAGGATAGTGGCTTCAAGCTAAAATTGCAAGAATGTGCTTTAAAACAATCAGTTGTAGTTGCCACGTTTTTGCTAACTACAGAAAATACGTGAATTTTAATTGTAAATGTCACAATATCGGAAGATTCTCATCTGAAACAGGATAGATAATGTAAGTAGATTAAAATAAAATACTGTTATTCTTCCGCATTTCTTTCAATAATCTGAAAATTTAATGCCATTCTGTATGATCAAACACACGGCAAAAAGCTTGTCCATAAATTTGAAGTAAAGGATTTTCAGGTACAGTTTATTGTATTCTGATGGAGGAAAGGTGATCAAAGGTGCCTCCGCCAGATGTTCAGCTATTTATGGGACAGTTTCTGGAGTTGACACATGCAAGATGGGTACTCGGTCTGACCGAATTTTTTACTCTTGTCATTATGAAACCAGACATTCCGATGTCCCGGAATTTTATTAATAACTCCACTTCTTCCGCTGTTTCATTTCTTGGACCCCACCAACAGCGCTATAATGGAGCTGCAGTGTACTTCAAAGAATTACCGTACTCTGAAAATTAGCCTTTTTCTGTGCTATTCCTGATATTACAAAGGAATAAAGAAGGAAATCTTTGAAAGACTTCTTCTCCCAAACCATAAGGCCTAGAGCTTTTAAATTTGGTATGTATCATCACCTATTGACCTTCTACTAAAATATTTTTCAGAATTACTGTATTCTGAAAATAAGCTCTTTTCTGTGCAATCCCTGATTTCAGATAGGAATAAAAAAGGAAATCTTTGAAAATCTTCTCCGACTAAACTATTAGGCCTAGAGCTTTGATATTTGGTATGCAATGATGTCTATTGACCTTCTACTAAAATACTTCAAAGAATTACCGTATTCAGGAAATTGGCACTATATGGTGGGATCATCAATATACCTAGGATTAAAATAGTAAATCCTTAAATATCTGTTCCAAAATAATTTGACAGAGGGCTTTGCTATTTTGTATATATCACAAAGCCATGAACCAATCATACTCAGGGGAGCGATTTAGGACCATCATGGTCCTCTTGTATTGTTAATTCTAGTGACTATCCATAATAAAGGTTTCATTGAGAAACCAAAATTTTGAAAACCAATCACACCATCTGTCCTTAAAAGAGCCCTATAAAAGGATTCTGGTATGTATTTTCAGAGCCAATGTTATGTATGACCGACCACCAGATATGTTTAAAGAGACATCTACAGATGATAAACATGACCTGTTTACTCGTCTTGCAGAAAAGTACCCAGTCTTTCAGTCAAGGTAAACCTTCTACTGTTTACACGTCTTGCAGAAAAGTGTCCAGTCTTTCAGTCAAGGTATATCTTCTACATTGTCTTAATACTGTTTAGATGTCTTGCAGAAAAGTATCCAGTCTTTCAATCAAGTTATACCTTCTGAATTGTCCGTAATACTGTTTACACGTCTTGCAGAAAAGTACCCGATCTTTTAGGCAAGGTATACCTTCTACATTGTAATGCTGTTTACAGGTCTTGCAGAAAAGTACTCATCTTTCGGTCAAGGTATACCTTTTACATTGTCTGTAATACTGTTTATATGTCTTGCAGAAAAGTACCTATTTTTTCAGTCAAGGTATACCTTTTACATTCTCTACAACACTGTTTACACATCTTGCAGATGCAAATTTTTCTGTCAAGGTATGCCTTCTACACTGTCTGTATAACTGTTAACACATCTTGCAGAAAATACCAAATTTTTCATTCAAGGTATACCTTCTACATTGTAAAACTGTTAACATATCTTGCAGAAAAATACCAAATTTTTCATTCAAAGTTTGCCTTGTTCATTGTCCTCAACACTGTTCACAAGTCTTGCACAAAAGTACATACTTTTTCAAACAAGGTGTACCTTCTACGTCATCTACAAATAATGCATTACCAAAATATTCTAACAATTGCAGGTTTAATTGTATTTAGCCTTTAGTATTCCTACATTCTACTATATTCTACTATTTTAAACCCTTGAAGAAAAAACAGTTTTGGAAGACATTCTGGAAAATGAAGAAATTGCTTGATACAGGAAATTTCTTTATCATCTGCATGTTTACTTCTCCTTTAGACAAAGATTTTTAATATCATTGATTAAAAAATAATTGTCTGCAACTTCTTTGAATTTAGACTAGTCTGAAAATTTTATGTCCGCACATCTGTAACATCAGAGACATATTTTTTATCAATGTATGTCTGTCTGTTTGTGAACAGTAATCTTTATGCATTTAACTGAATGCAAAGATTTAGAATTTTGCTATTATTCAAACACCGTTCTTGATAAATGGTTTATATTTGGTCTATTGGGACATAGGTTTTAATAGGCATCAGTTGGTTGTAAAGGCAAGGCCATTAATCAAGGTTAAGGTCACTTAAAAAAGATCAATTTAATGCAAAACATAACATTTTTCTATTATTAAACAGTGATCAAGATACAGGGCTTATATTTGGGACAGGTAACTTGTATTGATAGGTGTAAGTTGATTGTAAGGTCAAGGTCATCCATCAAGGTGGTTGACAGTTACCCAAACTCTGTTGAAGATACAGGACTCATAGAAAGACATGGGTTTCTTACATTGATGGGCATCAGTTTGTTGTGATGTCAAGGTCATCAGTAAAGGTCACTTATCAAGGTCACTTTTCCTTAAAAAAGGCTGTAAGGGGGTCATGGTGTTTCAGTAACATATCTTGTCTCATCTTGAAAAGGGATAACGCCACTTTCAATAGTATAGGTTATAATTTGGTAGCTGCATCTAGCCTTTGCTCTCATTTAATTTTATGTCTGTCAACTACAACACTAAATCTGAGGTACCAGCTGCTCTTTCAACTAAGGCACACTATATTTTATTTAATCATAGGTTATAGGAAAATGACATCTATTGTAATGACCTTTGTCAGTTGTTGAAAAGAAGGTTAATCAAGCCAGTATTATAGTAGAAAATGGAAATAAGATTTAAACTGAGGTGATGTTGATCTGCTTCAGTATGTAGGTTGATTGACTGTATGGGGTTTTACAACACTTTTAACAGCATTTCAGTCATATTGCCACTTGAGCACCTAACTATGGATTCCTGGTATTTCTCACACCAGTTCTACCACTAAATCCTTTCCAAGCCTCCACCTGTTCATCCCATTTAGGCTTACGATTATCTACCTATTGGTTGGAGACAAATGTAGAAGACGATTGTAAAGTTCTCTGTGCAAATACATATGAAATAGAAAGGTTCAAAGAATTGTTTTAATCCTAGTATGTACTTACTGTATTACCTCAGCTCTGAATCGGTCCCAAGTTCGATTTGGATAATTTTAGAACAAATAACTATATCATCATCAAAAGTTTTGCCGAAGTTTTTCTTCATGATTGCTTACACAAACAATTTTTCTTTTTCAGCAACAAAAACGGATCAATATTTACCATAAAGACAGATAAAGGGAGGGCAATCTTATTAGAAAATAGACCAGCTCTGGTTATAAGCAGTACAAGTTGGACAGGTACTATCTCCCTTTTCCAAATGTAGCTGTTTTCATAGAGCCTATTTGATACTAGCCATTTTGATGAAATTTTTTGTTTGGCCGTACGATTGCCTGAGAATAGGTCAAACTGGCTTGGATAATTCTGTAGATTATTCTAGGTTTACCAAAGTTGTATTCAGAGTATTACAAGATGTTTCATATATCATGGCATACACAGAGCTGCTTAATTTTAAATCAGGCAATCCAGGAGGTACCTATAAGACTTCTGGTGCAATCCAATGGAGAATTTAGTTTATACTTATTTATTTTAGTTCGATTGCGATGAAAGATTTAAGCTTATAGAGTTGCTCTCGAACACACAAACCAGATATTTTTACGTCCCTGTAAGAGAGGCAGTGGCTTAACCCCACTGCTACCCACTTATACAGCTGAGTAGACTGAGGCTGGCTTTTAAGTGTCTTGCCAATGAACACACCTCGGTGACGGTGGGGCTCGAACCCGTGACCTTCAGATCACGAGTCAAGTACCAATACCACTCGACCATCGAGGCAGTCAATGGAGAATTTGCATAGCTAAGCAGAATCCTGAATACAAAAAAATATATATTAGTTAGGTTTAGCTATGTCTGCTAGCAAAATAATTGCTATACAAACTGTTTTCAGAGAAAACCCATGGCTATAGCCTCAAAAGTAGATGGTCAACTTTAACTTTATTTATCTAAACATATGTTTAATAGTTACTTTTCATGTTCATTACTGATAACATTATCAATTGTCTCAATTTTCTGCAAAAAAGAACGTCATAATTGATTTTTTTATGTTCTAGAGGATGAAGATTTTGGAATCCTATTGTCTGCATTAGAAAGTAAGTACTCTGTATTTTTACCCCTTACAACACATTACTGCAGCTGACACAATTAAGAAAATTAACAAGGATAACATGGTTGCTTAATGAAAAATTTATTTGTTACAAGCAAATTTCCTTTTGTCGCTATGTCACCTATTTGGTGTTAATTTTTTCACTCATAGCACACTTTTAATTGTCTTCTGCATCCTCTTTTAACATGGACAAGTCTAAACTTTATCATCTTTTAATTAGTTAACTTTATACTTGCATCATTTCATTAATAAGGCTTAAGAAACCATATTGAAAGCAAGACGAAGTGACAAACCCAAGAAACTCTAAGGCCATTTTGAGTTATCATATTCAATCAAAATTTTGCTCTTTTGCTACCCTGAAGAAGAGGATATATAGAGAAGCAATATAGCTACCAATTTCTTCATTTTCAACATTATTTTCTATGTCAAAGACAGAGATAACTAAAACATTTCAACATTGAATTTTCATCTGCAACTTCTTGATTTTTGATTTGTCAAAATTTATTTGGGTAAAGGAAGAAGCTTTTCGATAAATAATGACAACTTTAACCCTTTCCCATAATGACGCTGATAAGAAATGCTTGGGGAAAAAAGTGGAAATAGAGAGTGAAATTGTTCATCGGGCAAGGTGTGGGAATTTATCTGGTGAGCCAAGGGCAAACTAGATAAGTTCCGAATACAAGCCTGATGAATTTCCCATATAAATACAACAACCACCTATAATATTTATCCTAATTCCAATTTTAAAAATAAATTAGACACAAAAAATGTGAGTTGACCTCTCTTTGCCGAACACGATTTTTACTGGGATAGGAGTGGTGTTGACCTTTGAAAGAATTAGCAAAATTTTATTTCCAAGGATAAGAAAGAATTCAATAAGAACATGCAAAACCTTAAACAACATTTTCTGACGAGTTTGTTGTTGTACAGCTTAAACAAAACCCCCAAGTCAATGTCATCAATATAGAATATCACAAGATGGACACAGCTTGAGACAAGATGCCTAGCCACGATCTTTTAAAATCTTCTCATTTGCTTAATCCCCTCAGAAAATGTTTTGCAATCCTGCATTTCTAGAGTTGTATGTATGCCCCCCTTTTAATAAACAATGACTGCTTCATGTATTACGTCAGCTCTACAGCGCTGTTTTATAATTTGACTGATGAAAGTTGAATGTTGAGTAAATTGTTTTCATTTAGACATGAATTAAAGCTCAATATTCAAACAATTATTGTTTAAAAGCAAGTTTTTCAAAAACTACCAAAAGCACTGTAACAATAGTTCCAACTGATCACATGACCCAGTCACATGATAAAGCTAATTACATGACCATATGATCTGATATCATACCCCCTTTATTAGGCAGTATTTATGGCAGGTGACAAGCAATTTCTTCATTTCCAACAATTTTCATACCCAGAAAAATACAGATCTTAAATATAGTCTTGAATTAGTTGTCTGCAACTTCTTTCAATTGGGACCAGCCTAAAAAGTTGTTTTGTAAATTGGTTAATAAAGTCAAGGTCATCCTTCAGACTCATTTTCAAGGTCTTTTTATGCATTTTTGAAAGATTTTGTAAATTATCTGTTGAGTATCCTCCATTTATCATTTTTTTACCTTGAGTGAATTATTTAAACTTTTAATTTCGTCCAAACAGATCAATTGTTCTGATTGGCCACACAAAAAAAATTAATACCTCCATGAACAAAATTTTAAGCATGCAGCTATTTTGCAGGCATGTGCACAAAATTATTAATTCCATATAAATGTATGAAAATTTGTAAATATTTGCTTTAATCAATCAAAGTCATTGAATGATAAGAAATGAATATATTATTTTTATGTTTTCATCGAGGTATGAAATGAAAAACTTAATCACTTTTATGTATGAATTTGCTTTGTGTATTCATCTAAATATCCCTGTGTATTTCCGGTACTCACAAAGTAGGTTTGCTATTTGAATATAGATTTACAGTTGTATGATTGTCTATTTGAAACAGAATATGAAGAAATGAAGGGATTACCATCACTAGATTATCCTGATATCATTTGTATAATAACAGGTAAAGTTTAATCCTTTCCTGTTTTTAGAAATTTTAGACTGGTCCCAGTTGAAAGAGGTAGCAGACTAAAATTAAAATTGGATGAAATTTGAAATTGAACCTATGTGGTATAAAATATTGTGAAAAAAGGAGAAATTACTTGTTACAAGCAATTCTTCTTTTTCCACAATGTTTTCTCAAGTATAAAATCACTGAGACGTAAAATTCTGGGTTTGTACTAGAAAGGGTTAAACATCTTTTTCTTATACCAATATTGTATAAATAATTTTAAGTTAGAATCTGCAAATTCTAACTAAATCAAAGAAGAAACCCAAATCAAAGGAGAAAGTCATAAAAATAAGTTGTGATACTTGAAAAGACTCAATCTATTTTGGTTATAAATACCTTCAAGAAAGAAGTTACTCAAAAAAAGACAAAATAACTGGTTTAATTGTACGAACAACTCAAAATGCTGATGGAAAATGAAGATGACAGCTTATTATATCCATATCATTAATTCTTTCCTGTTTCTAAAAAATTTGGTCTTGTCCAGTGTGAAGGAAGTTGCTGACGACAGTTGAATATGAATACAATTTGAAAAGTAAGCAATCTTCAGGGTAGAAAGTATTATGGGTAAACAAGAAATTTTTTAAGTATAAAATCATAGGGACGTAAAAACCAGGGGTTATACAGGAAAGGGTAAAGTAAACTATTTTAGAAGATAAGTTGATCTATTATTCTTATATTGAAATTGTTCAAAGTCATATGTTGAAATGGAGCTTGTGCAGAGTATAAATATCACATGTAGCATAGACTTCCATAATTTGGCATAGTTATTAATTATTATAAACTTATTTGCCATTTGAAAGAGTTTCATCAATAGCTTCAAGATGGCCAAATCTAAGTTGGCAGAACTTGTGGCCAGGCCCTTTTGCTCATAATTTTATTTTGTTAGACTGTGTATCATGTAAATAAATGTAGATATGATAGCAATAAAATATGTTTAAACTAGATAAAGGCTCATATCAAGGTCATGTGTAAATTTTGAGCTTGTCTAGAACAAACTCTTATGTTTATTGATGGATTTGAAAATAATTCCGATTAGTTGATCTCCATCATAAGTAAATATGAAAGATTTATTTGGATATCTGCTACGTCAAGGTAAAACATGAAAATAGAATAAAACTTAGCTGTCAAGGTAAAACATGAAAATAGAATAAAACTTAGCTTGTCTGAAGCATGATTCCAAAACTCAAAATTATTTGTCATCTTAACCCCACTCAATCCAACCTTTTACACCCCTCAAGAAAAAAGCTGTTGAAAACATTGTTGATAAGCAATTTCTTCATTGTTCACAGTGTTCTCTATCCCAAATGACAAAGGTTCTTAAAAAATCATCAATTCAAAATTGTTGTCTGCAACTTCTTGATTTGAACCAGTCTAAAAATTTGTTGTCTGGTAATTTGGTTAATTCCAAATTTTCTGATAGGCTCATTCAAGTCACACTTCAAGGTGAATGTTCTAATTGTCATAATTTGAGCTTGTCTAGAAAATGACTTACATTTATGGAAAGATTTTGAAACAGATTTGCAGAGTTGCTTTCCATTTAACTCGATTTTCTATTTGAAACAAAGAAGTTCATGTTCAAGGTAACATGCCAATTTGATATTTTGAAATTAGTCAACATTTATCTTGTCAGGAACATTACTTCCTGTATTTTGAATGTGGTTATCAGTGTTGTACCTAGGCCGCGGCATCGCAGGATTCCCGCAAATTTATTCCTGATGTCCCCTAAAATCTAAGCCATCGTGGGATTTCGGGCGCGCTCAAATTTCCACGATCTTTTATATTCCGTAATGCCTACGAAAAAAGACCTGCTCGATCGGCGTTTACATTTGTTATGATAGTATAATTTACGCATTTAATATTATTACGCGTACACGGTGCACCCTCAAAGACTTGACTGTGACCCGAAATTAACTTTTGGATTCTGCAAATTTTGATGTAAAATATTATGAACCAGTCGCGCACCTACAAAAACTTGACTGTGACCCACAATTTGCCATTTGATTCAGCCGATTTTAATATAAAGTAACCAGAACCGGTTTCGGAAACGACAGATGCGCTTGACTGACTTTATGTCAGGAAAATGTGGAAAGGTAGCAGACGATGTTGAATCAACGGAGACGGCTGCGATCCAGCCATGTCTACATCTGCTGATGCAGACAGCGAAATGTCCCAGTCATCTCCTTCTTCCTCAGAGACATAAAACGGAAGGAACAAAATTTCCAAAAGAATTGGTTGTCAAAATTTCCTTATCTGCCAGAATTGGTCGACAGCCAGAAATGCGAGACCTGTTTGGAATCGAAACTTAAATTATCCAAACCATTTGCTACAGACACTTGGTGTACCAATATGCGCTCAAGTACCCTAACAAAATTGGGCTTATCATGTACGTGCAGTTGTAGCTTTGCGTTTGAAATATGAGGGGGCCCTTGCTATAGATCGCTCATTCAATGAAAAAGATGAAGTCATAACAAACTTATGGAAATAGTGTACTTTATTGCAAAAGAATCCAGCATGGGCAGAAAATTATATTCAAATTAGACTATTTATCAATAACAGGTAAGAATTAGTTGTTTTAGTTTGTCCCCCAAAATTTCCCAATGTCCCCTTGAAATTTAGGTAGGGGGACACAGGTGTCCCCCAAACATTCTGACCTAGGCACAACACTGACGCTGTAAGTTATAATTTGGCACAGCTTTAACCCATTCCCACACAGTGACACTTCTTGCCCCCCCCCCCCCCGCTAAAAAATTAGGAAAATGTTATGGAAAATTAATGACAAGCAATTCCTTCATTTCCTGCAATTTTTCTAACCAAACAGACAAAATAATGTACAATCCCATCAACTTAAGATTGTTGTCTGCAACTTCTCTAAATTTGGACCAGTCTTAAATTCTGCTGTCTGGTAATTGGTAAATGTATTTTTCTCATGCTAAAACAGTAAAGTAGATTTGGAGAATCACTGTCTCATTCCAACATAATCCACCTTTATACCCACTTTTTGGGAATGCTTGTCACAAGATTTTTAAAAACTCATCATGTTAGAAATGTTGTAAATGATGTAATTTCTTTGAATTTGGACAAATCTAACATCATGTCATCTGGTAATGAGTTAAAAGGGCACACTTCATGCATAATACTCCTGTTGTTTTGGAGATTTCAATTCATGTAACTTGACTTTAATTTTGTTGCCTGGTAATGAATTCAATTGTATTCCAGGTAAAGGACCACTAAAGGAGTTTTACCAAAACAAGATAGAATCTCGTAGTTGGAAACATGTTTCATTTTGTCTACCATGGTTGACTCCACAAGATTATCCTTTGCTTTTAGGTAAGGATCCAAGGTCCATGTTCACCAGCCAATATAAATTACATCTTGTCAGTGAATTTTTTAATGAGGGCCTTGATAGGGAAAGACATATCTCTTCCAAGAAGAACCTTAGTTTTTGAGCTAGTAGCCCTTTCCCACACAAGGTTGCTGTTTGAGGCCCCAAGCGAAAAAGATTAAGTTTGAGGCCCCAAAGAAAAAGACTGCTTGAAGCTGTGCCTGGTTCTTTTACATACTTGATGGATAACACAGCCACATGGTGCTTCAATTTTAACCCTTGCCATGCTAAACCTGGAATATTCTGGTTTTGTTAGGAGGTATAGACAAAGATCAGCCTGCACATAAGTGCAGTCTGATCTTAGTCTACACAACCTGATTGGCTTCTGTCATGCCAGAATTGTTTATGAAATTAAATTCCATAAGAAATATTGATGATTGAACAACAAGTACTAACAGCACTTCATCCCTTTGATTTTAATGCCATTCCAAAATGGATTTACAAGCATGACAAGGGTTAATGTCTCGTATGACAGACAATAGTTCATTAGTAGATTCAGGTCAGGACTCAAACCCCTGATCTACAGGTTGAAGTTGAGTGCTCTACCAACTGAGCTAATTTGGCTAACTGGATATTTTAAAAGTAAAAGATTAACCCATTCCCACACAATGAAGCTTTTTGACGCCCTTCAAGAAAAATGCTTTAGAAAACATTGTGGAACATGAAGAAATCACCTTTTTTTCAAGCAATTTTTTCATCTTCACATTGTTTTCTTAACCAATATATAAAGATGCTAAAAATTTCGTCACTAAGAAATTGTTGGCTGCAGCATTGTTAAAACTGGACCAGTCTAAAATTTTATCCTTTGGTAATGGGTTAATATAGGACTCTTCCCCCAGCCCGATTGAAGTAGTGATTTTATTGGTCATTCATAATTGACAGCAATAATTTATTAAGTCAAGGAAGTGCACTTGAACTAGATATAACAAACACTCAATCCAATGTTATCTCCCTTGACCCATTCCAACACAGTGATGTTTTTTGCGTCCTTTAAGAAAAACAGTTGGGGGAATCATTGTGTAAAATGAAGAAATCTCTTGGATAAAGAAACTTCTTCATTTTACACAATGTGTTCTTCCCAGAAAGTTGAAATTTAAATTGCCTATAGCGATTCTTATAAATTTGGACTAGTATAAAATTTTGCAGTCTGGTAATGGGTAAACAGTTTCAGACAAAAGTGAAGTCTGCACCTTTTTGTAGTGTTCCAATATGTTATGCTATCATAATAAATTAACCCATTCCCATACAATACTGCTTTTTTATGACTTTCCAGAAAATTATGAGAAAACAATGTAGAAAAAGAAGAAATTACTTGTTAGAAGCAATTTCTTCGTTTTCCACATTATTTGCTACCCAGAACATTAGAGATATTTATATTTCTGTTAACTTGAAATTGTCTTCCGAAACTTCTTTCCATTTAGACCAATCCCAAATGTTGTCCTCTGGTAACAGGTAAACATAAATGGTTGAACTTTCAAAAAATATTCACTTTACTGTATATTACAGGTTCAGCTGACCTTGGTGTCTGTTTACATAAATCTTCCAGTGGCCTTGACCTTCCCATGAAGGTTGTTGACATGTTTGGTTGTGGTCTACCAGTGTGTGCTATCAATTTTAAATGGTAAGACTCTTTAGTTGTTAAGATTAATGTAAGGTTACATGATATTCCCTAGAGATCTGTTTCTTAATTTTTTGAACTTTTAGACTGGTCTAAATTAAAAGAAATTGCAGACCACAGTTTATGGTCAATTGAATGATAAAGAAACTTTGTGGATAATGAAGAAATTGCCTGCAATAAAAAATTTGAAAGTCATGTTATGAATTCCTTGAAATTTTATTTCCACTTAACGTGTAATTTGATGTAATATTGACAAGATTTGTAGCATATTTGACCTTTGAGTCCTGAATAATTATCCAGTGGTATATATTCCATTTGACCTGAGAATTTTCCTTAACCCATCACCAGACGACAAAATTGTAAACTAGTCGAAGTCAAAAGATGTTGCAGACAACAAATTTAAATTTGTGTGTCTTTTGAGGTAGAAAACATTGTAGATAAAGCAGTTTTTTCATTTTCTGAAGAGTTTTAAAAAGCTTTTTTTGGGGGGGGGAGTATCAGAAAGGGTTATGGTGGGAATGGGTTAAACAATCTGATCTTGACAGGAACTAGAATAGAACAAGTTGACAAGCAACATTTTGCCAGCTTTGAAGCTTTTGTATTCTAGACAAAGTTAATATCCGACAGCGGCACTCATCCTTTCCGACTATTTGTCTCTCACCAATGGGTCGATAATCGTAGACCTATGTGAGATAGCAGCTGGAGGCTAGGAAAGGGATGTAATGGTAGTACTGGTGTGAGAAATACCAGGATTCAATTGTTAGGTGCTCCAGCCGCTGCGATATAATTGAAAGATTGTTGAAAGCGGCGTAAAACCAAATTCAAAACAAAAACAAAGTTAATATCAGCTTGCCTCATAGAAAATTTCCTTGAGTATTTTTTTTTCTCAGAAAAGCAAAAACAATTATGGACTTAACAATTCTTGGGATCCAAGGTCCAAAGAATTGCCACAAGGTCAGGCTTAAAGATGTTGTTATAGCAAAGAGGAATTCTACACATTTTATGCTCTGCTGTTTTCAGAGAAAATCCAAGGTATTGCTGTGGCCAGGTTGTTAACTGTGTCAACGTCCCATACTTTGACATTTTGTAATATCTCTGGTATTACTGAACACATTCATTTGAAACTCAGAATATATGTTCACTATCAAAAAAGCAATCTGCACCAACAAGGGGGATAAGTCTTCATGCATTTTTGAAAAAATTATACACCTTTTTTTAACAAAATATACACCTTTTTGATCAAATTATACACCTTTTTGAACAAATTATACACCTTTTTGAACAAATTATACACCTTTTTGAACAAACTATACACCTTTTTTGACTTAGAAATTTTACCCACTATCAAGCACTGTAACAGCTGAGAGTTGGCATCTCTTGTTAATCCAATCCCACACAGTGACGCCTTTTGACAATGGGGAAAAAATGCGTTGGAAAACATTGTGGAGAATGAAGAAAATGCTTGTATCAAGTAATTTCTTTATATTCCACAATATTTTCTACCTAAAGAGTTAACAAAAATTCATAGACTTTAAAATGTCATCTGCATTTTCTTTGAATTTTGACAGATCTAAAATTTCACAACACAACAAAGGGTTTACCCATTTCCACACAAGAAGATTTTAGACTGGTCCAAATTCACAGACATTGCAGACGACAATTTTAAGTTGATGAAATCTTCAAAATTTTTGCCTTTTAGGGTAGAAAACATAGTGGTTAATGAAGAAATTGCTTGTAACAAGCAATTTCTTCATTTTCCACAATGTTTTCCAAAGCTTTCATATTGAGGGGCGTTTAAAAGGGTCAAGACAAGAATGTTGGTGATGACTGTTTTTTATGGAAAACAAGGATAGCTTTCCCAGGAATCTAAATATGCCTTTACTTTGATTTAGGTAAATGTTTAAAAAATCTGGGGTTACAGATGATATTTCAGTTTACTCATTGGGGTTACCTTTAATGACAACTTCATAATCTCAGATTAATTCTTCTGTACTAATGTTATACAAATGTTGATAATGATGACACTCATTTGATTAGCATAGTTCTTAACAAGTTGGACTCATGATGATTGATTCCCAGTTTGATCCTCGGCTGTGGCAAATATTCTTTCCGACATTTGTCTACCACCAATGGGTAGATAATCTTAAACCTAAGTGAGATGAGCAACTGGAGGCTTGGAAAGGATGTTGATGTAGAACTGGTGTGAGAAATGCCAGGAATAGGTGCTCAAGTAGTAGCGATATGACTGAAACGCTGTTAAAAGTGGCGTTTAACCCCATTTAATCAATCATTTGATTAATTTGTTCATCATGCGGCCGATATGACATTAGACTAATTACATAGAAAGAAATAAAGCAAACTGCTAATTTTTGTAATGAAGAAAAAAATAATATATTTTTCAGTTTACCCGAGTTAGTAAAGCATGATGTCAATGGTTTAATATTCACAGACAGTTCAGATCTATGTACATGTTTACAGGTGAGTACAAAGTTATCCAATTACCACAGGAACAATTTCTAGACTGGACCAAATTGTAAGACTTTGCAGGCAACAATTTTAAAATCTGTCAAATTCAAAAAGTATTTGCCAGTTTTGGTAGAAAACATTGTGAACATTTAAGAAATTGCTTGTCACAAGCAATTTCTTCAATGTCCACAATGTTTTCCAACCTTTTTTCTTGAGTTAAAAAGGGGGTGGGGGTGGGAAAGGCTGAACATTGATTTCTCATGGATGATTAATGTAACTCTTTCTAAGACATCACATGGTCAGTTTGATTTAAAATGAGGCTTAAAGAACATTATTTAAAGTATACTATTTATAAACTGGATAAGCATGACTTTTTAGATTGTTGTTTTTTCTAAGGTAAAATTTAAATGTTTGCTGATAGCTTGAAAATGTTTTCATTTAATAAATAATCCAATGTTTAAATCCTAGGTAAGAAATAATCACCTTTAAATTGGTTCTTATTATATAAAGATCATGTGACCCATCAAAAAAAGAAGCCTTATTCGAAGTGAAAACAATATCGATCTTTGTTAGACATTGTGAATTGATATCTTGTCGTAGAGCGTACAAAATGTTGTAACAACAGCTTGAATATAGCTGTCATTATGACATTTTGAAAGCCCAATGGCAATATACAGACTAGGGTTTAACTTTTTGCAGTTGGTAGATTTCTTAACCCTTTCCTGTTTTGCAAAGGTTCAAAGATTTTGCAGACAAAAATTTAATTTGGATTTAATTTGAAAAATAACAATACGGTATGGTAGAAAATACTGTGGAAAAAAAGAAATTGTTTGTAACTAGTGATTTCTTCTTTTTCTACAATGTTTTCTCAATTAAATCACAGGGATGTAAAAATCAGGGATTGAACAGGAAAGGGTTAAATGTAATATTGATGGACCACTAGCAACACTTGCTGGCCTCCAACAAGGTGGTTTGTATCAGATGTTAAACAGGGCAAAAAATATGGTCAACATAATTTACAAAAAAAAGGTAAATATTATTGCCCCCCACAAAATAGCTGAGGAAAACATTGTGGAAAATGAAGAAATTACTCGTCAGAAGCAATTTCTTCATTATCTGGATGCTTCTATTCAAAAAGACAAAAGCTCTTTAAATTTCAGCAACTAGAAATTGTTGTCTTTAACTTCTTTCATTTTGGACCAGTCTAATTTTTTGCATGGGAATGGGTTAAGTCCGCTGTAATAACAATGTTTAAGTAGCCTAACCATTAAAATGTTTCATCCGAATATCAGTGGTAGAGACTGCATTTCCAGTCTAAATAAATGAAAGATTCTTAAAATACCAACCACGAACGTATTGTGATTCAATGCTGCATCTTGGAAAAAAGAGATTAACTGTCAAATTCTTTTTTGTACTCCTACTTCTATAATTCTTGATCGATTTTGACTAAATTTTCTATAAATACTTGTTTTTATGTGACCCAGGACATATATTAGTTTTTGTGATTCGACAAATTATCCTACAATTCAGGATTTTTTAGAAGAAGTTATGGAAGGCCTTATTTTTACGACAATTTTGTCTCTCATTAAAATGATGTCATTTGGGTCCCATTTGTGCTCCCCTTGCCCATCCTATATTACATAAAAAAAGCTATAGATATTGTTAAAAGATCCTAGTGTGAGACCTAGGGACTGAATTTTTGCATCAACTGATGAGTGTGCGTAAGTTGTTAAAATGATTCTCCTTTGTTTAAATTGGCTTTGCCAGAGTGCTACATTACAGAGAAATAAAGGAAACCTTCAAATATCATGGACAAAGTTTTGCCTGAGTACTTTTTTTGGTTGTAATTTGCTGTCATTCACAAGGAGACTGGGGTTAGCGATATAAGACCATCCTAAAGTTGAATTTCATGTGCTCAACAAAATGGGAGAAAAAATGAGCAAAAGGGATTAAATCTGGTCCTGCAAAAAGAAAAAGAAAAAATAAGACAGATTTATCAGATTGGAAATTTGTTTATATTCTTGCAGCCTAGCTACACAGCAATAGTCTGCATACTAGTATATCACATAAAATTAGGGGAGAAAACCACCTTATTGCTACAACCAGGCGTTAGTATTTGCATTGTCATTGGCCAAAAACTTTGACATATTTTAATGTTGCTAGTATTACTGAACACATTATCTTCAAACTTAAAATACTTGTTCACTATCAAGAGAGCAATCTATTTCAACTGCATGCAATGCCCTAGTTACACAATCAGTTGATGAGGGGTTTCCGGGATCCCCAGTCTAAAATTTGTTGTATGGGAATGGGTTAAGTTGACACAATCAGTTGATGAGGGGTCCTGTCTGTCTCAGTCAACAGACTGGTAGACTTGAAACTCTTACAAACACATTTATAACAGAAACAAAGCTGAATATCTTTATATATTCTTTGAGTGAACAGCAAAAGCTATATTTTCACGAAAATAAGCTTAAGTTGTTCACGGAATGAAAGATGTATCATACACTGAACACAGTGTATGATATACAAATTGTCATATTTCTTTAATGCAAAATTGATAAAATGTTATCTTGGTGAGGGGGATTTTCAGCTCCTCATAGTGTGTCATCTACAAAGAAATCTCATTAACCTTGTGCATTAATGCACTAAAAAATAAGAATATGCCATGTTAACCAATTACTAATTGACAATATTATAGACTGGTCCAAATTGAAAGTAGTTGCAGAATACACTTCAAAGTGTAATTAGAAAAATAATGACTGAATTTGATACAAAAAATTGTGGGAAAAGGAGACATGTTTTGTCATGAGCTATTTCTCCTTTTCTTTCCCATATTATTTATCTTAATATTATTTTACAGGGGCATTTTTGGTGTTATTGAGTGGTAATGGGTTAAACACTGAGCTATGAGAATTCTCCCTAATGCAGTTGTAAGGCATTGTACTTAATCTTTAGAGTGGAATGGTTTTCCATAGCACAAATGAGAAGAATCAAAGGTCTTTGGGACATGTAAGGGCTGTGCCACTGGTCAGATGAACATGTTCTTTGGGAAGACATCTTTGAGCTCAAGCCTTGCAATTATCATTCCCAGGAAGCTCATAACAGTAATACGTCATGATATATATCATTTTGTCATGATATAAATGAACTTTTGTTGAAAGCAATAAAAAGCCATCTGATCAAACAACCAAATTAATGATATACTCTTTTATTTCAGGATTTGTTGAAGGGTTTTCCCCACAATTCAAAGAAGTTGGAAGATTTTCGTTGTAATTTATCACTGTTCCAGTCTAAAAGATGGGAGGACGGCTGGGAAGAGGCAGTTTTACCATTATTTACTGATACAGAGGAGGACAAGAAAAACAGATAATAGTGGGATCTGTCTCTACAAGATAATTGTGGGATCTGTCTGAACCCTTTATCAGACATCAAAATTCTGGACTGTTCCTAACTGAAAGGAGTTGCAAACAACATTTTATATCTTATGAAAATTTTTTCAATTTTCTTGGTGGAAAACATTCTGGAAAGAGAAGAAATTGCTTGTTGCTAGTAATTTCTTCATTTACCACAATATTTTCCAAAATATTTTCTAGAGAAGCGTCAAAAAGCGACATTGTGTTGGAGTAGGTTAACCAGAAAAGACAAGTTATACCTAAACTCCCAATACATAGTGAAATGGTTTTGAATCGTGTAGGAAGGAGCTGTTAGGACAAAAATAGCTCTATTTTGTGAATGAAAGAGTTATTAATGATCAGCTTTATTAGCTCACCTGAGCACAAAGTGCGAGGTGAGCTATTGTGATGGGTCGTTGTCCGTCGTCCGTCCGTCCGTCTGTCCGTCTGTCCGTCCGTCCACAATTTCTTTAAAAATCTTCTCCTCCTAAACCAGTGGGCCAATCAAGCTGAAACTTTGCAGGGATGTTCCTTGGGTGAAGTTCTTCAAAAGTTGTTAAAAGAATTTAATTCCGTCAAAAACTCTGCTTGCCGTGGCATTTGAAAATGGGAATCTTTAGTAATTCTTTAAATATCTTTAAAAATCTTCTCCTCCTAAACCAGTGGGCCAATCAAGCTGAAACTTTGCAGGGATGTTCTTTGGGTGAAGCTCTTCAAAAGTTGTTAAAAGAATTTCATTCCGTGAAAAACTGTTGTAACCGCGGCATATGAAAATGGGAATCTTTAGTAATTCTTTAAATATCATTAAAAATCTTCTTCTCCTAAACCAGTGGGCCAATCAAGCTGAAACTTTGCAGGGATGTTCTTTGGGTGAAGCTCTTCAAAAGTTGTTAAAAGAATTTCATTCTGTGAAAAACTGTTGTAACCGCGGCATATGAAAATGGGAATCTTTAGTAATTCTTTAAATATCATTAAAAATCTTCTCCTAAACCAGTGGGCCAATCAAGCTGAAACTTTGCAGGGATGTTCCTTGGGTGAAGTTCTTCAAAAGTTGTTAAAAGAAATTAATTCCATCAAAAACTCTGGTTGCCGCGGCATTTGAAAATGGGAATCTTTAGTAATTCTTTAAATATCTTTAAAAATCTTCTTCTCCTAAACAAGTAGGCCAATCAAGCTGAAACTTTGCAGGGATGTTCCTTGGTTGAAGCTCTTCAAAAGTTGTTAAAAGAATTTCATTCCGTGAAAAAATGTTGTAACTGCGGCATATGAAAATGGGAAATTTTAGTAAATCTTTGATTTTGTTTTTTTCATAGACTTCAAGGCCAAAGACCTTTATATTTTGAATAGAGCTTAATCATATGGTTCTCCACCAAGTTTTAAAATATTTAATCTCTTGGGTCAAAAATGACCCCGCCGCTTAAGTCCGAAGTTTGGAAAAATGCTTAATTAGAGCAATTTCAAAAGACTTATCCTCTTAAACTATAAAGTCAAGGATATTCATATTGGGTATGTAGCATAACTAGATAGTTTTGTACTATATTACTTAAAGTTGTCCTCCCAGGGTCAAAAACGGCCCTGCACTAGAGGTCCAAAAATTGGGAAAAAGTAAATTTTGAGTATGTTAAAAAAAAATCTTCATTTTAAGGCGGAGGGCATTTATATTTTGAGTGTAGCATAGCCTGGCTGTTATCTATCAATTTTGATTAAATTCATGCCTGTAGGTTACCCTTTCCCTGGGTGTCCAAAGTTTGTAAAAATGCTCAATTAGACCATGTTCAACAGTCTTCTCCTCCCAATCTACTAAGTCTTAGGCATTCATATTGGTATATAGCATGAGCAGATGGTTCTTTACCATGTTAGCTAAAATCTTAGCCCTGGGATAAAACATGGCACTGCCTCATAGGTCCAAAATTTTCGAAAACATCCAATTAGAGCAACTTTGAAAGACTTCTTCTGAAATACATGGTGAATGGCATTCATATTTGGTATGTAGCATGACTAAATAATTTTGTACTATGTTATAGGAAAAAATGCTCTTAGGATAAAGAACGTCTCTGCTCCTGGGGTCAAAAATTGCATAAATCGCATTTAAAGAATTCTTGAATAGAAATGGAGAAATAGCTTGTCACTCTCTTTCTCACAATGCTTTTTTAAACCTTTTTTTCCTGAGGGTGACAAATTGTGGGATAGTTTGGTAATGGATTAAACAATAAAGCCAAAGGCATTGATTTTTTTTTTAAAGCATTACTGGATTGTTCTGTACAAAGCCCGAAATCTTATAAGTGTTTTATTTATTTTGCTCAAGTTAAGTCTTTTTTATACAAAAAGGACTGTAATTTGCGGATGCCTCAGGTGAGCGATTTAGGACCATCATGGTCCTCTTGTTTACTGGACCAAGTACATCTTGATTACATACACCACAAATGACCGATTGCAGCTGTCAATCAAGGAACATATCGACCAATAAAATAGTTCATTCAGCCGGGAATGGAGATTTGAACTCCAGTTGGCCCCAATTTTAGCTTGGCTCTTTTCAGAGAACACCCGTGGTATTGCTATAGCCTTGGTGCCGTTGTTATAGTTGTTATCGTGCGAAAACTTTGACATTTTGTGATATTTCTGGTTCTACTAAAGGCATTCACTTGAAACTTGGCACACTTGTTCACTATCAAAAGTATCAAGGGGGATAACTCTAGATGCATTTTGTCCACTATCCAGTACCCAACAGGTGAGGGTACCCGTAGGCGGTGCTCTTGTTGGTTTGGCGTAGTAACTACATCTTATTCAAGCTGTAGTTATGACATTAAGGTTGCCAACCAACCATTTAACTATTTTGTTACATGCTACTGGCAATAAATTTTGCAAAATGACACTGTTTAAATTGAAGCAGGACTTCCTGTGAATGTCAGGGGGCGTGGCCAAAGGGGTTGGTAGGCAGGGCCAGCAATTGCCCATTTGATAGATGGTAAATATCAATCAATTAATCATTCAAAAATATTCATTTAGACCAGAAGTGAACTTTGAACTCTGGTATTGGCCTGCATTTATGTGAAGCATTATTGTTGGTTTGGCATCTGAAATGTCATAATTACATTCACATAAAACAAAAAGCAAATTGTTGGTTGCTAAACTGAGCTGAGCTGAGCTAAACTTTGTAATTGCTTGATAAATCTTTAGTTACAGCATTTAATCCATTCCAACTCAATCCCACCTTTTTACACCCCTCTAGAAAAAAGCTTTGGAAAACATTGTGGAAAATGAAGAAATTGCTTGTATCAAGCAATTTCTTCATTATCCACAATGTTTTCTATCTAAAAAGACGAAAAAATTCAAAATTCCATCAACATGTAATTGTCGTCTGCAGCTTCTTTCAATTTGGACTAGTCTAAAATTTTGTTGAGTTGGAATGGGCTAAGTTGCCAAACTAACAAAATTCTTTACATAAATGTTGGAGGTCAACATTCTCTTCTGGTCTAAATGAATAATTTGATTGGTCAAGCCATCTCTCAATTAGTGTGCCTTCAAAGAATATTTTATGTTGTAATTTGTCTCTTCAGTGATGTCACTGGTGTAACTAATTGAAGATTTTGCAGGTATTTTGTTCCTTTGTTACAAAATTAAAGTTTTTGGAAAAGCTGAAAGGTTCATTATGAGCTAGATGCCTTGTATTTCTTTTTAAAACTATGGCAGACTTGAAAAAAATACATACAATTACAAGATTTGTAGACAATGGTGTAAATCTAGTTTAAATGGCTAGAAAAAATATCCTCAAGGGAAGAAACATTTTCAGAAAAGAAGCAATTGTTTCTATCATGTATTTCCCCTCATTAGCTCACCTGAGCACAAAGTGCTTAATGTGAGCTTTTGTAATCTAGCTGTGTCCATTGTCTGTTGTGTGTCAGCAAATTGTCTGCACTCTGAGGGCAGTTTTAAGCTCAAATATATAGTGAAACTTGGTTGGAATGTATGTCTTTATGAAAGGTCAGAAAAGATCAATATGGGGTCAAAAACCAGGGTCACTAGGTCAAATCTTAATAAAAAACTTGTATGCACTCTAGAGGTCATAGATTTACTTCAAATGTTGTCATATTTTGTCAGAATAATTGTCTTCATAACATCTCAGTCAAGTTAGAAATTATGTTGTGTTAGGTTAAAAACTAGGCCACTAGGTCAAATTATAGAGATACATTTTGTGCACTCTACAGGGCACATTTTTACCTCAAATGTCCTGATATTTGGTCAGAATGTTTGTCTTGATATTTCATCACATGGGGTCAATAAGTGAGTTACAATGTCCAATCTCAGAGTACTTTATATGCACTTTAGAAGCTTTTATAGGGGGTCAAATACCTTGATATTTGATCAAGAAGTTTGTTTCTTTGATATATAGAACAAGTTCAATTTTTGGTCATTTGGAGTAAAAAAAAATGCCATCAGGTCAGACCTTTGAAAAACTTTGTTTACAAGGTAAAGGCTACATTTATGGCTTAACCCTTTCCTGTTCAAATTCGGGATTTTACGCTGCTGTGATTTTATACTGGAGAAAACATTGTGGAAAAAGAAGAAATTGCTTGTAACAAGCAATTTCTTCTTCCCCCACAACATTCTCTACCACATAGGATGGTTTCATTTCAAATGGCATCCAGTTTTCATTGTTGTCTGCAAACTCTTTCAATTTGGACTAGTCTAAAATTTCCAAAAACAGGAAAGGGTTAAATATCTTAAAATTTGGTTTGAATGTTATCTTTCCATGAATTTTGATATAGTCTCACCTTGGATGGAAAAAATAGGTCACTTGTGCTTGTTTGGCAATTTGTTGCCATTGGTTCATGTGAGCACTTCAAGGTTAGCCCTTTTGTTAATTGTAGTCAGTTTACCCGACTGTGATATAGGTATCGATTGATTTCCCTCTTTGCATCTAGGAGCCTCACAACTATATACAAATAAGTATGTTTCAAGAAAACTGTTTAATATTAAGAAAAAGTAGATCCATTCATGAAAATAACGACAGGAAGCCAACGCTGAAAAACTGAATCACTGTTTTACGTAGTGATAAAGGGCGACTTGGACTCGTACTAACAGTTTTACCATTTTGACTAATATCCTAAACTGGTATCACTGAGCCTACCTGCTTCTGAGCAGGGATTAGAACCGGGCCAAGTTCATGAGCGAGTGGAGCCGCCATCATAGCGCAGTTAGTAGCGCGTCGGACTGTCATTCTAGAGGTCCCGGGTTCCATCCCCGACAGCGGCACTCATCCTTTCCGACTATTTGTCTCCTACCAGTGGGTCAATGATCGTAGACCTATGTGGGATAGCAGCTGAAGGCTAGGAAAGGATGTGATGGTGGTACTGGTGTGAGAAATACCAGGAATCCATTGTTAGGTGCTCCAGCCGCCGCGATATAACTGAAAGACTGTTGAAAGCGACATAAAACCCCATTCAATCAATCAATCATGAGCGAGTGACATCAAAAAAATTGTTTGAATTGAGTGCTGACATGGATGGCAAATAGGCTACAATCGAGTACATCCAATGTTGACTTGTTTCATATGAATAGGATGGCTAGTACTAGTTGAAGTCATCAAAAAGAAAAATGAACTACTTTCAACTCTTCTACAAGAATGCGTTGCCTTTTAGAAAGGAGCTTGTAACAAGCAATTTCTTATTTTTCCACAATATTTTCTACCATACTAAATGGTTATTTTTCAAATTAAATACTTTTTAGATTTTCGTCTGCAAAACCTTTGAATTTGGACAGGTCTAAAACGTTTTAAAACAGGAAAGGGTTAATCATTTCCTGGAATAGTGGTGTATTTCTGTCACATTTTCCCAGCAGCTATTAACAGTATCTACTTGAAACTTGGTTTGGATGTGTTGGTTTGGATGTTCAACATTGGGTCCTACATGACACCAAATATAGGTCAACAAGTTCTCTACTTTCTATTTTACAGCTTTATTGATTTCAGACACTGCGCAGCCGCAATCATATTGCAGTTGGTAGCACGTCGGACTGTCAATCTAGAGGTCCCGGGCTCGATCCTCGACGGCAGCACTCATCCTTTCCAACTATTTGTCTCCCACCAATGGGTCGATAATCGTAGACCTATGTGGGATAGCAGCTGGAGGCTAGGAAAGGATGTGATGGCGGTACTGGTGTGAGAAATACCAGGAAGCCATTGTTAGGTGCTCCAGCCGCCGCGATATAACTGAAAGATTGTTGAAGCGGCGTAAAACCCCATTCAAACAAAATCAGACACTGCGATGTACAGTGGTGTATTTGAATCATGTTTTTCTCAGCAAGTATTAATAGCATCCACTTGAAACTTGGTTTTGGTTTGGTTCAACTAGTTGTACCTATGGCGTTCACTTAATATACACTGTTTCTTCTTATTTAAGAAGCCAAACCTTGATTCCCTTTCAAGAATCATTATAATATCCCATTCCAGGTACAAATCCAGTATGGTGAATAGAGAATCACAATCACTTATGATGGACATTTTTGGTCAAATTGAATTAAAGCATTCCCACACAATAAAATTTTAGACCAGTCCAAATTCAAAGAAGATGACCATTTTAAGGTAATGAAAACTTAAGAAATCTTTGTCTTAGGTAGTTTCTTCCTTTTCCACAATGATTTTCAAGGTTTTCATATTTAGGGATGTTTAAAAGCATCATTGTGTGGGAATGGGTAAAAGATATGGAAACATGATAAATAGTATTGATGATGGATGACTTGGTATGGCTTGGTTTATTGGGTTTGGCTGTGGAATTCATCTAGTATGCCATCGGCTCACCAGATAAACTCCTTTGCCTTGCCAATAAACTTCTCCATATCAAGTCACCAACCATCTATTCTCTATGTAAACTCAACACACCTTAACCTCTAGGTTGTTTTCATGACAAAGCACAAGCTGTCTGGTGAATACAACAATATTCTAAGAGTCTTACATTGTAAAGAATAGTTTTGCATTCACTAGATGGTTAGGGTTCATCTTACTGACATAGTGTACATCACTAAAGAACCATAAATCTAACTTCATGATTAATTACCCTTACTAGCTCTACTGGTGGAAAGCCAGAAGAGCTAAAGTGATGGTATTTTCCTGTCAATTTTAACAGGAAAAGGAGCCCTATGAATATTGTGTACCACAATAGAGTCATGAGTATTCATCAGATTCTATTCAAACGTTCACAGAATGATTGTACCATCATTAAGGATTGTTCCTTTACAAATTCTGTCTGATCTTTCAAGAATCATGGGAAGAGGGGCATTACAATAATTTCATTAAGAAAAATCCTTATAAACTTAATCAAGTCTACAGTTTTTAGCTCACCTTAGCACAAAGTGCGAGGTGAGCTATTGTGATCATACATTGTCTGTCTTTCGTCTGTCCATCCACAATTTCTTTAATAATCTTCTCCTCCTAAACCAGTTAGCTGATGAAACTGAACTTTTGCAGGGATGTTCACTGTATGACATTCAACAAAAGCTGTTAAAATAATTTAATTCCATGAAAAACTCTGGTTGCCATGGCAATCTTTCAAAATCTTTTTTTCAGAAACTACAGGGCCAAGTGCACTCATATTTCATGTACAGCAAAACTACATGGTTATCTATCAAATTTGCTAAGATTACACACCTGGGTTCAAAAATGCCCCTCAAGGTCTGGAGTTTGGGAAAATGCTTAATTACAGCAAGAGGAAGAGTTTACCTCGTAAACTTTAAGTTGTAGGACTTTAATATTTGGTATTTAGCATTACTAGATGGTTTTATGCTATTTCACTTTAAATTATGCTCCTGGGTCAAAAACAGCACTGCACTAGCGTCTAAAGTAGCGAAAAACGCAAAATCCTTGTTCACACAATTAAGTCAACAGTTTTCATCGGATTCTGTTCAAACTCACAGAATGATTGCAGCATCAAAAGGTTTGTTCTTTTCTAAATTGGATCTGATCTGTTAAGTTTTATGAAAAAAAAGTTTTATGAAAAAAGGGGCCTTACAAAAAAATTAAATACAAAATCCTCATTAATACAAGAAAGTCCTCAGTCTTTATTAGATTCTCTTCAAAAGAAAAATCAAAGGAGAGCAGTTTCTAACTTCTATATCAGTAACTGCACTCAATAATGCCAGCATGTATCATCAATATGACTAAGTTAATCATGCACTTAAGTGGGATGAGCAGCTGGAGGCTCGATAAGGATGTAGTGGTAGTACTGGTGTGTGAACTGCCAGGAATCCATGGTTAGGAGCTCCAGCCGCCCTGATATAACTGAAATACAATTAAAAGTTAAGTTAAACCCTTTTCAATCAATCATGACCCCTTACTGTTAACCAAAATTGCTATTTTGATTTAATCACAATGTTTTCTTTAATATTATTTCATCAGTGCGTGAAAATTTGTGGTTGTGTGGTAAAAGGTTAAATGATAAAAGGTAAAGAAATCAAATCTAACATTCAATTCTTTTTTCATTGAGCATGAGTACTACATGTCAGTTTCAAAGATTAAGTCAAATTTGAGGTGAAAGGTGTTTTATACGATGGGGTTAGATAGGCGCTCGAATCACGACTATAACGGGGTTGCAACTTGTTACATATACTGTGTATATGGGGTGTAAATTTGCTCAGCTCTGCCAGGTTAAAACACCAACAGACGGTTTATATGTATTCCCTAACTCCACTAACCACTGACCTAGATTCTATTATTTCTCTCATTTTGATAATTCATTAGACAATTTACCATGGATATATTATGTCGAAGTTTTAAACCATTTTCCTTGATATTCATAACTTAAAGGAAGCTGTTGGCATTCAGCAAGTAAGTTTTTTTCTTCATCAGCGATGAAATAAGATGGAGGCAATCACACAGATTTTCACTTAAGTTTATAAGCATGTGTGGAAATAACTGGAAATGCGTGAAAACTTGTTTCCGGTTGATCGATTCGAAATACCGGTCTTTTCCTAAAAAAAAACCGCTAATAATACCATTATTTGGATGGTTTTGTTCTAAATTTGGTCTGATCTGAAGTGGATCCATCAGAAAACACAGAAAAAGGGGCCTAATGAATTTTCACTCAAAACATTCTCACCTGGTAAAGTCCACAATTATTAATCAGATTCTGTTGAAAGTATCACAGGATGTTTGTTGGGTCAAGAGGAAAATTTCTTTTGGAAATGGAGTGGATCTGACATAAAGCAAGGCCTAAGGGATTGTTGCTCAAGTAATAAAAGGGAAAAAGTCCAATTTTTATGCACCCAAAGGGAGGCATATAGTAATCGAACTGTCCATCTGTCCGTCAGTCAGTCCGTCTGTCCTTCCCGCTTTCGTGTCCGCTCTGTAACTCCTACATGCAATAGTGGATTTCAATATAACTTTGCACAAAGGTTCACCCCTATAAGACGATGTGTCCCGAAAAAGACCCAGGTTCCTATCTCAAAGGTCAAGGTCACAACCTGTGGTCAAAGGTCAAAAATAGGGACTTTTTGCTGTGTCTGCTCTGTAACTTCTACAATCATGCACACAGGGATAAATTTCTTTCATACAAATGTTAACCACCTTCAGATAAAGTGTCACGAAAAAGACCCAGGTTCTTATCTCAAAGGTCAAGGTCACAACCTGTGGTCAAAGGTCAAAAATAGGGACTTTTTGCCGTGTCCTCTCTGTAATTTCTTTAATAACGCACAAAGGTACAAATTTTTTTCATACAAATGTTAACCACCTTCAAATGACATGTCGCAAAAAAGAGACCCAGGTTCTTATTTCAAAGGCCAAGGTCACAATCTGGGGTCAAAGGTCAAAAACGGGGACTTTTGGCTGTGTCCGCTCTGTAACTTCTATAATCATGCACGCAGGTACAAATTTCTTTCATACAAATGTTAACCACCTTCAGACGACCTGTCATGAAAAAGACCCAGGTTCCTATCTCAAAGGTCAAGGTCACAATCTGGAGTCAAAGGTAAAAAATCGGCACTTTTTGCCGTGTCCGCTCTTTAACTTCTATAATGATGCACATAGGTACAAATAATGTTAACCACCTTCATACAACGTGTTGCAAAAAAGACCCAGGTTCCTATCACAAAGGTCAAGGCCACAATCTGGGTCAAAGGGGCATCCAGAATGGCTAAATTGTGTTCGGAATGGTTAAATTGTATTTATTATTCAATGGATTGCTTCCATATTTGGACAGATGCTTAATTGGGTGGACCACCTTACATGACCTTGACCTTGACTTTTGACCTACTTTTGACCTCAGATAAATCCGTCCTTAATGCATTTCTCGATTTCATTCTGTATTTACAGAAATTATTATATGTATAAAAATTTAATTTATTAAAAACCCAGAGGTATGGATCACAAATGCCCGTGGTTGTGTTCAAAAACAAATCAAAGTGCCACATGCTTGGCCCTGTCCTTTGGGGGTATTTGTCACATGACTGTGACCAGCTCTTGTTTATTTGAATTTTATGCATTCTTCTTTAAGCAATAAACTTCCTTTGATATCAAATAACTTTAACGGAAAACTTGAAAGCCAGCAGAGCGTCTCAGGCCCTCATGGGTCTCTTATATTTTAATCAATCATGAACACAGGATGGTATTGTCAGTAATGGAAGTCCTACGTATATATGTGGTAGGAAACTTTCTTGAAATGCTAATGATAATGATAATAAAGGGCTGAAAAGATTCTTGTTTGACCTGTTTTCACACAACAAAGTTTTAGACTAGTCCAAATTCATAGAAGTTGCAGACTACAAAATTTGCTGATGAAATTTGATAAATCTGTAGATAATGAAGAAAACCCAAGATATTGCTATGGCCAGGTCACCGTCAGCATCTGCGTCTTTGGCCAGAAGCTTTGGGTAATATCTCTGGTGTTA
This sequence comes from Fragum fragum, assembly GCA_946902895.1. NCBI lineage: Eukaryota > Metazoa > Mollusca > Bivalvia > Cardiida > Cardiidae > Fragum > Fragum fragum. Next base: position 39,383,094 of record OX336365.1, read on the forward strand.
CTGATCACATTCACTTGAGATTTATAAATGTATGTTAACTATCAAAAGAGCAATCTACAACAACTAGTAGGATAACTCTAAATCATTTTAGAATGAATTATGCCACTTTATCAACTTAGAAAGTTTACTCACTATCCAGTACTTAAACAGTTGAGCATTGACATTTGCAAGTGGTGCTCTTGTTATTTGCCTGCTGAAAGATATTATGGTCCCAGTCATCTGTTGGTTAGCAATTTGCTGTGCGAAACTCCTCCTACCCATCCATCTGTCTATCCACAATCTTTATTAATCTTCTCCTAATCCAGTAGACCAATCAAGCTGAAACTTTTCAGGCACGTTCCTTGGATGAAGCTCTACAAAAGTTGTTAAAAAGAATTTCATCCTGTGAAAAACTCTGGTTGCCCGTGGCCCCTTCCCTTACGTCCAAAGTTAGGGAAAGACTCTCAATTAGAGGAAATTCATAAGCCTTCATCTCCCTTACTATATGGCCTAGGGCTTTCTTATTTGGTATGTAACATTAATAGATGGTTGTAGTGTGTTAGTAAAAAATATGTCCCTGGGGTCAAAAACGACCTTGCATCAGGGTTCCAAAGTTGGGGAATTTGCTCAAAATAAGCAAAGAAAAAAAATATCTTAACAATAAGGCCTGAAGCATTCATATTTGAAATGTAGCATAATCCAATAGTTATCTACCATATTTGTTGAAATTTTTTCCCTGGGGTCAAAAACAGCCCTGCCCCAGGGGTCTAAAATTTATAAAATACTCAATTAAAGCATGTTCAAATACCTGCTCCTTCCAATATAAAATGCATAAGGTGTAATGCATTCATATTTCATACATAGCATAACCAAAATGGTTCTCTACAAACTGTCTGTACATCTGTCTGTCAATCCACAAGATCTTCTCCTTAACCAGGAAGCTGATCAAACCGAAACTTTGCAGGAAAATTAACTGGGTGAAGCTCTACAGAAGCAGCGTTCAATCCAGCTTTGTAAAATAGGGGGCCCAATGGGCCCATGGCTCTTAGTCAAGAGGGTCATGCAGTACAAATACATAGACAAACTATTGAATTACAAGGTTTTAAATGTAACAAACCATAACAATTTGATAATAAATATATTGTTTTTAACAAATTAAATCTACTAGAAAAAGTTAAGACATTATTTCCATGACTTCATTCAGAGAAGTCTTATTGAATGTGTGATTGAAGTGTGCCTTTTGGGCCCAGTCTTCATTTTGAAGGGGGTCATTTTGGATTTTAGAGGGCCATTTTAGCCATGGCCCCCTCTAGATTGAACACTGCAGAAGTTGACAAAAGATTGTAATTTCATGAAAAAACTGATTTAAAAAAATATAAAAAATATGGAGGTCAAAAATTTTCATGCTGTGGAGGTCCAAAGTTAAGAAAAAAGCTCAATTAGAGCAAGTTCAGAAGTCTTCTCCTCCTATAATATATACAATGTAGATGTGGCATTCATATCTGTTATGTAAGATAAGTAGAAGCTTTGTAGTATGTTATTGGAAATTATGCCCCTTGGGTCAAAAAAGGCCACACCCTTGAAAAACACTCAAATATAGCAAGTTGAAAAGACTTCTAAAATATAAGGCCTTAGGCATTCATATTTGGTACATGAACTTTTATTAACAGATTAATCAGGCAAGCGATTTAGGACCATCAAGATCCTCTTGTTTAAATATCATCAACTTGAAATTGTCATCTGCAACTTCTTTGAATTTGGACTGTTCTAAGTTTTTGTCATTTGGTAATAGGTTGAATAAACCTATTACCAGAAACAAGTGATTAACTTTGTTCTTTCTCAAGACATGTTTGTCTTTGAGCAGTCATCATTTTGTTCCTAAACCTACACTTAAAAATAGGCTATTTTGTGTTTGTTAGCTTTTAAACAAAAAATCACGTTATATACCTTGTTGTCAAAAGTGTTTATGTTGCAATTTTTCCTTTTGCAACAATGTTTCAGTAACTTACTTTCTAATGTGGAATTTTATATTGCAAGATTGTGTTGTAAAGGGGTGAGGATGTGCCGGAGAAGTTGAAAAACTTCTTTGTGAAAATAAAAGTTTTTCTTGCACAAGAAATAATGCTTTAAAAATCTTCTCTCAACCACTGAATATGGTCACATAACCCTTTCCTGTTTTGTAAAATTTTAGACCTGTCCAAATTCAGAGGTTTTGTAGACGAAAATTGAATGTGGATTTAATTGGAAAAATAACCATTCATTTGGGTAGAAAATATTGTGAAAAAGAAGAAATTGCTAGTTTCAAGCAATTTCTTCTTTTCTACAATATTTTCTCAATTAGAAAATCACAGAGACTTAAAGACCAGGCATTAAACAGGAAAGGTTTAATCTAAACCCTTCCAAACAGGAAGATTTTATCCTAAATGTCTATGAAATTATCCCAAGACATTTATAAAACTGGTTATACAGTTTTCATTCTGTCAGCAAGAAAAATCTTAAATATTGGCCACAACTTTTGACTGCAAGTAATATTTGTGTCGTATTACCCAGAGTCTATCAATGTTTCCGTGATGTGTACCTAAATTAACCCTTGTCATGCTTAATGAAATCTTCTACAAAATTTCTGTTTGCAAGAAAAAAACCAAATATAAGCCACAACTTTTGACTGTTAGTAATATTTGTGTTGTATTACCCTTTAACCAGAGTCTATCAATGTTTTCACAATGTGTAACAAAATTGACCCTTGTCATGCTGAATAAAATCCTCTACAAATTTTTTGTTAAAATTAAAGGACTGAAATCCTAGAAAGCACTAATCATCGGGTTGGTAATTATTAAAAAAAAAATCCATTGTATAAACACTTTAGGCCTTATAGGGACAAGCAGGAAGTCTAGATAAAGATCAGACTGCACATATGTGCAGCCTGATCTTTGTCTACACCTCCTGTCAAAGCAGGAATATTCAGGGTTCAGCATGACAAGGGAGAAGTTTATGTATATGACACTTTCTTCAAATTTGGGCTATAGAAGCTGAAGACAAAAATGAAGGTTTTGAGACTTGTTAAATAATATGATAGGAGCACAAATAGGGATGACCACAAAAGCCGTAGTTTGGGGAAATTAACACGTGGTAAATGGTTTATTTGTAGAGTATTGAAGGTGACCAAGTTTAATGTTATTTAGATGACGGGGTTTGGAGGTAAATTGGATTCATCTTTGCATGTCGAAGAAATTATGCTACGGTCCAGTAAACTAGATAAAAACAATTTTGAAAGTACTATGTAAACATAGATCTTTACTAAGCAATTTAATCATTTTGTGTTGTTGATCTCAAGGTATGTTAATTGTTTTAACCATAACTGGATTATTGGATAGGTTAAGGTAAGGCAGTAAAAATATGCCCATTTTTTAACTTCAATGTGTCAAATAGTTTCTAATACCCTGTTATACTGAACCCAGAATATTCCTGTTTTGGCAGGAGGTATATCCAAAGATTAAACTGTTCATATATGCAGTCTGATCTCAGTCTACATCACCTGTGTTATTTGTGAAATTATTTTGAAAAGAAATATTGATTAACCCATTCCTACACCCACACTTTTGTACTTATTAAGCAATTTCTCATTTTCTACCTCTTAGGGCTCTAATTTTTCCATGCAAACCAATTTTCTTTTATCTTTGACACAATATTACCAACCAATATATTTATGAATTTTATGTAAACTAGAAATTCTTTATTTGCTTTTAGAACACTAAATAACCTCTGATGTCAACGTGCTGCAAAACCCATTCATTCATTCATGTCAAACCAACTTTGTTTTATCATCTGCAACCACTTTAATTTTGGATCAGTCTAAAATTTTGTCATTCAGGATTGGGTTAACCCAAAACTAGTGCTTTTAGTGCCTATGGCCCTTTGATTATAATTTCCAAAAGGAATTAAGTCAACATGACAAAGATAAACAATATAACAATTTTCCTCTGTCAAAAGATGAGATCTGATGACAGGACGATATTATAAGTATAATTATTTGATGATGAATTGTTGTCCATGAAAATTATGAAATGCATGAAATTATAAGAATTTACGTATATGATGAGAAGAAACTGATTCAGTAGTAAAATATAAGATATATGCATGGATAGAGACAACTATAAAACAGTTGACTGATTTAAATGACATGATGACAGTGTTTGACGCCCTGAAGAAATATGATCTTGGAAAACTTTGTGAGAAAACGAGAAATTGTTTAAAACAAGCAATTTCTCCTTTTTCACATTGTTTTCTACCTTATTTGGCTTTTAATTTGCAAATTTAGGGCAATTTGAAATGTTGTCTAGCTGTATCTTCTCTCAAATTGGACCTGTCAAAAATATTGACTGCATCTTCCTTCGAATTGGACCTGTCAAAAATTCAGTTTCTGGTTATGCCATTAAATGGAAAATCATGGTTATGTATTGTGAATTTCTTTCAAAAAATCATCAAAGTGTCTGTTTCTTACAGATTGTTGTCTTTATACAAATACAAACTTTACTTTTGATTTTCTGTGTGGTTAACTTGAATTGATTTTATAGAATGATACAGGGGGAAAATGCCCTACATGATGATGCTTTTGGACGCCATTCAAGAAAAACAATTGTGAAAACCTTATGGAAAATTAAGAAATTTCTTGTTGCAAGCAATTTCTTCATTTTACACTTTGCCTACCCAGAAAGTTGAAAAAATCTTCAATTTCATACTCTTTAAACTGTCACCTGTAATTCCTTTCAATTTGGACCAGTCTAAAATTTTGCTGTCTAGGAATGGGTTAATGTCAAGCTTGAGTAATATTCAGATTTTGTATCTCAAATTAACACATTCTCACACATTCCAGCTTTGTAATGCCACTCAAGAAAGGTTTTCTGAACGACATTAACTTGTGTGTCCAACTACTCCTACAATTCTGAATTGGTTTTGATTAAATTTTCACCAAATGTCTGTCTCTATGTACCTAGGATATATTATCAGCGTTTTGTAATTAAACATTGCATCATGCAAAAAGGAGACTTATTGTCAAAAATCCTGTGTGCACATTATTAGTACTCCTAGAATGTTTGACGGATTTTGATGAAATTTTCACTAAATATTTGTCTTCATGTGACCTTGTGCTTATTATCAGTGTTTAGTGATTGAATGCAGCATTAAGCAAAATGGAGACTTGCTGTTAAAATTCTTGTATGTGCAATTACTCCTACAATTCTTCATAGATTTTGATGAATCTATTGAAAACCTGGCTTTGTGACAATTTTGTCACCTGTTGTTTATGTTGTATTTATTAACCCTCGTCATGCTGAACCCGGAATATTCCGGTTTTGGCAGGAGGTGTAGACTAAGATCAGACTGCATGTGTGTGCAGGCTGATCTTAGTCTACATCTCCTGATCATACTTTACCTTCCCGAGTTGTTTATGAGGTTGATTTCTAAAAGAAATATTGATTTTTGAACAACAAGTTCTATCAGTGCTTTTAGACCTTTGTTTTGACAGCAATTCAGTAAGGTAATTTATACAGCATGACAAGGGTTAAAAGATAAAAAATATTGTAATTTTGAGAAATAATCTAATATCAGGAGCCAAAAATTCAGTACAGAATCCAAATTGATTTTGCCATTTTCTGTGTTAGGATGCATGTAATTTTCCCATCATTCAGTCGGCAAAGTTTTCTGGTTAACTGCAATTAAATCTGGGAGCTCTACCGTCTAACGGCTTATTATACCCTATTAGGAATAACTTTCCAAGTAAAATGATGAGAGTTTTTAGGCAATCTTATAGGTCAAATAAGGAAAGAAATCTTTACTTAGTTTCTTAACCACTTATTAGACAACAAAATTTTAGAATAGTCCAAATTGAAAGAACTTGTAGACGACTAATTTTCATTGATGAAACTTCGAGAAACATTGCCTTCTGGGTTAGAAAATAATATGGATAATGAAGAAATTGCTTGTAGTAAGTTATTGTTACAAGCACTTTCTTCTTTTTCATCAATATTGTCTACAGTTTCTATTCCTGGGGATGTCAAAATGTATCAATTTGTGGGAATGGGGTAGCCCATTACTACACATTCTCACATTTGTAAGCGCTCTTAAATTATAAAAATTGTAAAAAACACTTAGAGAAAAGAAGAAATTGCTTGTTACAGACAATTTTTTCTTTTGTCCCTATCTTGCATTTATTTCTGTTTTGCCTTAGCATCAAATTGTCGTCTGCAACTTTCAACTTGAACCTGTCTAAAACTTTGTCCTCTGGTAGTCGTGGAATAGTTTTAAGTAACCTGAAGCTATGAAATGAAGAAAGGAAGGCTCCCATATTTGACAATATATTTGTATTCAGCCTTGATTAACCCTTTCCCGTTTTTGGAAATTTTAGACAAGTCTAAATTGAAAGAGGTTGCAGACCACAATGACAACTGGATGCTATTTGAAATGAACCCACCCTATGTGTTAGAAAATATAGTGAAAAAAGGAGAAATTGCTTGTTACAAGCAATTTCTTCTTTTTCCACAATGTTTTCTCGAGTATAAAATCACAGGAACGTAAAATACCGTATTTGAACGGGAAAGGGTTAACCTATTACATGTACTAGACAAGAAAATTTTAGACCATTCCAAAATTCAAGAAGTTGCCAATATTAATTTCTTGTTTATAAAGTTATAAATATTTTTTCTTTTTGGGTAGAAAATAATGTGGATAATGAAGAAATGGCACTTTTATATGCCCAAAGGTTCAAATCATGTTATTGTCAAGGTCGCCCATCTGTTTGTCTGTTAGCAAATTTTTGTGTGCGCAAGTCTTCCTACAGTTCAATTGGAGTGAATTGAAACTTGCAACATTGAATTTCTGTGATGTTTAGTTGTCCTGTAAGAAAAGTCATTCTGGAATTATGTGCCCTTGACTTTGCAAAATATCTTAAAATTCCAGTGTTTTTGTGTGTGCAAGTAACCATTGGAATAAACTGAACCTTGCAACAATGAATCTATGATGTCTTTTTTTTCACAGGACAAAAAATTGATAGGCAACTGCTCCTTAATTTCCATTGGAATGAACTGGAACTTGCAACAATCTATCACTATGATGTCTTGATGTGGACGCCACAAAAACTTTCGTCTGGCGACCGTCTGTCAATCTGTCCGTCTGTCTGTCCGTCTGTCTGTCCGTAAACAATTATTAAAAAATCTTCTCCTCCTAAACCAGGCCTAGAGCTTTGATATTTGGTATGTATCATCACCTAGTTACCTCTTCCAAAATACTTCAAAGAATTATTGTACTCTTAAAGTTAACCCTTTAACCCTGTGCGATCCAAGATTTTACAAAGGAAATCTTAAAAAATCTTCTCCTCCTAAACCATAAGGCCTAGAGCTTTGATATTTGGTATGTATCATCACATATTGACTCTCTACCAAAATACTTCAAAGAATAACCGAATTCTGAAAATCAGCCCTTTTCTGTGCGATTCCTGATTTTACAAAGGAATAAAGAAGGAAATCTTAAAAAATCTTCTTCTCCCAAACCATAAGGCCTAGGGCTTTGATATTTGGTATGTATAATCACCTATTGACCCTCTACCAAAATACTTCAGAGAATTATTGTATTCTTAAAATTAAGCCTTTTCTGTGCGATCCCAGATTTTACAAAGGAAATCTTAAAAAATCTTCTCCTCCTAAACCATAAGGCCTAGAGCTTTGATATTTGGTATGTATCATCAGCTAATGACCCTCTACCAAAATACTTCAAAAAATTACTGAATTTTGAAAATTAGCCCTTTTCTGTGCAATCCAAGATTTTACAAAAGGATGAAGAAGGAAATCTTTAAAAATCTCTTTCTCCAAAACCATAAGGCTTAGAGCTTTTATATGTGGTATGTATCATCACCTAGTTACCTCTTCCAAAATACTTCAAAGAATTATTGTACTCTTAAAGTTAACCCTTTAACCCTGTGTGATCCAAGATTTTACAAAGGAAATCTTAAAAAATCTTCTCCTCCTAAACCATAAGGCCTAGAGCTTTGATATTTGGTATGTATCATCACATATTGACTCTCTACCAAAATACTTCAAAGAATAACCGAATTCTGAAAATCAGCCCTTTTCTGTGCGATTCCTGATTTTACAAAGGAATAAAGAAGGAAATCTTAAAAAATCTTCTTCTCCCAAACCATAAGGCCTAGGGCTTTGATATTTGGTATGTATAATCACCTATTGACCCTCTACCAAAATACTTCAGAGAATTATTGTATTCTTAAAATTAAGCCTTTTCTGTGCGATCCCAGATTTTACAAAGGAAATCTTAAAAAATCTTCTCCTCCTAAACCATAAGGCCTAGAGCTTTGATATTTGTTATGTAACATCAGCTAATGACCCTCTACCAAAATACTTAAAAAAATTACCGAATTTTGAAAATTAGCCCTTTTCTGTGCGATCCAAGATTTTACAAAAGGATGAAGAAGGAAATCTTTAAAAATCTCTTTCTCCAAAACCATAAGGCCTAGAGCTTTTATATGTGGTATGTATCATCACCTAGTTACCTCTTCCAAAATACTTCAAAGAATTATTGTACTCTTAAAGTTAACCCTTTAACCCTGTGTGATCCCAGATTTTACAAAGGAAATCTTAAAAAATCTTCTCCTCCTAAACCATAAGGCCTAGAGCTTTGATATTTGGTATGTATCATCACATATTGACTCTCTACCAAAATACTTCAAAGAATAACCGAATTCTGAAAATCAGCCCTTTTCTGTGCGATTCCTGATTTTACAAAGGAATAAAGAAGGAAATCTTAAAAAATCTTCTTCTCCCAAACCATAAGGCCTAGGGCTTTGATATTTGGTATGTATAATCACCTATTGACCCTCTACCAAAATACTTCAGAGAATTATTGTATTCTTAAAATTAAGCCTTTTCTGTGCGATCCCAGATTTTACAAAGGAAATCTTAAAAAATCTTCTCCTCCTAAACCATAAGGCCTAGAGCTTTGATATTTGGTATGTATCATCAGCTAATGACCCTCTACCAAAATACTTCAAAAAATTACTGAATTTTGAAAATTAGCCCTTTTCTGTGCAATCCAAGATTTTACAAAAGGATGAAGAAGGAAATCTTTAAAAATCTCTTTCTCCAAAACCATAAGGCTTAGAGCTTTTATATGTGGTATGTATCATCACCTAGTTACCTCTTCCAAAATACTTCAAAGAATTATTGTACTCTTAAAGTTAACCCTTTAACCCTGTGTGATCCCAGATTTTACAAAGGAAATCTTAAAAAATCTTCTCCTCCTAAACCATAAGGCCTAGAGCTTTGATATTTGGTATGTATCATCACATATTGACTCTCTACCAAAATACTTCAAAGAATAACCGAATTCTGAAAATCAGCCCTTTTCTGTGCGATTCCTGATTTTACAAAGGAATAAAGAAGGAAATCTTAAAAAATCTTCTTCTCCCAAACCATAAGGCCTAGGGCTTTGATATTTGGTATGTATAATCACCTATTGACCCTCTACCAAAATACTTCAGAGAATTATTGTATTCTTAAAATTAAGCCTTTTCTGTGCGATCCCAGATTTTACAAAGGAAATCTTAAAAAATCTTCTCCTCCTAAACCATAAGGCCTAGAGCTTTGATATTTGTTATGTAACATCAGCTAATGACCCTCTACCAAAATACTTAAAAAAATTACTGAATTTTGAAAATTAGCCCTTTTCTGTGCAATCCAAGATTTTACAAAAGGATGAAGAAGGAAATCTTTAAAAATCTCTTTCTCCAAAACCATAAGGCCTAGAGCTTTTATATGTGGTATGTATCATCACCTAGTTACCTCTTCCAAAATACTTCAAAGAATTATTGTACTCTTAAAGTTAACCCTTTAACCCTGTGTGATCCCAGATTTTACAAAGGAAATCTTAAAAAATCTTCTCCTCCTAAACCATAAGGCCTAGAGCTTTGATATTTGGTATGTATCATCACATATTGACTCTCTACCAAAATACTTCAAAGAATAACCGAATTCTGAAAATCAGCCCTTTTCTGTGCGATTCCTGATTTTACAAAGGAGTTAAGAAGGAAATCTTTGAAAATCTTCTTCTCCCAAACCATAAGGCCTAGGGCTTTGATATTTGGTATGTATAATCACCTATTGACCCTCTACCAAAATACTTCAGAGAATTATTGTATTCTTAAAATTAAGCCTTTTCTGTGCGATCCCAGATTTTACAAAGGAAATCTTAAAAAATCTTCTCCTCCTAAACCATAAGGCCTAGAGCTTTGATATTTGGTATGTATCATCAGCTAATGACCCTCTACCAATATACTTCAAAGAATTAATGAATTTTGAAAATTAGCCCTTTTCTGTGTGATCCAAGATTTTACAAAGGGATAAAGAAGGAAATCTTAAAAAATCTTCTTCTCCAAAACCATAAGGCCTAGAGCTTTTATATGTGGTATGTATCATCATTTAGTTAACTCTACCAAAATACTTCAAAGAAATTAGGGTTATATGGTAGGATCATCAATATAACTAGGATTAAAAGAGAAAATCCTTAAACATCTTCTCCAATATGATAAGGCAGAGGGCTTTGCTATTTTGTATATATCATAAATCCCTTAACTATCATACTCAGGGGAGCGATTTAGGACCATCATGGTCCTCTTGTTTTTACTTTTGTCTGCCTGTTAGTCTGTCTTGTCTGCAAAACTTTACAAAAACCTTAACATTCAAAATTACTGTAGGTCTTTTCAAGATTCATGGCTCATATTTGGAATTTAGGCTCCTTACATTGATAGACATCTGTTGTAAACCAAAGTCATCTAACAAGGTCAATGTCACTTATCAAGGTCACATTTTAGAAAAAAAGGGTGTTACAGGGGCATGGTGTTTCACAAACATATCTTGTTTTCACTGATCAGCCTGTTCAGGCTTATATGCTTCACTCTTTGAAACCCTTATTACCTACAATGTTTTCAATGGCATTATTAATCAGAGTGTCGAAATAGTAGATCATGTGGAAATTCATTAGCCCTTTCCTGTTTTTTAATTTCAGACTGGTGCAAATTGAAAGGGGTTCCAGGCGGCAATGAAAATTGGATGCAATTTGAAATCAAACAATCCAATGTGGGATAAAATATTGTGGGATAAAAAGGAATTGCTTCTTACATGCAATTTCTTTTTTTTCCACAATGTTTTATTAAGTATAAAATCATATTGACGTTAAAATCTTGGGTTGGTATAGTGTTAACTATTGGGTTAACTATTTGGTTAGATATTTTGAGCCTCACAAAAAAATACAATGTATAGGAGACTAACAAACCAAATAATAATAGAATGAAGATAACATCATTGAGAAAGGAGAGTTTGCTTGCAATAATTTTTTTCTTTTGTCACATTTTCCCAAAAATGACGCTTTTTGATGCCCCTTAAGAAAAAGATTTGAGTTGCTTGTAACAAGCAATTTCTTCATTTTCCACTATGTTTTCTACGGATAAAGTTAAAAACATCTTAAATTTCATAAAATGCAGATTGTTGTTTGCAATTCCTTTCAATTTGGACCAGTCTAAAATTTTGCCATCTGAAAATGGGTTAAGATGCTAAGATCACCCTAAAATGATCAGTATTCTGTTTTACTTCCCTGATGATGTGTTTTTCTAACTTACTTCATTTGACATTTCATTCGAACTGCCGTGCCCGAGATCAGCTGGTGTGACAAGTAAGCTGTCAATCTTATACTTACAGCAATGATGTTTTTGTAGATGTTTCATGGAATTTACAGAATGATGCATTATTGTGTAACAGCCCTACCAGCTAAACAGAGACAAATTGCCCAAATTTGGGTAAATGACTGGAACAAACTGCCTCTCTCTTTTTCTAATCTCTTGAAAACGCGACCATGATAAATTGTGTGTCGGTTAATAATGAGAACTAGTGAGTCGTAGCTAATGCAGTTTTAGTTTATTACAGCCAGAAATAAGATTTGTCAAGATTGTTCCGATTCAGGAACTCATATTGATTCCTACTTTCTTGGAGGGTTCTGCGCTTTTTCAAGGATTGTCAACCTTTTTATTATTAGCTATTTCATAGAAATTTGAGCTACTGCTACACAGTCTCAATGTATTTATTATTGTAAATCAAAAGCTTTGAGGCACCCGGCCATAGCGAAGTTGATAGAATGCATGATTCCTAATCACAGAGTCCCAGGTTGGATTCCCAGCCATGGTGAATCTCCAAGGAATAGGGGATTATTGTAAACCTAAGTGGGATGAGAAACTGGAGGCTCAGGAAGGATGTTGTGGTAGAACTGGTGTTAGAAATACCAGGAATCAATTGTAAGATGCTCCAGCTGCTGTAATATGACTGAAATACTGTTAAAGTGGCATTAAACCCAACTCAATCAATCAATTAAAAACTTCTGACATTTCGCAATACTAACAGACTAAAATGTAAGTGCTTATAAATAAAGTTATACTATTCTTGTTTTAAGATACTCTTCCTACAAAGGTGATTATCAATTCCTACCAATTTACCTCTGCCATTAGGACAGGGCTCTTCAGCTATACATGACATAATAGCACTGATACATGTATTTTCTATAAGGTCTAAAAATCATGTGCCCAGCCTCCAGCCATTCTAAATTTGTACTAGCTTTTTTCATTTGTTGTGACGAATATTGCTAAAAAAGTGGATGAAATATAAACATCTGCACCCACAAGTTAGGGGAGATGAGACCTACTGATCGAAGTGGTTTCTTATTTTGTAAAGAAAGAGGGCCGGTTTGGAGTGTAGTTAACATGATACTCAGTGGACCAGAGACAATATAACTTTATATTTATATCTAGATACTGTTAAAGATGATGGCTACACCCCCCCCCCCCCTAAAAAAAGAAAGGAAATTTTAAAAAATATGTGACCATGATGTAGATGAACCAAAAAAAACCTAATAACACTTCATGAATACACGAAGTGGATTCATACATAAGTGTGATTAGGTTTTTGGGTTCATACCTCCATGAAAACTAAAAATATTCTCTTCATTTCTCATTATATAATAGCATCGAGCAAAAAAAGCAAAAACTTTTTTGTATGGAACTATTTTGTATGGAAGCATACAAAATGGCTGCATGCTCAAAATTTTGTTCATGGAGGTAATTTTTTTCTATCAATCAGAATGCCCATATTGGATAGACTGAACTATAAATGAAATTATATTGTAATGTATACCAAATCTGTGCCCAAACTTAAAGTACATTATATATTAATAAATATAGAGGCATTCACAATAGTCTAATGGTAACCCCAAATTTTTTTTTGGGCTGTAGTCAATTTTCCATCATGAAGGAGTTGTTCTTGTGAAGCATCAATAGGAGAAAATACTTAGAGATTCCTGACCTATTAAAGAGATCCATTTAATCAGACAAGATGTGTCCTCCAGATTTAGGGATTTGTCTTACTGCCAAATAGCTTTTGTACACAGAGAATCAAATCCAGAAATATACAGCTTTTTCTTGTAATAGAATACACTTCTCAATACTCTGATATTATGCTGAAATGTTAACCCACTACCACACAATGAAACTTTCTGACACCCCTTAAATCCCATTACCAGATGGCTAAATTATAGACTGGCCCAAATTCAAAGAAGTTGCAGACGACAATCTTAAGTCGATAAAAATTTGGATTTTTTTTTAACCCTCTAAGTAGAAAACATTGTGGAAAATGAAGAAATTGCTTGTAACAAGCAATTTCTTCATTTTCCATAATGTTTTCCTAAGCTTTTTTTCTTTGGTTAAGAAAAGAGAGTTAGTAAAACAATGTGTAAAATTAAAAAAAATGCTTGTAACAAGCAATTTCTTCATTTTACTCCATGATTTCTACCCTGAAAGTTGAAAAAATCTCAAATTTGATAAACTTCAGATTTTTGTCTGCTACTCCTTTCAATTTGGACCGGTCTAAAGTTTAGCCATCTGATATATTATTAGGATTGCATTTCTTTACTTTTTCTTTAATACTTTTCGGTGGATTATTTGTGTTTCTAGGTGGACAACCATTTGATAATTTCACCAAAAAGCCAGTGAAATTATCAAAATGATAAATTCACTGTTAAGATAGATTTAGCCTTACTTTCGTTCATTTCACACATCTGAAGGACGTCTATGTAGGATTAAAGTCACAAGGTTGCCATGTTATTCACATTGGAAATGACGCTCTTTTGGAAATTTTCCCCCTCAAAAATGGTTAAACTGCCTCTTTTGGAATCAAAGGAAAAGAAATATTGTTTGATTTTTGTGTAGAATCAATTTATCTTTAATTTAAAACACATTTCAATAGTAACAGAGCTACTCTGAAAACATAGTTTTTGTTGTTCACCCAATAACAGATAAATCAGTCTTACTATAAAATAAACAATTATCCTCTATTTTTTATGTGTTTACAAAATGCAGGGGTCGACACTAACTTTGCTTCACTGGGATCCCACAGGAATCCCTTCCTATTACTTCAGGGTTTTCTCTAGATAATCAGGGAACCCTCCTTGATACACATTAACTCATTCAAACACAATCCTGCCCTTCTAGCCCAAAGTGAAAGAAAAAGCTTCGGAAAACATTGTGGAAAATGAAGATTTCGCTTGTTAAGAGCAATTTCTTCATTATCCTCAATGTTTTCTACAAAAACAAGCAAACAAAAAATTCAGGAGCATAAGTTGATACATTAACCCTTTTCATGCTGAATAAATCCTTTTCAGAATTGTATAAAAACCAAAGGGCTGAAAGCGCTGGTATAACATGTTGTTCAGTTGTCAATACTTCTTTCGAAAATTAATTTGTAAACAACTCTGGTTTCCAAAGGATAGACAAGAGGTGTAGGCCAAGAGTCTGATCTTTGTCTATACCTCCTGTTAAAACCAGAATATTCTGGGTTCAGCATGACAAGGGTTAAGATCTATTGTACTGAAGAATTATTGAAGGATCCTGACGGAATCCCTAGCCTGAGATTGCCGGGGTCCCTTCAAATTTTTAGGAATCCTCAGGATTCTGGGACACTGTTAGTGTCGACCCTGTAAAAGACTGGCAAAATCAAATCCATTCAAAGAAACATGATTTTGAAAGCTGTAAAAGTTGGTTACTTAATATAGAATAACATTTTATTGCTTATATAATCCATTAATTCTATTTTTGGATTAAGGTCTGTCGTCTGTCACTTTACTCACTGTGATATAAAATAGTTAAGTACTGTGTAATTTAGCTCTGCTGTTTTTGAGAAAACTCGAGGTATTGTAATGGCCAGGACCTAGTCTTCATCATCTTCATCCAAAATCTTTGACATCCTGTAAAATTTCTGGTATTACTGAACACATTTACTTGAAACTGGGAATATATAATCACTATAAAAAGAGAAACATATACCAACTATTCTGTACTATCCCTGATTTTCATGTCCCTGTGATATTATGTTTGAGAAAACATTGTGGAAAAAGAAGTTGCTTGTAACAATCAGATTTTTTCTTTTTCCACAATAATTTCTATCATACAGGGGGGGTCTGTTTTGATTGTACTCACTTTATTATGTTGTCCGGTACTCCTTTGAATTAGCCGCCGTCATAGCGCAGTTGGTAGCGCGTCAGACTGTCAATCTAGAGGTCTTGGGTTCGATCCCTGACGGCGGCACTCATCCTTTCCGACTATTTGTCTCTCACCAATAGGTCGATAATCGTAGACCTATGTGGGATAGTAGCTGGAGGCTGGGAAAGGATGTTATGGTAGTACTGGTGTGAGAAATACCAGGATTCCATTGTTAGGTGCTCCAGCCGCCGCGATATAACTGAAAGATTGTTAAAAGCGGCGTAAAACCCCATTCAAACAAACAAACTCCTTTGAGTTTAGACAAGTCCAAAATTTGAAAGACAATAAAAGTTTAAGCACCTTTTCTGTCTGTTAAAGACACAGGATCTATTAAAAGAAAGAGGGTATTTTCTTTGCACTAGAGGGACAAATCCTGTAATTCTATAAGTATTAGGATGTGGATTTTGGTTGATTTAATGTCCTGTTAGGAGGCTGAGACTTCCAATAACATGTCAATTAGTGTCCTGATAGTCTCACTGATACTGCCTGGTCTGTAATTGCAGAAGAAGTACTGAAATCTAGGGTAAAGTGGTAGATATGATAGTCTTACTGTGACAGTCATTGTATGAATAACTTTAGGGAGTCACTGATATCAAGTATAAGTCTTCAATGCATTACCACATGATAAACCACTGGTCCAAATTGAAAAAAGATGCAGACAACAAACAATTTAAAGATGAAATTTTCAAATATTTCCAACTATCTTTATAGAAATCTTTGTGTAAAATGAAGAAATTTCTTGTCGCAAGCAATTTTTTCAATTTAGACACTGTTTTCCCAATTATTTTTCTTGAGTGGTGTCAAAAAAGCCTGAAATGTGTAGGTAGGGGTTAATGGGTAGGGGCTCATCGATATTTAGTGTTAATTGTAGTCTCACTCTTGTTTAGTGTAGTTGTATGTTTGGTAGTCTCACTGATACTTTTTTTTTATTATGTGGAAAACATGTGGAAGATGAGGAAATTGCTTGTTACAAGCAATTTCTTCATTATCAACAATGTTTTCTAACCCAAAATACAAAGATTTTTAAAACTGAATCACATAAAAATTGTTATCTGCAACTTCTTTGAATTTGGACTAGTCTTAAATTTTGTCGTCTGGTAATGGGTGAAGTTTGCTATACGAAATATTTAGATCATCAGTCTTTTTTAGCAATCTTTATCAGCCCATTACCAGATGAGATAAATTCATACTAGTCCAATCTCAAAGAAGCTGCAGACAACAATTTTTCAGTTTATGAAATTCTAGAAATTGTTATCTCTCAGACTACAAAACATTGTGGGAAAAGAATAAATTGCTCATTACAAGCAATTTCTTAAATTTCAACAATTTTGTCCATTCTTTTATTCCTGAGCGTATGAAATGGGGGGGATTGTAGCAGAATTGGTTATATTAGCCATCATGAAGTTCTAATAAATGAGTTTGTAGGTTATGTAGGAATTAAAGATGGCAGGGCACTTTTGTCTCAGCCATCATTTCTTCATCAAATAGATTTTAACCAATTCCCACACAATGAAACATTTTTATTCCCCACAAGAAAAACTATGAAAAAAACATTGTGGAAAATAAAGAAATTGCTTGTTTTCAACCCAGAATATAATATGAAAAATAAAAAAATTCATAAACTGAAATTGTCGTCTGCAACTCTTTTTGATTTGAACCATTCTAAAAGTTTGCTATCTGGTAATGGGTTAATAGCAATTTTTTGCTCCTATGGATGAAAGCCAGCGAGCTATTATCATGGTGTTGTGTCAGTTGTATGTCCGTCTATCTGTCTGTGTATTTATTAACTTTTACTCTTGAAGCCTTCTCCCCACTAAGTACTGAACAGAATTCAACCAAATGTCATAGGAATGATCCTTGGGTGACCCTTTATCAGATTTCTTCAAAGAATTTTGATCTGATTAAAAGCATGGCTTTAATGGGCAGGGCTAAATTCAATATATGGTGAAAGCTTTAAAAACTTCTCAGAAACCAATAGATTTCGACCAAATTGTGCAGGAAGAATTATCAAATGACCCCCTTATCAGATTCCTTCATAGAATTTTGATTGGGTGAATAACAAGGCTTAAATAGGCAGGGCTCATTTCCATATATGGGGGAAACTTTGAAAATCTTTTCTCAGAAACCAGTTGATTTATTTCAATCAATCTTCACAGCAATCATCTATTTGTGATCTTCTACCAGAATGTTTCAAAAAAATGATCAGATGAAAAACATGGCTGAAATAGACAGGGCTAATATGTTGTATATAGTATAAACTATAAAAATCTTTTTTTCAGAAACCAGTAGATTGATTTCACCAAATTTCATAAGAATTAGTTTTTGGAGATCCTTTATCGGATTTCTTTGATGAATTTGTTTAGATGAAAAACATGACTTTTTGGTGGGGCACTAATTTCCAAATATTGAACATATTCTGAGAACTATGAATCTCTTCTTAGAATCCTGTTGATGAATTTCAACCAAATTTGGTAGGAATGATCCTCAGGTAATTGTCAGATTCCTTCATATAATTGATCGGTTGAAAAATATAGTTTTCATTGTTCTAGCTCATGTCCATATATTGTATACAGTGAAAAATTTGTGAATATCTCTTCATCTGACTTAGTAAATGAATTTAACTTATCTTAACTTGACTTGTAAAGCAGAGAATAATTTGAAATACTGCTCTAGAACTATTTAAAAAATGACTAGCTTTATTTGCCAGATATGGCAAAGATATTGTAGTTTATATTGGATTCCTGAAAACACCATTTGCTTAAAAAGTACACTTTGGTCTGTGGATTAATAGAACCCATTCCCACACAACTCCCCTTGTTACAAGCCATTTCTTCATTATCCACTATATTTTCTATCCCAAAAGAAAAATATTTTTAAATTCCATCAACTCTCAGATGTTGTCTGCAACTTCTTTGTACTTGGACCTGTCTAAAATTTTGTTGTGTGGTAAAATGATAAATAAGTAATTTCTCCTTTTTATACGCCCGTCGAAGACGGGACGTATTATGGGATCACCCGTGGTGTCCGGGCGTCCGGGCGTCCGGTCGTCCGGGCGTTCGGGCGTCCGGCGGTGTCCACTTCTTTGTCCGGAGCATAACTCTGTCACCAAAAGTCCGATTGACTTTAAACTTGGCAGTTATATTCTTCTCATCAATACGGAGTGCAGTGCACAAGAACCATAACTCTACCTGGCCTATTTTTTGAGTTATTGCCCTTTGATGTTTTTTATACTTGAATCTTGTCTGGAGTATATCTCTAAAAGTATAATAGCTAGGATCAAGAAACTTCATGGGTGTATAGATCTCACCAAGGGGGAGTGCAGTGCACAAGAGCCATAACTCTGCCTGGCCTTTTTTGAGTTATTGCCCTTTGTTGTTTTTGGGACGTATTATGGGATCACCTGTGGCGTCCGAGCGTCCGGGCTTCTGGTTGTCCGGTCGTCCGGCGGTGTCCACTTCTTTGTCCGGAGCATAACTCTGTCACCGTAAGTCTGATTGACTTTAAACTTGACAGTTATATTCTTCTCATCAATACGGAGTGCAGTGCACAAGAACCATAACTCTACCTGGCCTATTTTTTGAGTTATTGCCCTTTGATGTTTTTTATACTTGAATCTTGTCTGGAGTATATCTCTAAAAGTATAATAGCTAGGATCAAGAAACTTCATGGGTGTATAGATCTCACCAAGGGGGAGTGCAGTGTACAAGAACCATAACTCTACCTGGCATATTTTTTGAGTTATTGCCCTTTGTTGTTTTTCATACTTGAATCTTGTCCGGAGTATATCTCTAAAAGTATAATAGCTAGGATCAAGAAACTTCATGGGTGTATAGATCTCACCAAGGGGGAGAGCAGTGCACAAGAGCCATAACTCTGCCTGGCCTTTTTTGAGTTATTGCCCTTTGTTGTTTTTGGGACGTATTATGGGATCACCCGTGGTGTCCGGGCGTCCGAGCGTCCGGGCGTCTGGTTGTCCGGTCGTCCGGCGGTGTCCACTTCTTTGTCCGGAGCATAACTCTGTCACCGTAAGTCTGATTGACTTTAAACTTGACAGTTATATTCTTCTCATCAATACGGAGTGCAGTGCACAAGAACCATAACTCTACCTGGCCTATTTTTTGAGTTATTGCCCTTTGATGTTTTTATACTTGAATCTTGTCTGGAGTATATCTCTAAAAGTATAATAGCTAGGATCATGAAACTTTGTGGGTGTATAGATCTCACCAAGGGGGAGTGCAGTGTACAAGAACCATAACTCTACCTGGCATATTTTTTGAGTTATTGCCCTTTGTTGTTTTTCATACTTGAATCTTGTCCGGAGTATATCTCTAAAAGTATAATAGCTAGGATCAAGAAACTTCATGGATGGATAGAGCTCACAAAGGGGAAATGCAGTGCACAAGAACCATAACTCTACCTTGCCTATTTTTTGAGTTATTGCCCTTTGTTGTTTATCATACTTGAATCTTGTCCGGAGTATATCTCTAAAAGTATAATAGCTAGGATCATGAAACTTCATGGGTGTATAGATCTCACCTAGGGGAAGTGCAGTGCACAAGAACCATAACTCTACCTGGCCTATTTTTTGAGTTATTGCCCTTTGTTGTTTTTCATACTTGAATCTTATCTGGAGTATATCTCCTAAAGTATAATAGCTAGGATCATGAAACTTCATTGGTTTATAGATCTCACCAAGGGGGAGTGCAGTGCACAAGAGCCATAACTCTACCTGGCCTTTTTTTGAGTTATTGCCCTTTGTTGTTTTCATACTTGAATCTTGTCCAGAGCATATCCCTAAAAGTATAATAGCTAGAATCATGAAACTTCATGGGTGTATAGATCTCACCTAGGGGAAGTGCAGTGCACAATAACCATAACTCTACCTGGCCTATTTTTTGAGTTATTGCCCTTTGTTGTTTTTCATACTTGAATCTTGTCCGGAGTATATCTCCTAAAGTATAATAGCTAGGATCATGAAACTTCATTGGTTTATAGATCTCACCAAGGGGGAGTGCAGTGCACAAGAGCCATAACTCTACCTGGCCTTTTTTGAGTTATTGCCCTTTGTTGTTTTCATACTTGAATCTTGTCCAGAGCATATCTCTAAAAGTATAATAGCTAGAATCATGAAATTTATTGGATGGATAGAGCTCACCAAGTCGGAGAGCAGTGTACAAGAACCATAACTCTACCTAGAGTAAATTTTGAGTTATTGCTCTTTGTTGTTTTTCAAACTTGAATCTTGTCTGGAGTATATCCCTAAAAGTATAATAGCTGGAATCATGAAATTTCATGGATGGATAGAGCTCACCTGGTGAGAGTGAAGTGTACAAGAACCATAACTCTACCTAGCCCATTTTTTGAGTTATTGCCCTTTGTTGTTTTTCATACTTGAATCTTGTCCGGAGTATATCTCCTAAAGTATAATAGCTAGGATCATGAAACTTCATGGGTGTATAGATCTCACCAAGGGGGAGTGCAGTGCACAAGAACCATAACTCTACCTGGCCTATTTTTTGAGTTATTGCCCTTTGTTGTTAATCATACTTGAATCTTGTCCGGAGTATATCTCTAAAAGTATAATAGCTAGAATCATGAAATTTCATGGATGGATAGAGCTTACCAAGTGGGAGTGCAGTGTACAAGAACCATAACTCTACCTAGTGTATATTTTGAGTTATTGCCCTTTGTTGTTTTTCATACTTTGTTTGACAAAAGATATTCATTCAAAATAACCTCAGTTCTATTCAAACCCCCAGTTAATTTTAAGCAGTGTGACGGGAGTATCTTGTGACAATTTGGCACCTTGTTTAAAGATATGTTCTAGAATGTAATGCCTTGAGTGTGTAAACAGTTTGGATTGTCTAGTTATGGATTAAAAGGCAACCAATTTTAAGAGTTTTTTTTTTCTTTGTCTTAAAGAGCATGTTAGTTGAACTAACTTGCTAGCATATCTAATTCTATTTGATGAGAAAATATAGAAACAGACACTAATACAACAAATTGGCATGGCATATCAATTACCCATGATCCCTAGCCAATCACAAAGAAGCAGTTATTTTGTCAGGTTTAATCAATGTTATGCTAGAAATCTGTAGAAACAAATAATTACCACTCTAAAACTGATTTATTGTAACAGCAAATGGGCCACAGCAATAGTACAGATAGTAGCGCCTTTGACTCTCAATAATGAAGTCCAGAGTTTGATCCCCAGTCACTGCAAATATCCCTTTAGACATTTGTCTCCCACCAATTGTAAACCTAAGAGGGATGAGTAGCTGGAGGCTAGGAAAAGATGTAGGGGTAGTACTGATGTGAGAAATAACAGGAACCCAATGTAAGATGCTCCAGCTGCACAATAAGAATGAACTGCTGTTAAAAGTGACGTTAAACCCAATTTAATTAATCATGTAACATCAAATACAAAATGCCATCTATATTTCAGCTTGGCTGTTTTTTGCAGAAAACCAGAAGTTATTACTAAGCCTTTTCGTCATCAGCCTACTTGCCATGTTGTTGTTGCTGTCATGCAAAAAAGTTGACTCTTTGTGATAAATCTATAGATACTTATTTAACCCATTCCAACACAATCCTGATTTTGGATGCCCCTCAAGAAAACAGCAGGGAAAATCATTGTGAACATTGAAGAAATTACTTAGAATAAGAAATTTCTAAATTTCCCACGATGTATTCTATCGACAAAGACAAAGATTTTCACAATATATCAATTTGAAATGGTCATCTGCAACTTTTCTCAGTTTTGACCAGTCTAAAATTTTGTTGTCTGGTAATGCGTTAAATCTTAGAATGTTTTGCTTTCAGATGGTCAATTTATACATTCAAGGGAGATAACTCTTTTCTACTAAAAGTTACTTTTACCCATTCACACGCTATGGTGCTTTTGAACATTGTGAAAATAAATCAATTGCTTGTAAAAAGCAATTTCTTCATTTTAAAGAAAAATTGTTTCCTAAATGTTTATCTTGGGGGATGTCAAAAAGCGTTTTTGTGGTAAAAGTGTAAAGTCTATTCACTTTTCAGCACCCTACAGCTGAGCATCATTCAACCTTACATTTCTTGCAGAATATATCACTGGTAAAACAATAAAAAAATATCTTTCTCAAAACACTCTGAGCAAAAGCTACATACAACTAGTTACTAGCCCTATGTTGTGATCCAGGAATTAACCTTAAATCTTAACCCATTCCCAAATGACAACATTTTAGACTGGTCCAAACTGAATGAAGTTGTAGAGGACAATTCAGTTGATGAAATTTTGGATTTTTTAAACTTTCTGGGTAGAAAACAATGTGTAAAATGAAGAAATTGCTTGTTACAAGCAATTTCTTCATTTTACACAATGTTTTCTCAATTATTTTACTTGAGAGGCGTCCAATGGCATCTCTGTGTGGGAATGGGTTAAAGAATCGTCTTCTCCTAAATGGTAAGGCATAGAGCTTTGATAATTTGGGATGTTTCATCACCTGATGACCCATTACTAAAATACTTAGAAGAATTTCTATACTTTGAAGATTAGCTCTGTGCTGTGGGATCCCAGACTTTACAATTCCAACAAAGAAGGAAATCTTTGAAAGTCATCTTCTCCAAAATTAATTGGCCCAGAGTTTTTGGAATATTGCATGTAGCATTGCCATACAATCCACACTTGTTACAAGCAATTTCTTCATTATCCACAATGATTTCTACCAAGAAAGTCATTGATTTCCAAAAAGGCTTCAACTTGAAATTGTTGTTTGCAGTTTGTTTGAATTTGGACCAGTCAAAAAAAATTTAGAGTGGGAATGGGATAAAGAATGCTGGTTATTTATTTCTCTCCTTTAAAATATCCAAAAAATAATCTTGGATCAATTGTGTCTGGATCTTTCAAAATGATCAAGTCTAGCTAGAAGAGAATGGTGCCTCATAATGATGGATCACATTTTGGTGGGATGAAACAAAATCAATCCAGACAAATAGAGAATTTTCCATGAAAAAATCAGGAAGTACAATATCATATGTTACCCAATAATTGTTTTTGTAACCATAGCAACTAAAATGCTACCAAAAATATAGAATTCTAGCTTCATTTTCACTTAATACACTTTGAATACATACAAGATATAATTTGAGGGACACTTTTTTAAGTTCAGAGTTTAAGCCTATATGCTATAGTTTGCAAGGGGTTACCTTGTTTTAATGATGGTATAGAGTTTGAAAATGACCCACAAGAGGATAGGCGAGTTTCCGTTTTCACAGAAAAGAACTTTGCTACTGTGAAAGCGTTAATTGAGGAAGACAAAAATTACACTGTGCAAGACATAGAAGAATTAAGTGGCATTCATTTGTTAAGTGTTTTGAGAATCGTACATGAAAGACTTGGGTTACATAAAATCTGCATGCACTGGGTGCCCCATCTGCTCTCTGAAACAGAAACAAAGCTGTGTTAGACTTGCACTGCAATAGAAAAATATGTGACCAACATGCTTTAGGAGAGATAAGTAACAGTTGATGAAACCTTGATCTTTCTTTTTCAACCTGATTCTAAGACTTGAAATATGTTTGGGTATCATCTGATGGTGATTGGCCAGTCATTGTGCAACATAGCATCAAATCGCATGTGTATGCAATATTCATTGATTCGAAAGGTCCAGTCTCAGTCCCAAAGGGTAGAAAATGTTTTTATTAAACTTCTTGATTTCTATCAGAAAGACAGACCATGCACCGGTGTCTGTGGCATCTAGTTACTCCCTGATAACTCACTGGCCGCTATGGTACAGAAATATATGAAAGAATCTGGATTTGATGTCCCCCATACAGCCCTGATCTGTTCCCCTGTGACTTTTGGTTGCTCCCAAGACTTAAGGAAATGCTTGCAGGGTACCGTTTTGAATCCTGTTGTGGTATAGGGAGTGTATTCTTCCATTGACTGCAACATATGCCTAATCAAAGTACTGAAGTAATGAAAGTACTGTAAGCTAGCAAAGCATAGTTTTGTTATGTAATCTTCTTTGCTAAAGGTTATCATGATAGAAAATCTTTCTTTTGTAAAAAACATTGTGGACTATGAAGAAATTGCTTGTAACAAGCAATTTCTTCATTGTCCAAAATGTTTTCCAAAGCTATTTTCTTGAGATGCTTAAAAGGTGGAATTGAGTTGGAATGGGTAAAACAGCATGCTTTTTAAAGAGTTCTCTACAATTTGAATAGAGTTTGCAATATTCCTTAAATACCAAAGAACTACTTTTTTTGGCGTAGGCATTCAATCGATTTAGTGGTTAAGCCTCCAGTTTGCACTAGTTGAACTTTGAGAAGACCTCAGAATTTTGTTTTGTATCAAAGCTGATATTTTGCTAGCTGAAAAGTTGTACAGGGCAGCATTCTTGAGATGGCTAGATTTGTGTTAAATGTGTACGTTAAAATGCAGACAGGGCATATTTTGAAGGTCAAGGTTAAATAGAAATTTAATATTTAAAGCAGTTTTAAAAAGACAGCCCTACTCTATGAACTTAAAAAGTAACAAGCAATTTCTCCTTTCCCATAATATTTTCTACCACAAAGGAATGGTTTCATGTCAAATTACATCCAATTTTCATTGTCTTCTGCATCCTCTTTCAATTTGGACCAGTCTAAAATTTTGCAGTCTGGTGATTGGTTAAAGGTTTGTTGGCCATATCCATGTAACCCTATTACCACACTATCCCATATTTTTATAAAGGAAAGATTTTGAAAAAAAAGAAGAAACTACTGATAACCAGGATTTTCTTTTTAGCTCACCTGAGGACGTAGCTATTGTGATCCCCTTTTGTCCGGCGTGCGTCATCCATCAACAATTTCTTTAAGTGACATCTCCTCCCAAACCACTGGGCTGATTAAAATCAAATTTGGCAGAAATGTTCCTAAGGTGGTCCCCTTTAAAAATAGCTAAAAGAATTGAAATCTGTTAAAAACTCTGGGTGCTATGGCAAAAAAAGTGAAATTTTAAAATAATCTTTAAAAATCTTCTCCTCCTGACCCAGAAGGCGTAGAGCCTTGATATTTTGCATGAAGCATCAGTATATTGACCTCTTTCAAAATGGCTAAAATAATGATCCTCGGGTTCCAAGGGGCGGAGCCCCAGGGGGTTGGGGTTTATATAGAATTAAAGAACGATTTTTTAAATGACATCTCCTCCCAAATCACTTGGCCGATTTGAACCAAATTTGGCAGAAATGATGCTTAGGTGGTCCCCTTCAAAAATAGCTAAAAGAATTGAAATCTGTTAAAAACTCTGGTTTCCATGGCAACATAGGTGAAATTTTAAAAAATAATCTTAGAAAATCTTCTCCTCCTGACCCAGAAGGTGTAGCGCCTTGATATTTTGCATGAAGCATCAGTATATTGACCTCTTTCAAAATAGATAAAATCATGATCCTTGGGTCCACAGGGGCGGAGACCCAGGGGGGGGGGTGTATACAGAAATAAAGAACGATTTTTTAAATGACATCTCCTCCCAAACCACTGGGCCAATTTGAACCAAATTTGGCAGAAATGTTCCTTAGGTGGTCCCCTTTAAAAACAGCTAAAAGAATTGAAATCAGCTTAAAACTCTGGTTGCCATGGCAACAAAAGTAAAATTTCAAAATAATCTTTAAGAATCTTCTCCTCCTGACCCAGAAGGTATAGAGCCTTGATATTTTGCATGAAGCATCAGTTTATTGATCTCTTACAAAATAGCTAAAACCATGAACCTTGGGTCTCCAGGGGCGGACCCGGGGGGGGGGGGGGGGTGTAAAGGCTTGAAGCATCAGTTCACAGACTTCTTTCTTATTTATGAAATTATAACCCATGGAAAAAGTTTTTTCCTTCTTTCAAATCAGCACTAAAGCCTTGGAATTTGTAATTTAGACTTTTGGATCCCCAGGTTCATAGTCTTTACATGTAATTGTGGCCCACTTGTTTCTTAATCCTAACCTTAACATGAAATTAGACTGTTGAAAGAAAAGGATCCCTTATCTCAGGTGAGCGACCAAGGGCCAACGGCCCGCTTGTTTTTTTTCTTTCTCTCTCAAAATATTATTTACCCTATCTGGCACAAAATTTGAAGATTTAGCCTCATTTTACTATGTTATCTGCAACAGTTTTTACTCCTTTCAGTTTTGACCAGTCTGAGATTTTTTTGTTTGTAAAAGATTAAAATTGCACCCAGATATGATATCAATTTTGCACTCACCACAAAATTAAATTGAAGGATTGCTGGCCAAACCCACTGACCTCCGACACGAAGTTCACCTGCAATCAGTGCCCATTTCTCAAAGTGGGATCTTATCTCAATAAACCAATTCCCACTCAGTGACGCTTTAAGACATCACGACCAATAAAAGCTTTTGAAAAAATTGTGGATAATGGAGAAATTGCTTATTACAAGCAATTTCTTCATTATTCACAATGTTTTCTACCTAAATAGTGAAAAAAATCCAAAATTTCATAACTCTTGAATTGTTGTCTGCAACACCTTTCAGTCTGGACTGGTCTAAAGGTTTCCTGTTAAATCATGCCCACAAAATGACGCTTTTGGACGCCCCTCAAGGTAAACAATTAGGAAACATTGCGTAAAATTAAGAAGCAATTTCTTCATTTTACACAATGTTTTCTACCAAGATAGTTGTCCAAATCTAGAATTTCAAAACTTTAAAATTGTTGTCTGCAACTTTAAATTTGGGCCAATCTAAAATGTTGCTATCTGGTAATGGGTTAAACCAAGTATTTTGACTGATCTGAAATAGGGGTAAGAGCTCAAAATCATTTTTACAACTCCAGTATTAACCCATTTCCAGATAACATAAGTTGACTCTGGTTCAAATCAAAAGAGGTTGTAACATTACAAAGAGCTTCTAAATTGGTAAGAAAAATATCATAGAAGTTATAAAAAATGTTAAAAGATCCAATTTTTCCTGTTTTCACAATTGTTTCCACTGCTTTTGTA
Source organism: Fragum fragum (assembly GCA_946902895.1). Lineage (NCBI taxonomy): Eukaryota > Metazoa > Mollusca > Bivalvia > Cardiida > Cardiidae > Fragum > Fragum fragum. The sequence goes on from OX336365.1 coordinate 39,410,672, forward strand.
AAAACTAGGGATGATGTGGCTATGCCAGTTTAAATTATCTTCTTCAAGATGAATCTTTAATAGTGTTATTTAGTGGTTAGTTTGACAAATACTATCTTGTTAGTAATTACCATTGACTGACAGGGCTAGGAAAACAAATGGCGGTATTTAACAACTCCCTCATGAATAAATGATTCCCAGCTTCTTGTCGCAATTCTATAGATCATTATGGAATTATTGGCCTAATCTCAAAGTCTCTTCTTTATACAATCTTTGTAAATGAAATTTAGCATTAACCCAACATTTGAAAAAATTTCAGAAACATGCCAAGTAGATCAAATTGGCCTGTGCCTTAAATGTCAAACAATTTCTCTAGCTTACCAAGTAGATTACTTTAGCCTGTGCCTTACATTTCAAACAATGCCACAAACATGCCAAGTAGTTCACATCGGCCTGTGTCTTACATTTCAAACAATGTCTCAAGCATGCCAAGTAGTTCACAGCAGCCAGTACCTTACATTTGAAACAATGTCTCAAGCATGCCAAGTAGTTCACAGCAGCCAGTGCCTTGCATTTCAAACAATGTCTCAATCATGCCAAGTAGTTCACAGCAGCCAGTGCCTTACATTTCAAACAATGTCTCAAGCATGCCAAGTAGTTCACAGCAGCCAGTGCCTTACATTTAAAACAATGTCTCAATCATGCCAAGTAGTTCACAGCAGCCAGTGCCTTACATTTCAACCAATGTCTCAAGCATGCCAAGTAGTTCACAGCAGCCAGTACCTTACATTTCAAACAATGTCTCAAGCATGCAAAGAAGTCCACAGCAGCCAGTGCCTTGCATTTCAAACAATGTCTCAATCATGCCAAGTAGTTCACAGCAGCCAGTGCCTTACATTTCAAACAATGTCACAAGCATGCGAAGTAGATCACATCAGCCAGTGCCTTACGTTTCAAACAATGTCTCAAGCATGCCAAGTAGTTCACAGCAGCCAGTGCCTTACATTTCAAACAATGTCTCAAGCATGCCAAGTAGTTCACATCAGCCAGTGCCTTACATTTCAAACAATGTCACAAGCATGCCAAGAAGATCACATCAGCCCATGCCTTACATTTGAAACATGGTCACAAGATCAGCCTGTGTCTTACATTTGAAACAATGTCACAAGCATGCCAAGTAGTTCACAGCAGCCAGTGCCTTACATTTCAAACAATCTTGCAAGCATGCCATGTATATCACATCAACCTAAGATTTTGAAGAAGATCAGCAAATATTCTTATTTTAGTGTAAAGCTGTCTACAAGCAGCTTAATGTTTGAACTTAGAGGATTTTATTCAGCATGACAATGGTTAAAAAACTTGTGTGCACTCTAATGTCACAGTTTGACTTAAATATTTTGATACTTGGTCAGAATGTTTGTCTCAAGAATATCTAGGATAAATGTAGTATTGAGTCATAAAGGTTATAGATAATGTCACTAGGTCAGATCTTAGAACTGCAATTTAGAGGCCATATTTTTTATCAAATGTCTTATTATGTTTGGCTTGAATGTTTGTCTCCATTTTACTTTGGACAAATTATTTTAGGTCACACAAGGTCTAAACCTAGATCAGTAAGGTGACTTTTAAGAATTATCTGTGTGCACTCTTGATGTCTCTGATGTTTGGTCAAAAGCTATGTCACTTGTGAGGCAAAATGTTTGAATTACATGTATCTTGTATGCATTGTAGAGGCAATATTATTTTGCTTAAATACCCTGTAATTGGTCAGAATGTTTGATTCTATGGTTACGATCTTTACAAGTTTCATACTGAGTAATATTGGGTCAAAATCTAGGTCAGATCCACTTTGTGTATACTCTAGAGGCCATACTTTAGGTACAGATGTCTTGATATGTTCAGAGATGAAGAGAATATTTTTTGTTTTCATCGAGGTATGAACTCAAAAAACTTATCACACTATATGAATTCGCAAAGGGGACATCTCATTTAGACTTGTCTATAGCTTCTTTAAATTTTCACCAGTTTTAACCCTTTCCCCTTTTTGAAAATTTTAGACTGGTCCTCTAGACTGGTCCAATTTGAAAGAAGTTTCCGTCACCTATTAAAAGTGGGTGTAATTTGAAAAGTAACCAACTTTAAAGTTAGAAAATATTGTGGAAAAAGATGAAATTGCTTGTTAAAAGCAATTTCTTCTTTTCCCACAATGTTTTCTCAAGTATAAAATCACAGGGATGTAAAAAATAAGGGATTGTACAGGAAAGGTTTTAACATGATCAGCTATGTTATCTTTGTATAACAAACCATTGCTTTGGGTTGTTAGAAATTTATTTCTGGTTGAGTTATTAAATAATGCAACAAGACAATAATCAGTTCTGTAGTTACAGGTTTATTGAAGGATACTGTCATTTCATTTGAGAATCAAGAGCCGCTAATTTGAAATCCAATCAGTAACATCATAATGGCATTTTGTTGTTAGGAATTGGAAGTTTAATCACCCTCTGTTTTTATGGCACGTGAAAAATGTGTAGCCCTGACCTTCCCAATCTCAAAACACCAGAAAACTGGACGATAAGGCAGCATGAAACTTCAACACATATTTTTAACTAACCAATTACAAGACGATAAAATTTTGGAGTGGTCCAAATTAAAAGATGTTGAAGACAACATTTCAAATCACATTTACATTGTAAAATAAGAGTAAAAACACGAAAGAAATTTCTCCTCTTTTCACATTTTTTTCTACAGCTGTACTTCTTAAGTTCAGGGCTGGTGTTTGACTTGCTAACAAGGCTTTTGTAAAAACTTTAAAAATCTAGAAATACCCTATTTTGACCCGAAGAAAATTCTCACAAGGAGGTGAGAAAAATTTATAAGATTCAAACTGACCCCCTAGACATAGAATCTAATGGTCAAAACAGGTTGTTTTTTTCTTTATCCCTCCATTTTCAATGATGTATCATAATGCAGATGAGTTACATTTGTACTTAATTCAAATCTTTATGAGGGACTGTTGGGACTTAAACCTTCAAATTTATACTCATGATTTTCTCTTTGTTCTGACCCCTTCAAAGTCAGTTTTGGTCTCAAAGATTTCATGGTGAAGCAGTCTATGACTCCTCAATTTCAAACGCTAGCACAAGCCCTATATATATATATATATATAGTTCATCAAATTGCTGGGTTGTATTGTACAGGTAATTTGTTAACCCATTCCCACACGGTGAAATTTTCCAAATTGAAAGAAGCTACAGATGACAATTTCAAGTTGATGGAATTTTAAATTTCTTCATCTTTTTGGATAGAAAACATTGTGGATAATGAAGAAATTGCTTGTCACAAGCAATTTCTTCATTATCCACAATGTTTTCCAAAGTTTTTATATTGAGGGGCATTTAAAAGCTTCATTGTGTGGGAATGGGTTAAATCCAGAAATCCCTGGTTTGGTGTGCATGCAGTTTCATATCTTTGTAACCACTCAAGGTAATATCTAAGTTGTTACATAATAATGTCAAACCCTACAAATATGGTATGCAGACTGTATCATCATAATCATATACTTCTTTGAGATGATATATTCAAGATCAAGGTCACTTTTTAAAGGTGTCCAATTGTAAATGGTGTTCATTTTTCTTGTGAAGTATTATTGCTTTTATTGTCCATAGCTAGACATTAACAGAATGTTCAGACTAGTCCAAATTCATATGAGAAATCAGTATGATAATCCATTGCAACAGTAAAATTCATGACCTTGGTCGTAGTTGAAAAGCCGAGCTTGGATAGATTGGTTGGTAATGTGCTGTGGTCTCAATCCTGGAGTCATGAGTTTGACCCCGGTTTGGCCAATTTTCTTTCTGACACCAGACACAATTATTGCGACATGCATCATTTGTTTTCCAAATTGGTGAATGATAAGAGATGTGCCAAACTTGGATGAGCAGCTGATAAATCAGATTTGATATTGTGGTTGTAGTAGTGTGGGAAACGAAAACAAGCCATAAATAGGTGCACCTGATTGAAAATAAAATGCTGACAACATTTGAAACTTTATGTAATTTGAAAATAAAGTATCATAGGTTAGACAGTAGCAAATGCTGTTGAGGAGAGAACATAATTGATACTTGACAGGTAGAGGGAATTTTTTTAAAGAAATTCTACCTATATGTGGATAAATGATCCATTCCATATATTTCTTGAGATTGTTACTCTGGACAAAATTTAATCCATCACCAGACAGCAACATGTTAGACTGGTCCAAACTGAAAGGAGTTGCAGACAATTCAAAGTTTATGAAATTCCAGAATTTTTCACCTTTTTGAGTAGGAAGCATTTTTGAAAATGAAGAAATGTTCTCAAAGTTTGGTTGTTTTTTTTTGTTCGTTTGTTTTTTTTCTTGAGGGGCATTAAAAAGCGTCATTGTGTGGGAATGGGTTAAATGTAAATAATCAAAAAACAATTACTTGATGTTGAAGCAAGCATGAGTCATATTTCTAGCAAAATACACTTCATGGTATGATCTATATATCTATGAAGTTTCATATTCATAGCCATTATGATTTGCCTGAGAAAATTTAAGTCTGAAAGTCTGAAAACTGCGAAGGGGAATTACTCCAAAATTAATCAGAGTAAGTGCCCCAGTGCACTTCACCTTTTCAAGTTCAATTCATGCATCAAATTTCATATTCATTGACATTGTTTTAGTAATATGCTTCAAGAAGACTTTAAGTAGGAAACACAAGAAAGGTCAACAATGAATCAAGAAAACAAAAGCTAGTTTCTGTGAACTGCAATTCCTGATAAGACATATTTCAATATCAAGTTTCATATTCACTACTAGTATACTTTATGGAGTATGCTTAAGGTATCAAAAACAACAGGGAATAAATCATACAGTAGGGAAGAGTTGTGGTACTTGTTCACTTCACTTCTTCTTGATAGGATCTAACCACCTGCGAAGTTTCAAATTATAACTTATCAGCCAGTTTTTCTTTGAGATATGCTCTAGACAACATTACAGTATTGAAAACAGCAGAGGGCAAAACCAATGTCATAAAGGAAGTAAGGTTGATTTACATTTTATTAAGACTTTCCTTAGTAGCGTAAAGTTTCACGATAATTGTAGCTGGTATGTTAACCCATTCCGACGACACGGTGAAATTTTAGACTGGTCCAAATTGAAAGAAGCTACAGATGACATTTTCAAGTTAATGGATAGAAAACACGCCCCTAAACAAAAACAACTCAGAAAACATTGTGTGAAATGAAGAAATTGCTTGTCTCAAGCAATTTCTTCATTTTACACAATGTTTTCTACCAAGAAAGTTAAACAAATCTAAATTTTTATAAACTTTAAAATGTTGTCTGCAACTCCTTTCAATTTGGACCAGTCCAAATGCTTCTTGTGTGGTAATGGATTAAGTATGATAGTCAACAAAGGGAAATAACTCCAATATTAGGTAAGGTGAGTTATGGTAGTCCTTGATAGGAAGTAATCACCAATGATGTTGAACAATAATAGCGAGTATACATTTTGAGATATTCTCCTAACAAAAAAATTTAAGATCTGATGGAAAACAAATGACAATAATTTTAGAACAAGGATGGTAAAGTTATGATTTTTGTGAATTGTACAACACTTTGATGGGATCTTGTTTCTCAAACAAATCTAGTCAGACTTTTAATATAAGATGAGGACACAATTTGAGTCTGAATTAACAACAAAGGACAATAATCAAAAATTTTGCAAGGTAAAGTTATAGTTCTTGTGCTTTTCTCTGTAGATTTAATAAAAATGTAAATTTTATTTCAATGGGTGTGAGATGTCAAAGTTATGCTTGAACTAAGAACTAGATGCTCTTCAGCCTTGGGTATTCCTATAATTTTTCCCATAACCAACAGGCGCATAAATAGGAGAAATGACTTGTCATGAGTAATTTCTCTTTGAACCCCATTGTCTTCTTTAACCCATTACCAAATGACAAAATTTTAGACATGTCCAAATTGAAAGGTGATACAGCAATTTAAACTTAATGAAATTTAAATTTTTTAAACTTTCTGCTTAGAAAACATTGTGGAAAATGAAGAAAATTGCTTGGGTCAAGCAATTTTCTTCATTTTACAGGATGTTTTCCCAATAGTTTTTTTCTTTAGGAGCGTAAAAAGCGTCATTGTGTGGGAATGGGTTATTATGTAGGACTATATCTCTTTTACTGAAGAATTCATTGGGATCTGTAGTCAAGAATGAATTCGATGAAAGTAAATGCTTCAAACTGAATTTAATTTTAATTGAAATTCTTATTACAAACTATTCATTCTTTCAACTCAGTGCATTCTTGAATATATAACTCTGGACTGTAAAAACTAGTGCGAATAAACTAGTGATTGTATGGAAAAGGGTTAAACAAACATACTAATAGAGTAGAAATCAATAATTAATTTTATCAAAATTCCATGTTTAATATTTCCTTCAGAAAGAATGGGAAAATGGACACATGCTGTTTGATAAGTGATCTGAAATTAGCTCAGAGAAATCAATGAAACTGCAGACGTTGACAGAAATAATTGGTTTCTATGTTGTCAGAGCTCTTAAATAGATCCTTTTTCCATGGTTTAATCCATTGTATTGGATCAGTTGTAGATAGCCCAATCCCTTATAGCGGACAATATTAAACCATTTGAATACTGTATGTGATCAACAAAAACTTTGTTACTATACAGCTTGGATTGTATTAACCAACCAAAGACATTTGGTTTACCATAGCTCTGAGGAAAAAAAATCACGATTAATATTGAACTTGATTCTTTTACTATTTAGTCAAACTTTTTGTAAAACAAATGTAAAAACACCATGATGTTTTGATTCCTAAATGTACTTCAGTGAAATGATATAATCAGGTTAATTTTATTGTTGTGATCAAATCATTTCTTGACTAATCAATTGACATATTAATTCATTGCAAGTATGACCAAATTATGATTGATACATAGAATTGCTATATGATATATTTGTAGGAATACTCTTCGTCTCTCACAGAACACACAACTTATACGGTTGGCCACCCATGTAAACTGTATATACAAAAAAAAGAACTACTGTGGCCCTATCCGAGTTACACTCAAACCATTTGAGTGTACACATGAAAGCAGTGTATATCTTTAAAAAAAACTGGCACGGGTGCCATTTTCATTTATGACCATATCAGCAATCTTTCAAGACCATATGAGAAGGTATATACAACTGCACATGGAGTTAACTCTACAAGTTAGCTCAACTGTGTCAATATCCATATATAAATTGTATAGAATTGTGTAAAACTGTTCCAAAGTCCTACATCCTTCACCAGGATTAAAGCTCGAATGCTACACGATAACTGTATATGATGCAAACAAGTGTGTACACTATTTATACAATCGCTATATAAGACTAATATGGTTCAAGTCTATATGTTTGTACAATCAGACAAGGTTTCTAAGTCTGTCCAAAGCTTGTGTACAATCAAACAGTATTCCTACATTACAGAAAACACTACTACCTCCTGCCAACTTGAAAAAGCAGAATAGTTGCTCCATAATAAGTCGGCTTCAACACAAAGAAATTCTTGTAACACCTGGTGTCCTCTCTGTTTTTGTAGCAGAGTATCATAATGACCAAACAAGACCCTTCTGTTGAGTCGTTCTCTTTTCCAAACTTGCCTCCTTCTTCTCCTTCTGTTGGCTTATTCTTGTCTCCCCTCACGCCCTTTGGCCAAAATGATTGATTGATTGAATGGGGTTTAATGCTGCTTTTAACAGTATTTCAGTCATATCAGTATTTCAGTCATCTCGCATCAGCTGGAGAACCTAATCATGGATTCCTGGTATTTATCACACCAGTACTACCATCCTTTCCTAGGCTAATTCCTAGCCTCCATCTGCTATCCGACTTAGGTTTACAATTATCCATTTGGTGTGAGACAAATGTCGGAAAAGGATATGTGCCGCGTCCGGGGGCCAAAATTATCTCAATTTCTATAAGTTTTATCATGATTTTTAATTCCTTGAATCTGTCATCTGCCATTTTCATAAATTTTCTATTGAAAGTTCGAAAATTTATGAAACCAAGACATCAGAACAATATCAATTCATATCAAAACATGCATGAATGTGATAATTCGATTATTACTAAAAATAAAAAAAGGTAGGTGGGACCGTTTGTAAACCCTATAAATGTCCAGTTAATCTTGTAAAAGACATGTTTAATCATTCTAGGTCATAACAAACTGTACTAGACCTAACCTGAAACCATACGACAATCATATGAAAATCATAAACAAATTGTGTTCAAATCGTAGCAAAGCTTTCTTGACCAAGTATATCTGTACTTTGTTATTACATACCTATGCTACATTTGAGTTTTAATCGAACCAACTCATCCTCAGGCACTGTTGGAGCTCAATACTTGTTATAGTCAACCCTTGTATAACCTAGTATACCATAGTGGACAAACTTATTATTATGAAAAATATATTGTATGGATCACTGCTGTCAACCTAAGAACTCAAGTCCATGTAGTTTATTCATTTTGCTATAAACAAAATTGATATTGTCAAAGTCACATAACAATATTGCTAATGAAAGAAAATAATCAGTCTTTTATAAAGCTATATATAGATATCAAAAGATTAATCGTTTTAAAGAATCTTCATATAGCAAGCTACTGTTTAATTGCTAAAATTAATGTTATTAGATCTTTTCATGCTTGTATCATTTGATTAGCTTGGCTGTCTTAGCAGAAATCCTGATGTTATTGCTACAGCTTGACGTTGTCTGATACAAGGTGCAAAAATATCTGCTGCTTCAAACGTGCAGACTGTTTTATAATATTATTGAACTGTCAATGAAGCTAGCTCAGATTAATGTCATGGCATGGCATTGTGTCTGTCGTGTGTATGTGCAGGTTCTGTTACTTTTTAGGTCACCTGTTCAAAGGTCATTGTGACCTATTGCAATCCTGTTTCATCCCTCTTCGTAATTTACTTTTTTACATTTTCGACTTCTTTTTAAGGACCCTTGGACAAATTCCCACCAAACTTGGAAGCACTTCAGATTTTTACACGTCAAATAGTTATCTCCCTTGGGGGCCCCATAAGAGGCCAAACCAAAAGACTTACAGCTCTGTGATTTGGTATGTAACATTATCTGGTGGACCTCTTTCAAAGTTGTATAAATTAGCTGTTCCCATACATCATAAGCTTAACCCATTCCCACTCAATCCCTCCTTTTTACGCCCCTCAATAAAAAGGCTTTGGAAAACATTGTGGAAAATGAAGAAATTGCTTGTATCAAGCAATTTCTTCATTATCCACAATGTTTTCTATGCAAAAAGACGAAAAAATTTAAAATTCCATCAACTTGAAATTGTCGTCTGCAGCTCCTTTCAATTTGGACCGGTCTAAAATTCCACTGTGTTGGAATGGGTTAACAAAGGCTCATAAACTGAAAACTTAAAAAACTTTAAAACCATTCTTCTCGATCCTAAACGAGAGGGCCAAGAGCTTTGAAATTTGGTATGTAGCATCATCTGGTGGACCTCTATCAAGATTTTATATATTATGGCCCAAGGGTCATAATTAGCCCATCCCCAGACATCACAAGTTTTATAAAGGCATATAGCAAAACGGAAGCGTCTAAAGCTTTGATATTTAGTATGTAGCATCATCTGATAAACCTCTATCAAAATTGGACAAATTATGGCCCAAGGGTAGTTCCAGGACAACACAAGCTTTACATAGGTCTATCTTATAAAGTGAAAACTTAAAAAATCTTCTTCTCCCAAACAGGAGGGCCTTGAGCGTTGTTATTTGCTATACATCATCATCTGGTGGACCTCTATCAGGATTGTAATATTATCCCCCAGGGTCAAAATTAGCCCCTTTTCGAATGTCATAAGTTGAATAAAGGTGTGTATAAAACTTTAAAAAATCTTTTTCTCCCAAACAGGAAGAACTTTAAGAGCTTTGATATTTGGTACGTAGCATCATCTGGGGGACTTTATCTGTTTTGTACTCTTTGGACTCAGATGACTGATATGGTCCTATGGGCCTCTTGTTTCAAAAAAAGACTTTAACCCATTACCAGACAACAAAATTTTAGAGTGGTCCGAATAAAAAGAAACTGAAGACAACAATTTCAAGTTTGTGGAATTTAAAAATCTTTGCATTTTGGGATAAAATGACTTAGAAGAAATAGTTTGTTACAAGCTATTTCTACATTGACCACAATGTTTTCCAAAAATCTTTTATCTTGATGGAAGTGATAAAGGGGAATTTTGTTGGAATAGGTTAAATGTCGTCTGCAAAGTCTTTAAGTTTGGACCAGTCAAAGCCAATGAACCATACAACTGTGCAATTAATATGTTGTGTTCTTTGTGTGTGAATAATTACTTTGGTTGTTTTTTTCTAAACAATTTTATCTTGTATTTTTTTTAAACAACAAGTTGGTAAAGCAAGTATCATGAAACTTGCATCATAACAGATACTCTAAACCCATTCCCATTTAGTGACACTTTTAGACGCCCTCAACGAAAAAGACTTTGAAAACATGGTGGAAAATGAAGAAATTGCTTGTTACAAGCAATTTCTTCCTTATCCAAAATGTCTTCTACCCAGAGAGTGGAAAAAATCCAAAGTTTAATAAACTTGAAATTGTTGTCTGCCACTTCTTTCAATTTGGGCCAGTCTAAAATGTTACCATCTGGTAATTGGTTAAGGAGAAAAATATGTTAATAGCATATTTTTTCTCCTTCAAAAATGAACGGGGTACATATCCTGTGTTGAATCATTGCCTCTGTCCATTATTTAGTCTGCCAACTAATGGTATAAAATTATATAATAAATAAAAACTTATATGTTACTTGATAATGCACCTCAGTAACACAGGCATTTATAACTCTACCATAAATGCATCCTATCAAATGTTAACAGTGCTGACAAATAACAGCAGATATTTAACCTTTTTTAACTCCTCGGGATTAAAGTCTCGGAGGAGCTATTGTTATACTCTAGATATCAGGGTCAGACTAGGTTGTTGGCGTCCCATTTAGTTAAAGTTCCATATCTCAGTCAAAATTGTCTGTAGGGAGTTCATATTTTACACTTGTAGATCATGGCCTGTGACACCTTGATCTTTTGACCTTGATCCAGTTTAAAGAGGCAAAAAACTTTAACGAAACTTAACATCATTGGTTATAATTCCAAATGCCTTAAAACAGGGCAACCATATTTGACACATGTACCTTTCTAGTGATGGGGTTTTACACATATGCCCATGATTTTTGTGACCAAGACCTTTGACTTACTCTTCAAAAACTTTAACCTTTAACATTTTTTTATTTCTTTCTCCTAGGGCAATTAAATCTTATAGAAACACGCACCCAGTGATTTCATTTCAGAGCTAGAAGAATGACCCTCTAAAACTTTAACCTTGTTCTTTTTTTATTATCATTATTTTCATATAAGACCATCTAATTTTATATATAGGCTCAAAGAGTGATAGGCTTTCAACTGACACCAAAGTCCATAGCCTTGACCTTTGAGCTTCTTTTAAAAAAATAAAACTCGCTCATATTTTCTTATTCCTTTTATCTATTACTATTGAATTTCAAATATCAACTTGCCAAGTGATAGGTTTTCTTTTGACAGTAGATACCATGACTCTGTGATGGTGACCTTGACCTTTGACATATTTAACAAAAACTTTAAACCCTTTTACCTTATTCCTTTCAGATTGGACCATCAAATTTTACAGATACACTCACCAAGTGTAAGACTTTCATTTCAGAGCATGAAATGTGATCTTAAGCTTGACCGCGGTAATACTTTTTGATTCCTTACATAAAACTCCGTCAGATTTCATATATACCTCCACCCAGTGATAAACTTCCAATTTTGGCCATGTATCTTGATCCAACTGCTACCGTGATTTTTAACTTTCTTTTCAATAACTTTAAACTTGTACATTTGTTTTATTCTTTTCACTTATCAACATCAAATTTTGTAGGTATTCTTTACAAGTGATGGGCTTTCACATGACACCAAGGATCACAGCCTTTGACTTCAACCTGTGGTTTCTTTTCAAAAACTTAAAGCTTGCTCCTTTCTTCTTGTTCATTACACCTAGGATCATCATATTTTATAGATACACTTACCAAGTGATATGATTTTATTTTACTTTGATGTCTTGACCTTTGACCTAATTTTGGGGGACTTTAGCCTTGATCATATTTTCTCATTCCTTGCACCTAGAACCAGCAAATTTTATATATACACCTAGTGGAAGAATTTGATTTTCACATCATGACCATGTAACCTTGACCTTTAAATTACCAGAAACTGATTTATTTTGATACACCCTCATATATCCATTCAACAAGTCATAGGCTTAAACTGAGTGACCTTGACCTTTGCTTATTACAAAAGCAGCAGCTGCTGTCCATTGACAATTCTTGTATCATAAATAAAAGATGTTATGTCATTTTTCATTGATCTTGTAGAATCTGAGTATTTATATTGGAGCTATTTTATGATTCTGCCATGTTGGGATCTCCATAAACTAGTCTGGTTTCCTGCCCCCAGCCATTCATCATTTATCACTCTCAAATAATTACTTGGAGTCTCTAAAACAACAGTTTTCATACAAGGACATGGTACTGTAGACAGACTTTAGCAGACAACAACCATATAAGTTTTAAACTGATCAACATTAATGGAAAATACAATCAGCAAGGCTAGAAAAAAATGAATAATTAATATGAACCAAATCCTATTTATATGATATATCTTTATTTAGATGTTTTGTCATTTATATTTCAGTGTAATTTAAATTCAGGTATACTTGTTCCAGATCAGTTTGTCATGATGAATATCTAAGCTTATAGCCATGCTTATTTCCACATTTCTTCATTTTACACAATTTTTTTTCTACCCAGAATGTTGAAAAATCTGAAATTTAATGATCATCTGCAACTTCTTTCAATTTGGACCAGTCTAAGATTTTGCTGTCTGGTAACGGGTTACGGTAGACCAATACAACTGTCCACTTTTTTCTGGGTTGGTGAGACTACGTGTGAATAGCTATTTCTCCTTTTCCAATAAAGTTTTTATCAACGTAATAATTTAGTAGCACACATACAAATTCTTAATATCACTGATATTATAATTCGTTTTAAACCTAAAATCTGATGACCACTTGCCAAAAAACAATAGAAAAAAATACCTCTTCCCATTCCAACACAAGAAAATTTTAGACTGGTCCAAGTTGAAAGAAGCTGCAGACGACAATTTCAAGTTTGATGGAATTTTATTTTTTTTCGTCTTTTGGGATAGAAAACATTGTGGATAATGAAGAAATTGCTTGTTACAAGCAATTTCTTCATTGTCCACAATGTTTTCCAAAGCTTTTTTCTTGTGGGGCGTAAAAAGGAGGGCTTGAGTTGGAATGGGTTAAAATGGGAAGTAATGTATGTATCATTTTTTTCTCCTAAGAAGTAATTTTTCAAAATGTATTTGAGTAAGTAATTTAACACTGGCTTCCCTAAAACAATGTCACTACAAACTTTCATAAAGAATTGTAACCACAGTCAAGGAAGAGTGGAAGTTGGAATACCCATTAATGACATATAGGACACTAGCAGTCAAAATATGCCCCAAAACATTGTGCTTGGTTCTGATTAAAAGTAGTTATTATGTCCCTTTCCATGAGAAAAACATGTGATAGTGTGGTTTTTATCCTAGACTGATAAACAATGTACATGTATTCATATGGTTCAAAAGTATATCATTATAAAGCAAATGAACCATGCAGACAAAAGTCTGTTGGAATTAAAAAAAAAAAGATAGCTATATCCTTTGGGGTTTTGTAGATCTGCATAATGACCAATTCCTACACAATGATGCTTTTTGATGCCTCAAGAAAAACAATTGGGAAAACACTGTGTAAAATGAAGAAATTGATTGCCACAAGCACTTTCTTATTTTTCCACAATGTTTTCTACCCAGAATGTTGATTGATTGAATGAGTTTAACACCACTTTTAACAGTATTTCAGTTACATCGCAGTGGCTGGAGCACCTAACAATTGATTCCTGGTATTTCTCACACCAGTACCACCACTTCATCCTTTCCTAGCCTCCAGCTGCTATCCCACTTAGGTTTTACGATTATCCACCCATTGGTGAGAGACAAATGTCGGAAAGAATATGTGCCGCCGCCGGGGATCGAACCCATGACATTCCATTATTGAAGATTAGGAGTCTGACTCACTACCAACTGCGCTATGATGGCGGCTCTACCCAGAATGTTGAAAAATCTAAAATGTCATAAACTGTAGATGGTCATTCTGCAACTTCTTTAAGTTTAAAATTTTGCCATCTGTTAATGAGTTATTTGAAAACTCTAACCCAGTTCACTGCAAAGGCTCTCTGAATATGTCCCACTCTTGTCAATTGTTGCACAAAAATAAGAGGTTTGGAAATATTTGTTGAAACTTTTTCTGATGTCAAGGCTGATATGAGAATGAAATATCTGAATTCTGAGAAATAAAGTAGCCATATTGATTTCTCCTGGTGATAATATAGAACCATAACTCTTCGTGCTCCCAAATTGTTTTGCATGAACATACAACCAGTTTTATTTCTCTTAAATGACTAAAATTGTTTGTAGATTTCCAGTTTGTGTTGTTTTATTTACTGACATTGTTCAAAACTATAGAATTGTTGTACACCAAACTTTCAAACGTTGTACAGCTTTCTTGTAAACATAGACCCATCCCAAATGTTACATTTGCCCTTTATAGGCAGACTATATTTGGGACCCTGTGGCGTCAGAGAATTTGATCAATGAGCTTTGCTTTATATTGCCTACACAAGTCAGCATGATGCTTCATGAAAGATGTCAGCTTGTATACTTTTCCAGCTCAGATTTTGGAACAAAAAGTCAAAGATTTCACTTTGGTTTTATTTTGATTGGGAAATCATCAGTTTGTCTCTATAGATTAAGGCAATATTGTAATCATTATTAACCCATTCCCTTGTCTCTCACCAATGGGTCGATAATCATAGACCTTTGTTGGATAGCAGCTGGAGGCTAGGAGGGGATGAAATGGTAGTACTGGTGTGAGAAATACCAGAATGTTAGGTGCTCCAGCCGCCGCGATATAACTGAAAGATTGTTGAAAGCGGTTTAAAACCCCATTCAAACAAACAAATTAACCCATTCCCACTCAATGACGATTTTAGATGTCCCATGAAAAAAAGCTTCAGGTAAACATTGTGGAAAATGAAGAAATTGCTTGTTACAAGCAATTTCTTCATCATCCACAATATTTTCTACCCAAGGTGACAGAAATCCAAAATTTCATAAGCTTTAGATTGTCATCTGCAACCCCTTTCAATTTAGACCAGTCTAAAATTTACCATGTGGTAATGGGTTAACAACATGCATTTCTATTGCAAGTAACACTATTCCTTCCCCATGTGATGCAGTTTTTTTACGACCCTCAAGAAAAAGGGTTTAGCAAAGGTATGGAAAAGGAAGATATAGCTAAATATAGCTTGTTGGTTTTATGAATAAGTTTAATTTTGGACCTAGCTTGGCAGCTTTTAATCTATTGGCACACAATCCCACCTTTGGACGGCTCCAAAATGTGTTTTTTTTTTTTAAAAATTGTGGAAAATGAGGAAATTAATTGCAATTTCTTCATTATTCACAATTATTTCTACCCCAGGTGATAAAGATTTTCCAGGGTTTATAGAATCCTCTATAAACTTGACATGAAGGTACAAGTAGGGGTCGTACATGGTGCCTCCCAAATTTAGTTATATACTTCCTGTTTTACAACTTTATTTTTGGTCATTGCCAGTAAAGCAGTATATTTTCTTTACACTTTTCTAAGCAAACATTAATAGCATACTTTTCAACTTAGTATGGAGGTTCAACTAGAGGTCCTTCATAGAAAGTTTTTAGGTATCATTTCCTATGACTGGTAGAGCAATATCTTTTCTTCACATTTTTCTCAGCAATATCAATAGCGTCTACTTGGAACTTAACTCTTGTCATGCTGTATAAATTACATTACTGAACTGCTGTCAAATCAAAGGGCTGAAAGCACTGATAGAGCTTGTTGTTCAAATATCAGTATTTCTTTAAGAAATCAACTTTATAAATAACTCTAATGGGAAAAGTACAAGCAGGAGGTGTAGACTAAGATCAGCCTGCACATAAGTGCAGTCTGATCTTAGTCTACACCTCCTGCCAAAACCAGAATATTCCGGGCTCAGCATGACAAGGGTTAAAACATGTATTGAGGATCAACCGGGGATTTGTATCAACTTTTTTTTTCACCTATTTTAATTTGGCATTTTTCTGGCATAGTGGTATATTTACTTCAGCAAGTACGGTATTAATAACTTAATATGATTTCTTGTTTGATACAAATTTAAACAGTTAAAACTTGTTGGTAGAAATTAATGAAAGAGATCATAACATTGAATTTACTTTGTCAGCAAAAGTGATTCCAACAATAAGAAATATTCAAATTGTTATAGACTATAAAGTTAGCCCATTACCAGACAGCAAAATTTTAGACTGTTCCAAACTATTTTTTGGGACGATTTTTTTTAAAAAATTTAGATTTTACAACTTTCTTGGTAGAAAACATTGCGGAAAGAAAAGAAATTCATTTTGCACAATGTTTTCCAAATTACTTTTCTTGAGGGACATCAAAAAGTGCCTTTGTGTGGGACTGGGTTAAAAGATCATAGCAAAGTACCTCTCACAAATTGTCAATAGTTGACTAAAACTAAGTAACTACAGCTTGAATAAGCTGAAGTTTGCTCTCTGATGAAATGTTACTTTTTGTTACAAAAATAAACGACAACACAGAATTATATAGCTACCATAAGATTTTAACCCTTTACAGGAATTTTATGTCCCTGTGATTTATACTTGAGAAAACATTGCGGAAAAAGAAGAAATTGCTTGTAACAAGCAATTTCTCCTTTTCCACCAATATTTTCTACAACTAACGATGGTTTAATTTAAAATTGTAACCAATTTTCATTTTTGAAGGCAATCTCTTTCAACTTGGACCAGTCTAAAATTTCAAAAAAAAAAATAGGAAAAGGTTAACAGAGCCATTTGCCCTGTAATAATATTTGACTTTACTCCAGAAAATAACTGAAATTGTCACTGATATTACAAAAAACTTGGCACTCCATTGCCAGAGCAAAAGTTATGAGATCTTAGCTTAACCCATTATCATATGGTAGTAGACTTGTGCAAGTTCAAAGAAGATGCCAAAGATGAGTAAAGTTATTTTAGTAAGATGCAAAAAGGGTAGATTAAACAGGCAACTTCTCTTTTTCCCGTAACAATGTTCCCCCAAGGATTTTCTGCAGTATGTCAATGTTCTAGGTTGTGTGGTAAAGAGTGCAAGAACGACAAGCATATTAGCCCTTATGTAGACAGGTACTATAAAAGGCATAATTATGAGAGGTTAACTCAAGACTGTAATATTGATAAGTGCCCATAGATGGTATCAACACTTAGTACTGTTTTGCACTTAACCCTTTCCTGTTTTGAATAATCTTAGACCTGTCCAAATTCAGAGGATTTGCAGATGAAAATTAAAAGTGGATTGAATTGAGAAATACCCATTCCATAGGATAGTAAACATTGTAGAAAAAGTAGAAATTGCTTGTCACAAGCAAATTCTTCTTTTTCTACAATGTTTCCTGAAATATAGAGTCGCAAGTACGTAAAAACAAGGAATTAAACATGAAGGGGTTAATAATTGATATAGCATAAATAAATAAAGCCTATACAGATAAGCCAATTAAGCCAAAAAAACTAAAAAGTTTATAAAGATACCAAGGTGCAAATGGTCTGTATAGATTTACATTATTAACTCTTGTAATGCTGAGCCTTGAATATTCCTTTTTTGGCAGGAGGTGTAATCACAGATCAGCCTGCATATATATTTGGTCTGGTCTTAGTCTACATCACGTGTTTGTCCCTTTCAAGCCATTGTTTCTTTTAACCCATTCCCACTCAATGACACCTTTTGCACCACTCCAGAAAAACAATTGTGAAACATTGTGCAAAATAAAAAAAAATCCTTGAAGAAAACAATTTCTTTATTTTCCATAATGTGTTCTACCAATAAAGTTGCAAAAATCTAAAATGTCATACACTTGAAATTGTCCTCTGCAACTTTTTTTCAATGTGGTAAAATTTTGCTTTCAGCTTTAGGGTTAAGATTAATATTGAAAAAAAAGAAAATTAAACCACGACTAGTATTTCCCAGTGATTTTAATGCAACCTAGACAAGGATTTTATTCAACATAAAAAGAATCAAGCTTCCCCCAAAATGTACTCGAAAGAGTACAACCCATTCTCGCACTTTCATTTAACATTATTAGAAAAGTGCACTTTTCTTAGTAGGATTGAAGTGTCATTCTCCTTATTTGGTTAGAAAAAACCCAAACCAGCTAAGTAGTTTTCAAAAATTGCAAACAAACATGAAACAGGCTAGAGTTGTAAAGTAACTATTTTTTTTAAAACATTTATATGGTCACAAAGAACTCTACTAAAACCATTCCCGCACTATCCGTCCTTTTTAAGCTCCTTCCAAAAAACTTTGAAAGCATTGTAGAAAATGAAGAAATTGCTATCTTCTATCCAAATAGACAAAATTTAAAATTCTGTCAACTTAAATTGTTGTCTGCAGCTTCTTTCAATTAGGAACAGTCTAAGAAAATTTTGTGTGGAAATTGGTTAATTTTTCAACATGGTGACATTCCATCTAACTGATGGAAAAGACTACCCACTTTTCCTCTGTGCAGGTCATAATATTTGCATTATCTCTTATAATACTTTATGAAGAAAATTGCTTGTTACAAGCATTTTCTTCATTATCCACAAAACAGAATTTTTTTAAATTTCATCAACAAAAAATTGTCCTCTGCAACTTCTTTGAATTTGGATGAGTCTAAAATTGAAATTAAAGATTAAGTCAAATTAAACAATTTCAAATTTATGCACCCTCTGCAGCTGTGGTAGTTATGTATTAAAACTTTATTGCCATACATATGAATTGGTATCTGATCATTATATTTGGAATCGTCCTTGTGTCTACTAGACAAAATTATAGAAGGTTATTTCGTTAAGGATTGATTGTGGCAGTTTTAGCGCCCCAGAGTCAATACTAGAGATTCAGGAGGGGTTTGTCCTAATGATTCAGTATTTGTTCAAGGGAAAATTTTAAACGGTTGACTGGTTCATCAATTCTAGGAGAGTTTTCTGGTTGATTTGAACAAGAAATAGTGACCCGCAGCCTTGTTTATTAATCTTATTGTATTAAGTGGACCTACTATTGGTAATTAGTGAAATTGGATGGGAAATGGTGCATAATAGGATTAACAATATACTTCCTTCTTACTGCTAATTTATTGTATTAATATTTCTCAAACAATTCACAATGTTTGGTGATGTTATGAATTTGACAAGAATTAGATATACAGTTAGGTAACAATATACTGGGGATAGTTCTGTGTAAATACAACTGAAGGTAGGCCTATTTCTGACATTTAGATTCACTATTTCTCACTTTAATATTAATCTAAGATAATCATAATACTTAATTTTTAGTTGTATTCATTTAAGGTTTTTGACTTAAAGTTAGACCCTAAGACTATTATACAAATGTCTATATGATTTTATCACATCACCCTAGTAATTTTATAACATATTTTGTCACATCACCCTAGTAATTTTATAACAAATACAAAAAAATATCAGAAAAGGGGGTAATTATGAATTCTAGAACATTTCTCCCTCATTTTTTTCAAACATTTTATAGTTATAATGGCTTGTTAGGGTTTTTTAAAGTATATTATTGATTTGTCAACACTTCGAAAGTGAAATATTTTTCTTATATTTTACCTCCTTTTTAAAAGACTTTAAACAAATGCAGCAAAATCTTCAAAAGTCTACAAGTACCAATTTAAATAACTCCAAAAATTAGCAAATCAGTTTTCAGAGTCACAGAGGACATATATTATGAATTTGATTTTGGCCTCTCTTATTTTTTTTTTGTTTGTTTGTTTGCAAAGTCAATTCTTTTTAACCTTTTCTTGTTTTACAAAATTTTTAGGACATGTCCAAATTCAAAGGTTTTGCAGACGAAAATTTAATTTGGATTTAATTTGAAATCAACTATTTGCTAGGGTAGAAATTATTGTGGAAAAAGAAGAAATTGCTTGTGACAAGCAAATTCTTGTTTTTCAATCCTGTTTTCTCAATTATATAGTCACAGGGACGTAAAAACCAGGGATTAAACACAAAAGAGTTAAAAAATATATTCTAATGGGTATTTAAATTTCTTTTGTATCCATAAGTTTGATAATCATATAAATGTAAAAAGTAATAGAAGAAGAAGTAAGCGAGATATAGTCGTCAGATCGCCGGTTTGGTGTATCCGCATGTGTGTGTGTGCATCAGTCTGTCTGTCTGTCTGTCTGTCTGAACTGGTCCTGACCATATCTTCTGAAATTGTGGATGGATTTAGTGCTTTATGTCTAAAGATGTACCATTTGAAATATTTCTTGAGTTAGGTCAAAGGTCAAGGACATTACTTAAGGCCATTTTTTCCAGCTGATAATTCCTTTTTTATCCTATTCCTACACAGTGACGCTTTCGGCTACCCCTCAAGAGAAACAATACAGAAACATTGTGTAAAATGAAGAAATTGCTTGTAACAAGCTATTTCTTCATTTTTCACAATGTTTTCTACCCAGAAAAAGCGAAAAATCTAAAATTTCATAAAAAGCTGCAGCTTCTTTGAATTTGGACCAATCTAAAATTTTGCCATCGTGTACTGGGTTATAAAGAGATACCACACAACAAAATTTTAGACTTATCCAAACTCAAAAAAGTTACAGACAACAATTTTTTGTAAATGAAATTTTGAAATCTTTGTCTTTTGGGGAAGAAAACATTTAGGATAATGAAGAAATTGCTTGTAACAAGCAATTTCTTCATTTTCCCTATGTTTTGCTAAGTTTCTTAGTAGGGGGGGGGGGGGGGGCATTTAAGATATTTGTACAGGTATGGCCTGGGCAAGGTCACAGCTGAAGTTCAAATATTTGTCCTGACCATTTTTCATACATGGATGGATTTCAAAATAAATTTGCACTGTTGTTCTCTATCATGACATTTATTATGATAGATCTAAGGTCACATTTGAAGGTCAGACTTGACACAAGTTATCCAAGGTCATCCATTCTAGTTTAAGGGTTAATGGTTTAGTGTTAGAGCCAGATCACGGTGCTTTTTAATATAAGCACTTTGACCTTGAACTTAGATAAATGTTGTCTTGTCAGGTCCCTTGAAAATCATCTAGTAAGAACTTCAAATTTTCTTTGACAGTTAAAGCATCTTTGGTTGAAAGTTGCATGTTGGGCACAATTTAAGGCTATTAACAATCATCCAAAGCTCTGTAGTCTTGCATCATAAGGTTGTACAGCTCTTGTTCAATGCCCTTTGTTTAGATTGCTGGAGGTTATATATCAGTGCTTGTAAAAGAGGAGGGGTAACCATTTTTTTTTAGTATTTCATTTTTAACAGTGTCTATGATTTAAACGCCCTTCATCCACAATTCTTTTTTTTTGCACATGATATATAGGAAAATCATAGAAGTATAGGGTATCATTTGTAACAAAATATTTGTTATTTTCTTTCATTATATTCACTTTAAATACTCTTTCCTTTTCTAATGAAGAAAGTTAATACAGATCTTCCACACAATGATGACATACTATTTGTCCATTAATAATTGTCTTTGAGCCTTTCTCTATGCTTTTTGGCTATTGTCTGTCAGTATATACTTTAACCTATTACCACATAATCCTGTCTTTTTAGCCCCCTCAAGAAAATAGTTCAGGAAAACAAATTTGCAAGTGAAGAAATTGCTTGTACCAACCCACTTTCTTCATTTTTCATAATGTTTTCTATCTATGTTCTATTTTTGTCTGCAAATTGTTTCAATTTTGACCAATCTAAATATTTTTCTATTTGGAATAGGTTAAAGTGTTTTATGAATGCAAATTGTTAACCATCTATTCAACAAAAAAAGCAAGAAAGATTTTCTTAATTCTTGCAAACAAAATTAATGATCTTTGGGTGCCATTTGCATTAATATTTTCTTGTTGTCTCATTTATTTGAATTATAAAAGACCTTGTATTAAAAAGCAGTGGATATTTGAAATTACCATTGGTTATCATATATCAAGTTTGTTCAGCCTGAATTATTCATTATTATCAAACAATTAAGACTTTATTAGATGACAAAATACTAGACTGGTCCAAATTGAAAGAAGATGCAGATAAAAAATCTAACTGAATTCAATTTGAGTTATTAGCTCCGCTGGCTGAATGCCAGCAAGCTATTGTAACGGTGTTTTGTCCATTGTCTGTCTGTCCGTGCATCCATAAACTTTAAGTTTAAAAATCTTCTCCTCAGAGAGTACTGAACAGAATTCAACCAAATTTCACAGATTTCATAGACCCTTTATCAGATTCCTCCTTGGCGGCACTCATCCTTTATGACTATTTGTCTCTCATCAATGGGTCGATAATCGTAGACCTATTTGGGATAGCAGCTGGAGGCTAGGAAAGGATGTAATGGTAGTACTGGTGTGAGAAATACCAGGAGTCCATTGTTAGGTGCTCCAGCCACCGCGATATAACTGAAAGATTGTTGAAAGCAGCGTAAAACCCCATTCAAACAAACAAACAAATTTATCAGATTCCTTCAAAGAATTTTGTTCTGATGAAAAGCATGGCTTTAATTGGCGGGGCTTATTTCCATATATGGTGAAAGCTTTGAAACCCTTTTCTCGGAAACCGGTTGATGGATGTCAACCAAATTTCACAGGCATGATCATTTGGTGACTCTTTATCAGATTATCTAAAAGAATTTTAATCAGATGAAAATTATTTCTTTAATAGGTGTGGCTTATTTCCATATATGGTATATAGTGAAAAGTATAAAATATTTTTTTCTCAGCGACCAATATATTGATTTCAACAAAATTTCATAGGAATTATCAATTTGAGACCCATAATCAGATTTCTTTGATTGGATAAAAAACATGGCCTTTTTTGGTTAGGCTTATGTCCATATATGGTGTATACTGAAAACTTTGAAATTCTTCTCAGAAACATGTCAATGTCTTTAAACCAAACTTTACAGGAATGATCCTCAGGTGTCTCTTTTTCAGATTTTAGTTGACATTTTAAACAACATTTAGAGTTAATATTACAGCAAAACAATAAG
This sequence comes from Fragum fragum, assembly GCA_946902895.1. Classification (NCBI taxonomy): domain Eukaryota; kingdom Metazoa; phylum Mollusca; class Bivalvia; order Cardiida; family Cardiidae; genus Fragum; species Fragum fragum. The sequence continues at coordinate 39,434,021 of OX336365.1, forward strand.
TGAAAACATAAGATGCAATCAATTAGTCAGAATATAATACAAATATATACATAACAGAATATTCATTTTTTTTTTCAAGATTAAGAAGTTAAAAAGAGGAATATTTTAAGAATCCAGCATTTTCATATGTATGTATAGTAATCAAATATAGTTTATGTTCAAGAAGGATTCAAGGTCATAAATCAGACTTCTTACAAAGAAATAATCATATCTCCATCTGAATACCACAATGTTAGATATGAAGATTTGAATTTAATTGATTTCACTATTTCTTATTTGAAGAGAAAATATGCATTGTAGAATAGCTTGCAAGTATGAATATTTAAGAATGATTTTATTCTAAGGAGAAGATATAATAAAAAATTACATTTTAAGCACTAATATCTCTACCTGACATTTCTAATTCAGAATATTGTCTACATGTACCCCAAGAAGCTTTTCATTTTGTGTAAAAGCAATGTGTGGTTGCAGTGAAAAAGATAGATTTGATGATCAGTGTTAGATTTTAGACAGGGTGATATAATCATGGCCTTTGTTTTTAATGGGTTGGGAAGCATTGAGTTTCTTGAGCACTATTATTCAATAGTATTAAACTGTCCTGTGCAGTGACAAATTTAACTGACCTCTTGTATGCTGTTGCTAAAAGCGCTTATTGTAGTATCATTAGCAAACAAGTCAGTTGATGAGATATTTAGGTGTAAAGGCAAATCATTAATATAAATTAACAAGAGTATAGGGCCAAGTACAGAGCCTTGCTTTTATAAAGTAATTTATGTTCTTTATACTATATATGGTATAGGCCGCCGCCATAGCGCAGTCGGTAGCGCGCCAGACTCCTAATCTTCAATCATAGGTGTCATGGGTTCGATCCCCGGCGGCGGCAAATATTCTTTCCGACAATTGTCTCTCACCAATGGGTTGATAATCGTAAACCTAAGTGGGATAGCAGCTGGAGGCTAGGAAAGGATGTAGTGGTAGTACTGCTGTGAGAAATACCAGGAATCCATTGTTAGGTGCTCCAGCCGCCGCGATATGACTGAAATACTGTTAAAAGCGGCGTTAAACCCCATTCAATCAATCAACTATATATGGTATACATTGAAAACTTTGTTGATACTTTTTCATCTAACTCAGTAAATGAATTTTACATAACATGACTTTTGTAAAAAAAAAAAAAAAAAAAAAAAGACACTTTAAAATGCTTCTCTAGAACTCAAGAATTCAGTGACGAGAATGAATTTATTTGCCAGACATGTGGAATATGCTTCAGATTATATCAAATTCCTGAAAATGCCATTTGCTTAATCTGTACATTCAGACCTGTGGAGTGATACAGGCGCTCAAACACCTCTAGTTTATCAATATCAAACAATTAAGACTTTCCTAGATGACAAAATATTAGACTGGTCCGAATTGAAAGAAGATGCAGATAACAAATATGTGAATTCAAATTGAGAAATAAGCACCTGTAATAGCAGAAAACATTGTAATAAAAGTAGAATTTGCTAGTTATAAGCAATTTCTTCTTTTCTTGTAATGTTTTCTCCAGTACAAATAACTCCACTTCTTCTGCGGTTTCATTTCGAGGACCCCATCTACATCTTTATAATCGAGCTGCAGTGTATAAAGTCTCTATTTGAGCTATGAATTCAAGTGATTATTATGGTGTCTGGGGTAAGATTAATGCTGTATAAAGTGAAATAGCATGATCAAGAAGCTATATCTGATTTATAACTCTAACTTAAAATTCTAATTTCATGACCCCTAATTGACAGATAGTGGTTATCATTTTATAGACATCTGACTGTCTATCTGTCTGTCTGTCCTTTAATTGTGCCCCATGGAGTACCAGAGGTATTTCCAGAATAGAGGCAAATAATAGTAGAGACAAACTGCTGATTTTCATGTGCATTGTAGGATTTCATTAATTCTTATTCAGAGGCTTAATCATTTATCTTGATGTAAAAAAGTTTGGAAACCACTGCAGGCCCACCATTGTCATATATGTAGTTTTATCTGCTAGAACTAAGATGACAACTGTCATGTCTTAAGAGGAGACAAGAGGGTCATCATGTTGTGTTCCATTCCTTATTAATTAATTCCAAAACAACAAAATTTTAGACTGGTCCAAATTGAAAGAAGCTTCTTTTGACGACAATTTTGAATAGGAGGAATTTAAAAAAATCTTTGTTATTCTGGTAGAAAACATTGTAGATAGTGAAGAAATTGCTTATTACTAGCAATTTTGTCATTTTCGGCAATGTTCCACAAAGCCTTTTTCTTGAGGTGCATAAAAAAGCATGATTGTGTGGGAATCGGTAAATCATTGTAAATTTTTGTATTTGTCTATGTTTGAGTTTAAATTTGGTCAATTTATGAAGTGCAAGGTGAGCTATTTTGATCCCATTGTCTTTTATCTGTCTATCTTTGTATCCATCTGTCTTTCTTTCAACAATTTTTAAAATATTCCCCTTTGAAACTAGGAGGCCAGTAAGCCAATCAAGCTAATTCTTTGTAGGATGTTCCTTTGCTGAAGTTCTACAAGGTGCATTTCATAGGTGTATCCAAACACACTTTTCCGATGACACTGGCACTCATTGAGTGAAGCAAGTGTTTCAAGTCATTTTTAAATCTATCGATAAATGTAGATAACACTACATGACCTTCATCTGTGACAATGACCTTGGGAGTATCCCAACAATCTTCTTGAATGACATTAATACTTTTCGAGCGGAACAACTGTGGCAAGTTGTTTTAAATTCCATCCGTATATATATAAGATTTGCTTCAAACAAAGTCAATTTTATCGCTTTACCTTCAGCTATGACCTTGGCCTTGGGCGTATCCAAAAACACTATTGGTATGACACTAGCACTCATCAATTGAAACAAGTGTGCCAAGCTATTTTGAAATCCATTCATAATTGTAGAAGTAATACAGCAAACAAAGTCAACTATGTCACTTAACCTCAGCTGTGATTTTTCTCAGAACACAAATGATTGGATACATACACACACATGCACCTCCACAAACAAGGACAAAAGTAATTGTATATACATTTATGCCATTTCATGTTGAGGATCATAAAATCCTTTAAAAATCTCCCAAATAAATTTGATATTCTCATCAATAATTATTTCTTTAATCATAACACTAGAGTCATACTTAATCCCTATCATGCTGAATAAAATCCTTTTCAAAATTTCATTAAAATCAAAAGGCTCAACCCATTACCAGACGGCAAAATTTTAGACTGGTCCAAATTGGAAGGAGTAATGCAGATGGCAATTCAAGTTTCTGGGTAGAAAACTTTGTGTAAAATAATGAAATTACTTGTCACAAGCAATTTCCTCATTTTTCACAATGTTTTCTCAATTGTTTTTCTTAAGGGGCGTCCAAAAGCATTATTGTGTGGAAACGGGTTAAAGATCAAAAGCAATAGCTGTGAGTCAGTATTTTTTTTGCAAATCGATTTCATAGACATCTCTGGTTTGAAACTGACAAACAGGTGATGAACACTTAGATCAGCCTGCACATATGTGCAAGCTGATATTTGTCTATAACTACATGGCAAATGAGGGAATATTCCAGGTTCAACATGACAAAGGTTAACAGCATATGCCCCAAAACTGCTGATATTTGTCTATTACTACATGGCAAATGTTGGAATATTCCAGGTTCAACATGACAAATGTTAACAGCATATGCCCCAAATTTTAACCATTTTGAGTCTTGTAAGAGAATTTTTCCCATTGGTAAACTCTGGTTATCATGTTCTATATAAATTGAAAAGTAATTTAGTGTCCTTTCTCTTGCCATGGGAATTTCATTGCATTTCCTGAGGTGGGTCAAAAAGCCTCATTGTAATGGGATTTGTTAAGAATATTAGAATGGTAAAATGTCTAAATTCAAGCTCTTCATTCACAAAGTTTCAGATCATTTCATTTTGGTATAAAGGATTAATCTGATTGGTTAACCAATTACCAGGAGACAAAATTTATGACTGCATCGTTTAAGCCTTTCCTGTACAAATCCAGGATTTTACGTCATATGGTTTTATACTTGAGAAAACACAGGGGAAAAAGAAGAAATTGCTTTTAACAAGCAATTTCTCCTTTTCCCACACTATTTTCTACAATATAGGATGTATCGAACTTTCGCTGTCATCTACAGCCTCTTTCAATTTGGACTAGTCTAAAATTACAAAAAATTGGAAAGGGTTCAAACTCCTGTGACCCCCACTTCATGGCATTCAAGCCAAGACTTGCAAATCTTTTCAGAATAGGATCTGTGCTAATTTTTCTAGACAGTGGAGGGCTTGTCACCCAGTGTCAAGAAGAAGTAATTATTAGTGAAAGTGTTGTTTAATGCTGCCCTTGCTCTCTTGATTTCTCTAGAAAATCCTATTTAATTGCTACTTGATTGGATCAAGGATGCAAGTTAATGCCACTTTATAGGGGTCTAATTCTTTCTCTCTAATCTACTTGACGTCTCCTTAGACGAGACTTAACACTGTTGAGACAAAACAGTGTTCATGAGATTTGTTATTCCACTGGGGTTACACATAGCCAGATTATTAGCTGTTATACTCTTTCCTCAATTTGTGGATGACAGACAAACCAAATCTCTTGAGAACCAACCAAATTTTTTACTAGTAATCCCTTGTCAAGGATCTATTAGTATCTGTCCTAGTCCATCTGTTCATCTGTCAGTTCAGACCAATAAGTCTGAAACCTCTCTGCAAAATTTAATGTAATTGTATGTGTGAGTCCTCCTTTGCTGTTTTAAGCTCAGTGTGAGCTTTTATGAGCCCAATGAGTATACTGAAAAAATCTTCTCTCAAACCGTAAGGCCTAAAGCTTTGATATTTTATTTATTTCAGTGCAGCTTGCCTAATGATTTTCTACCAAAAAACATATTACTACACTTTGAAAACTAGCCCAATGTTGTTAGATCAAATATTTCATGTAGAAATAAATAAGGAAATCTTAAAAAAAAACACTTCTAATCCCAATGAAGGATTAGAGCTTTGATAATTGATATATAGGATGACCCTCAACCAAATGCTTCAAAGAATTACTCCGCTCTCAAAATTAGCCTTATGTTGTGGAGTCCCAGATGAAACAAGGGAGGAAAAAAGGATATCTTTGAAAATATTCTCCACCCAAATGTTTTTGGCCCTAAGTGGTTTGATAATTGGTATATATCATCACCTAATAACCATCTACCAAAATACTAAAAGGAATTACTCTTCTTTGAAAATTAGCAATTAATTTTGGGATTCCAGATTCTTCTTCCAAACATGATTTGCCTAGTGCTTTGATACTTTTTTTTTATATATCATTGGCCCTAAGTGGTTTGATAATTGGTATATATCATCACCTAATGACCATCTACCAAAATACTAAAAGGAATTACTCTTCTTTGAAAATTAGCAATTAGTTTTGGGATTTCGGATTCTTCTCCCAAACATGATTTGCCTAGTGCTTTGATACTTTTTTTTATATATCATTGCCAAATGGTTTTTGTGGAGCCTGCATGCGGTGAGCGAGACATAGTTGTCACTAAGGCAAGTTGGCGTTAGTGCGTTAGTTAGTCTGTCTGTCCGAATTTGTCCGGACAATTACTCCTACATTTATGGATGGATTTCAAAATAACTTGCCACAATTATTCTCTATCATGAGTTGATGTGCCATTTGAAAGATTTTTTTGGCTAGTTCTAATGTCAAGGTCACAGCTCAAAGTCAATCACTAAATTGTGTTTGTCCAGACAATTACTCCTACATTTATGGATGAATTTCAAAATACCTTGGCACAATTATTCTCCATCATGTGTAGATGTGCCATTTGAAAGAACTTTTCGGATAGTTATAATGTCAAAGTCAAAGCTCAAGGTCAAACTCTTAAATTGTGACTGTCAAGAGCATTTCTCCTACAATTATGGGTGGATTTCAAAATAAATTGGCACAATTATTCTCCATCATGAGTAGAATTTTTTTGATAGCTTCAAGTTCAAGGTCAAAGATCAAGGTCAAACACTACAAATTGTGCTTGTCCGGAGCATAATGCCTACAAAACTTTGCAGGCATGCCAGCAGTTGTCGTGGGACAACCATCTAGTCTACCAGATTCTTTTATAAATAACTATACTTTGAAAATTTGCCCTAGGTTGTGGGATCATATATTTTTGAATGGAATGAAGACGGAAATCCTAAGAAATCTTCTCCCATACCATAAAGCCTCTAGCATTGATATCATGCATATAATATCACCTACTGACCCCTTACTAAAAGGAATTACTCTGTGCTGAAAATTAGCCAATATTGTTGAATCCCAGATTTTAGAACATGTATAGGGAGAAGGAAACTTTTAAAACATTTTCCTCTTCAAAACTAATGATAGGCCTAGAGCCTTGAAATTTTGCATGTAGCACATGATCATCTACTAAAAGACTGCAATTTATGTCTCTTAGAAAAGGTATCTAGCTTTGAACTGTCCCTCTAAGATTGAAATAAGTCCTATGTTGTAGAATCCCAGATTTTCCAAAGAGATATAAGGAGAAGAAGCATACACAAAATCTTCTCACCTCCTCCCAAATTGTGCTTTCAAAAATAATTCTGCTTGCAGTATAGCCATACACAGGTGAGTGATATAGGACCATCCTGGTCCTCATTAATTGTGGTATGATAACATAGTTGAGGAATGTTTGAAGTGTACTTGCTGGCTTTGAAATTGTTTGGATTCAAACAGTTTTATATCAAAGCGCTGAAAGCCTGAGATATGTATACAGGAGATATAAAATCTGGGCAGAAAAAGTTTGATGGTCAGAATATCGGAGGTGCCACTTTCTACCCAAATCTACTGTCGATTATGTGCAGATCTGCCAATTTGTGCGCTAGGGGACACAACCTAATCGCAATAATTTTCATCCCGTCGAGGTATTGTAACGATATATTTACATGTATATATTGTTACATATTTTTCCCCAATCAAAATGCTTTGAAGGGATCTGATAAAGGCCACCCAAGGATCCTTCCTATGAATTTTGGTGGAGTTTGGTTGAATTATGTTCAGTACTTTCTAAGAAGAAGATTTTTAAAGTAAAAGTCGACGGACGGACGACAGACACCACATCATGACAAAAGCTCGTTGGCTTTCAGCCAGTGGAGCTAGCAAGAGAGAGCTAGAGAGTAAGAGAGATGGGTAGCCAGGTTCGAACAAGGAGGCTCTTGCGTGCTATGTGAGTATTCTACCACACAGACCAATTTTGTTATGTAAATATGCGCTTTATAATCTCCAGATAAAAAAAGAGAGAGAGGGCGGGTGGTCGTTTACCAGGTTAACATGATTATGTACACCTCTCAAAAGCGGTATGTAGACGTTGCATCCTTTGGGTAGAATTCGGAGGTAAAAATATAGACACAAAGTCCGAGCACAACTAAACTGTTTTCAGACTGTGCAAAAATGATCCTATGAATGACCAATTGATTTGTTAAACAAAACATTCCAACTGTGCGTAAAACCGACAGCTTTGCTTATCAGCTTTATACAGCAACTTTGTCTAACCAGACCGTTTTAACATTGTTACTCTAGAATAAGTAATATTATTTTGGTATGAAACAAACACCTTATTTTAAGCTCACCTGAGCACAAAGTGCAAGGTGAGCTATTGTGATTGGTTGTTGTCCGTCATCCGTCCCTCCATCTGTCCGTCCACAATTTTTTAAAAATCTTCTCCTCCTAAACCAGTAGGCTAATCAAGCTGAAACTTTGCAGGGATGTTCCTTGGGTAAAGTTCTTCAAAAGTTGTTAAAAGAATTTAATTCCGTCAAAAACTCTGGTTGCCGCGGCATTTGAAAATGGGATTCTTTAGTAATTCTTTAAATATCTTTAAAAATCTTCTCCTCCTAAACCAGTAAGCCAATCAAGCTGAAACTTTGCAGGGATGTTCATTGGGTGAAGCTCTTCAAAAGTTGTTAAAAGAATTTAATTCCGTCAAAAACTCTGGTTGCCGCGGCATTTTAAAATGGGAATCTTAAGTAATTCTTTAAATATCTTTAAAAATCTTCTCCTCCTAAACCAGTTGGCCAATCAAGCTGAAACTTTGCAGAGATGTTCCTTGGGTGAAGCTCTTCAAAAGTTGTTAAAAGAATTTAATTCCGTCAAAAACTCTTGTTACCTCGGCATATGAAAATGGGAATCTTAAGTAATTCTTTAAATATCTTTTAAAATCTTCTCCTCCTAAACCAGTAGGCCAATCAAACTGAAACTTTGCAGGGATGTTCATTGGGTGGAGCTCTCAAAAGTTGTTAAAAGAATTTTATTCCGTCAAAAACTCTTGTAACCGCGGCATATGAAAATGGGAATCTTTAGTAATTCTTTAAATATCTTTAAAAATCTTCTTCTCCTAAACCAGTAGACCAATCAAGCTGAAACTTTGCAGGAATGTTCATTGGGTGAAGCTTTTCTGAAGTTGTTAAAAAAATTTAATTCCGTCAAAAACTCTGGTTGCCGTGGCATTAGAAAATGGGAATCTTTAGTAATTCTTTAATATCTTTAAAAATCTTCTCCTCCTAAACCAGTTGGCCAATCAAGATTAAACTTTGCAGGGATGTTCATTGGGTGAAGCTCTTCAAAAGTTGTTAAAAGAATTTAATTCCCTCAAAAACTCTTGTAACCTCGGCATATGAAAATTGGAAATTTTAGTAAATCTTTGATGTTGTTTTTTTCATAGACTACAAGGCCAAAGGCCTTTATATTTTGTAAAGAGCTTAATCATATGGTTCTCTACCAAGTTTTTAAATATTTGATCACTGGGGTCAAAAATGGCCCCGCCCCTGAGGTCCGAAGTTTGGAAAAATTCTTAATAAGAGCAATTTCAAAAGGCTTCTCCTCTTAAACTATAAGGTCTAGGATATTCATATTTGGTATGTAGCATAACTAGATGGTTTTGTACTATATCACAAAAAGTTTTCATCCAAGGGTCAAAAACGGCCCTGACTAGTGGTCCAAAAATTTGGAAAAATGCAAAATTTGAGTATGTTGAAAAAAATTCTTCATTTTAAGGCAGAGCGCATTTATATTTTGAGTGTAGCATAGCTTGGCTGTTATCTATCATTTTTTTATTAAATTATGCCTGTAGGTTAAAAAACACCCCTTCCCTGGGTGTCCAAAGTTCGTAAAAATGCTCAATTAGACCATGTTCAACAGTCTTCTCCTCACAATCTACAAAGTCTTAGGCATTCATATTTGATTTATAGCATAACCAGATGGTTCTCTACTTTGTTAGCTAAAATCTTAGCCCTGGGATAAAACATGGCACTGCCCTAGAGGTCAAAAATTTTGGAAAACACCCAATTAGAGCAACTTCAAAGTCTTCTCCTTATGAAATATAAGATGAAGGGCATTCATATTTGGTATGTAGCATGACTAAATAATATTGTACTATGTTACAGGAAAATAATTATGCTCTTAGGATAAAAATGTCTCTGCTCCTGGCATTGAAAATTGCATAATCACATTGAAAGGATTCTTCTTAAATAGAAATGGAGAAATTGCTTGCTTTCTCACAATGCTTTTTTAAACCTTTTTCCCTGAGGGTGACAAATTCTGGGATAGTTTGGTAATCGATTAAACTATGAAGCCAAAGGCATTCATTTTCATTTTAAAGCATTACTGGATTGTTTTGTACAAAGCCAAAATCTTATATTTGTTTTATTTATTTTGCTCAAGTTGTGTCTTTTTTATACAAAAAAGTACTGTAATTTGCAGATGCCTACGGTGAGCGATTTAGGACCATCATGGTCCTCTTGTTTCTTAACAATATGATATGATTATATATGTTTAATAATTTCCAATGTATTGTATATCTCCTTTCTTTCTTTCTTTCCATTCACTCGTCAAGTTTTGATAATTTTGCCAAATTCAGAACACTCACATGAAAGTACTGTACATCGAGCCGACAGCTTTCAATTAGTCATATCTCGCCTTCGTCCTCCTTGCCTCAATCGGGCGTATTGATTTATAGTCAGAACCGATCTACTTTTCAAGCGACAGAAGATCACGTTGATTGCGATAGATGTTTTTACATTATGTTTTCACATTAAACTCTGCATGGGTTTGAATTTTAAGCATTGTAAATTTAGCCTCAGATTGCTTATGCAATCTCAGGCTAAAAACTACAACAACACATCAAGGGTTGATTATGATACAGTTCTAAGTCTCTATACAATATATGCACACTCATTGCAGTATTGCAATTAATCCTCGACATATCAAATTACCATTCTTTCTTTTACACTTTGTTAGGTGACATAATATTCACATAATTCCTCATACTGAGGCTTAAACCCTTTACAGACGACACAAATATAGACTATTCCACATTCAGATAAATTGCAGACAACATTTTTTTGTTTTTATACGCCGGAGGCAGTCGTATATTGGAGTCATCTTCTCCATCTGTCCATCCATCCATCCAACCGTACGTACGTCCACTTTTCTCGTGAGCGCAACTCCTCCTAAGTTTCTGAATGGATCTTTTTGAAACTTGGCCAAAGTTATCACCTTAATTGGTAGATGTGCATGAAGTCTGGAATTTATGGTTCATTCATTTTTGTCTCAGTTATGCCCCCTTAAAACTTAGTCTCGTGGGCTTATTGAAATTGCAGCCTTGTGAATGCAACGCCTCCTAAGTTTCTGGCTTGACCTAAATGAAACTTGGTGGATGTTATCACCTATATTGGTAGATGTGCATGAAGTAAGGATTTTTTGGTTCATTGATTTTTGCCTCAGTTATGCCCCGTTAAAACTTAGTCCCTGAGGCTTATGAATGCAACTCCTCCTAAGTTTCTGGCTGGATCTAAATGAGACTTGATGGATGTTATAACCTAAATTGGTAGATGTGCATGAAGTAAGGATTTTATAGTTCATTTATTTTTTCCCCTGACTTATGATATGAAAATGTCTCCCTCTGCATTTCATTAAAGACAACCTTGTCAGAATAGAGAAGGGCTGCTTATTGTTAGCACTGCATTCTATTCTAACAATGACCCTGTGACCCTTGCACATATATCAAGGTTTGATACCAGTTTCAGTTGTGTTTCAGTTAAATCACAACAGCTTGTACACCAAACTGTAGCTTCCTGTCTTACAGCAGCTGTCAATAAAAAATCAATTGACCAATCAGATTATTCATATAGGCTGGAAGTGGACTTTGAACTGTGACATTGGCTGATATTCATGTAAAGAATTTTTTAGCACACCTGAGCACAAAGAGCTCAAGGTGAGCTATTGTGATCGATCAGTGTTCCCTGGCATCAATGTTTTGTATCCGTCAAAAATTTCTTTAAACAACTTCTCCTCCTAAACCACTGGACCAATCAAATTGAAACTTAGCTGGGATGTTCCTTTAGTGAAATCCTACCAAAGAATTGATTTCCCTCACGGCAACCAAAACCTGAAAATAAGGACAACCTTTAAGAATCATCTTATGAGAAACTATAAGCCCTTGTGTCTTCAAACTTTGCTTAGGAAATTGTCTAACAACCCTCTTAGAAAGTTTTCCAAATGTTTATCAAATTTCTCGTGTCCTCAACTACTCCTGCAATTCTTGATGAAGCAGTTGAAAATTTGGTTTTATGACAATTTTGTTAACCCATTCCCACTTGACAAAATTTAAGACTGGCTTAAATTGAAAGTTGTTGCAGATGACAATTTAAAGTTTATGAAATTTTAGATTTTTTCAACTTTCTGGGAAGAAAACTTTGTGGAACATGAAGAAATTGCTACAAGCAATATCTTCACTTTCCATAATGTTTTCTCAATTGTTTTTTTTTTGTTTTTTTTTTTTTTGTTTTTTTTTTTTGGGGGGGGGGGGGTTGTCATAAAGTGTCATTGTGTGGGAATTGTTTCAAATAATGCCTTTTTGGTCCCATATGGGTTCCACCTTTACATTAAAACAGTAAGTATATTTTGAAAAAAATCATCTTATGCGTCCAAGAGATTGAATCACCAGATGACCCCTTTCAGAAGTTTATTGAGAAACAAATGGTGAAATCTCAAAAAAAAATTAGGGTATTATTGCATTAAGCAATTTCTTCATCTTCCACAATTTTTTTCCAAAGCTTTTTGTCTTGAGGGGCATAGAATGCAGGATTTCAGTGAGAGTGGGTTGACTTGCCTTGACTTTCCTCTAAATAGAGCAAACAATCACTTTAAATCCTCAAATTTTTACAATGTCATAATTTTCTAATGCATTCATTTTCTGCTACATGTCAGGTCTTATCAATTCAGTTTTAAATCTTGAAAATTCTGCAATAACCTACTTTTCTCATCTATTCTGTAAACCCATTACTACACAATGACCCTTTCTGATGCTCTGAAAAAATACATACATGGAAAACTTTGTGGCAAAAGGAGACATTGTTGTAACAAGTAATTTCTCCCTTTGTCACAATGTTTTCTACCCTATTTGGATCTTATTTTCCAATTTTAGTGCAAATTGCAATGTTATCTGGAAATTCTTTCAATTTGGACCACTGGCCGGGGCCATAGCGCAGTTGGTAGTGCATCAATCATAACTCTCAATCATGAGGTCCAGGGTTCGATCCCTGGTCACAGTACATATCCTTTCCGACATTTGTCTCCAACCAATGGGTGGATAATCGTAAACCTAAGTGGGATGAGCAGGTAGAGGCTCAGAAAGGATGTTGTAGTAGTACTGCTTTGAGAAATGCCAAGAATCCATGGTTAGGTGCTCCGGCCACCGTGATTTGACTGAATGTGATGTTAAACCCCAATCAATCAATTTTGATGAGTCTAAAATCTTGTGTTCTGGTAATGTGTTAAGTTGCAAACTCTTGTACATTTAGCTCAATTTATACATAAGTTAACCCTTGTCATGATAATCCCAGAATATCCCTGATTTAACTTGAAATATAGGCAAAGATGAGTGTGAACATAAGATCAGTCTGATTTTAAATTAACCTATTCCACACAATCCCTCCTTCTTATGCCCCTCAAGAAAAAAACTTTTGAAAACATTGTAGACAATAAAGAAATAAAGAAATTGCTTGTAACAAGCAATTTCTTCACTGTCCACAATGTTTCCTATCCTTAGAGGCAATATATTTTTTCAAATTACGTTAACCCTTTAAACTTGGACCAGTCTAAAATTTTGTTATGCGGGAATGGGTTAAAACATCTGTTTGTCCTTTTCAAACCAAAGTTTTTAATGATTTTTTTAAAAAGATATTGGCATATAATTATGTTCAGACTAATCTTAGTCTAGACCTCCTGCCAAAACAGGGATATTCTTGGTTCAGGATAACAGGGGTTACTTTCCAGTGGTCTCAATTGGATGTTCAGGGATAACCTGTGGTGGTTAACCCTCATCATGATGAACCAAGAATATTCCTACTTTGGCAGTTGGTATAAACAAAAATCAGTCTGAACATATGTGCAATCTGATCTTAATCTATAATACCTGCTTGTCCTTTTAACCCTTTCCTGGTTAATCCCTGGTTTTTACGTCCCTGTGATTTTGTATTTGAGAAAACATTGTGGAAAAAGAAGAAATTGCTTGTGAAAAGCAACTTCTTCTTTTTCAACAATATTTGCCACCCTACTAAAGGGTTATTTTTCGAATAGAATCAACTTTAAATTTTGTCTGCAAAACCTTTGAACGTGGGCAGGTCTAAAATTTTGCAAAACAGGAAAGGGTTAGGTCAGAAAGATAAACTTTCAATATAAATATTGACCCATAATAATGTGCTTCCAGTGCTTTCAGTCCTCTGATTTTAAATGAATTCTTTTGTGGACTTATTCAACATGACTAAGGTAAAATATCACATTCTTGCACTCATCTGCTTATTCAACATGACTACGGTAAAATATCACATTCTAGCACTCATCTGTTATTATGCAAATGACTGTAATACACTCCTAAATATAGTGCAATCTTGGAAATCTTTTCTAGTGAGTGACAAGATTTTTTCCGTAATTTCTGGAAAATATTGATAAGTTTTCCACTAGATGGCACTCCATCACCCTGAATCAATAAAAGTAGCGGAGAGATCTCTAATCAACCCCTGATTGAAACCATTAGCGTACAATTTACGTGAAAACAGCATCTTTAGTCATCATTAAAGGCGTAAAACTGATACATATTCACTGAGAATTGATAAATACCCTGTTTAGGAAGTCTTACAATGTTTATGACAAATCAATTTCACACTTAGTCATTACAACAGGGGTTCATTCTAGAACTGTCTTATTCCTTGTCATGCTGAACCCAGAATATTTACCATCTTGGCAGGATGTATAGACAAAGATCTTAGTCTGATCTTCGTCTACACACCACCTGTTTGACACTTTAAACTAGAATTGTTTATTAGGATATATCAGGGATTTCAGCCCTTTGATTTTAATGCAATTGTTAACAATGTTTTTTCTCAGCATGACAAGGGTTAACTAAGAACTATTGTACTTATAGAGGACTCTAAACTGACAAGGTTAAAAAAGATTTTTATTACAAGCTGCAAACAAATGCTTATGTACAAAAAAAGCGTTTTATAATGGAGCAATTTTTCCATTTCCAATTTTTAGCTAGCAAAGCGTTAGCTTTGATAATGTACGTTTATAAACAATGTTTTGAGGTCTTCTCAGAGTTCAAGCGAGTGCTAACTGCCACTAGAGGCTTAACCACTAAATCCATTGAATGCCTACACCATAAAAAGTAGTTCTTTTGTATTTCGGGAATATTGCAAACTCTTTTCAAATTGTAAAGATTACTTTCAAAAGCATGCTATTTAACCAATTCCCACTCAATCCTGCTATTTAAGCATCTCAAGAAAAAAACTTTAGAAAACATTATATGGACAATGAAGAAATTTCTTGTAACAAACAATTTCTTCATTATCCATAATGTTTCTATCCTACAAGGGCAAGATTTTCTAAATTCCACCAACTTGAAATTATCGTATACAACTGCTTTCAATTTGAACCAGTCTAAGATTTTGTCATGTTGTAATATGTTAACTCCTGAATTACTTTAAGTTCCTTTATGTATCATGATAACCTTTGACAAAGAAGATTACTAAACAAAACCATGCTTTGCTAGCTTACAGTACTTTCAGTACTTTGATTTTGTTTTGTTTACTGCATTAATCCGAGGTCTTCAATAAAGTATTATACCATAGGGGTCATTTACCCTTGTCATTCTTAACCCGGTAAATTCCTGTCTTGGCAGGGGGTATAGACAAAGATCAGCCTGCTCATATGTGCAAGCTGATCTTTAGTCTACACCACCTGTTTTTCCCTTTGAAGACAAAGTTTTTTTCAAAATAAATATTAACCAATAATTATTACTTCCAGTGCCTCCAGCCCTTTGATTTTAATGCAGGATTTTATTCAGCAAGACAAGAGTTGATATACTCTTTTACCATAGAGGATGAATTGAGAGATTTCTGGCCATGCCGACTGAGCTCCGATATTAACCCATTACCATGTGGCAGAATTTTATATTAACCAATTACTATGAGGCAAAATTGTAGACTGGTCCAAATTGAAAGGAGTTGCAGTCGACAATTAAAAGTTGATGAAACTTTAGATTTTTTCCACTTTCTCGTTATAAAACATTGTGGAATATGAAGAAAAGACAGTAGGAAAAACATTATGGAAAATGGACAAATTGTTTGCTGTAAGCAATTTCTTCATTTTCCACATTCTTTTTAAATTGTTTTTTCTACAGGGGTTTCAAAAGATGTCACTGTGTGGGAAGGCTTAAACGGTGTTATTTTGCAGAATTATTGACCTGTATCATGTAACAAAAAAGTGAAATGATTGGTTTGCAACCTAATTGTTGTAACTACAGCTTGGATAAGATGTAATAAACATTGTTTAAGATGCCAAACCAACAAAAATACTTCACATAAATGTCGGTCAAATTTGGAGTTCAAAGTTTGCTTCAGGTCTAAATGAGTGATTTGATTGGTCTGTCCCTTCTTTAATTGATGGCCGCAATTTGTCAATTGTAACATGTCTTATATACTTTAAAATTTTCTGTATTTATGTCAGTTAAATTTCTAACTTATATAGTGGTTACCAAAGCCCCTGTCACTCATAAAGGCTTACATGTAGAATTCTCAAAATTGGAAGAATGCTGGAGAATAGCAATTGAAACCAAACAAATTTTGTTGAAAAAGAGATGTCATGGTCTCCCCACTATAGCAATAGCAAAACAACAATAGTGATGGTATGGTGCTTTCAGAGCTTATTCAATTACTGGGTTTTTATTCTGATTTGTTGCGCGCAAATGTAGGGTTATGGAGTTCCTACTTGCCAGAGTTGTCCAACTTTGCTTTTTTACAAGTGAGAAGTAGATTTTCCTTTGGTTTTAACTGTTCAAGGTTAAGGACTTTGAATTAATCCATTACATGATAACAACATTTTAGTCTAGTCCAAAATGAGAGAATGTGCAGATTAGAATTCAAAGTACCGTATGTTGAAAGTGAAAATAAGAGCCAAATAGAGTAGAAAAATACAATGTTTTTAATTCTGTATTTCTTCAAAATGTAAAAAAGTTGGATTTTTGGTAATAGGTTAAAGACTTCATGAAGCGTGTAACATTCTTGAAAGAAGATTATTTGTCTAACATAATCAATTAGGACATAGTCGCCTTTAAGGAGGCGTACTAAATGTTATGGCATGGTGAAAAAATAGGCTGCTGAATTTAAACCGGGTCGAGAGTATCTTGAAGATGACTCCCCACCCCAGCAGGCCACAAACTGTCTCCTGAAAGGACGGCAACAATAAAATCCATGTTATGTATGTGGCAGATCAGCGAATAACACTGCGTACATTGCTACATAGATAGGTATCTCAACAAGTCCATGCATTTATTTATAATGATTTGCAAATGACAAGAGTTTATGCCTGATTAGTCCCAAAGCTTCTTGGTGTTGACCAAGAATAAGCTCGGTGTAACATGTCCAACAGCAGGATCTGTCCAAATTTTTCAAGCAGTCTTTAAATATTGATGAAACATAGGTTTACTTACTACCTTGAACCTGAGACAAAGAGTGGAAACCTATTATCACTGCCGTCAAAGAAAAGGCCAAGTCAATAAGGTCTGTTGGAAATGTGCTGGCCAAAGTTTTCTGGGATACAAAAGGTATGCTGCTATTTGATTATGTTGAAAAAGTCCATCTAATATTGGGGGGGATGGCCTTGTGAGGCAACTTGGTAAAAATAAATCAAGAAGAAAAGGCATGGAAAGCTGTCAATAGGTGTGCTCTTCCATCAATACTCCAGCATAGAAGTCCACTTTTGCCATGACCACAATTTAGGAATATGGTTTCAAACTAGTTGAGCATTGACCTTATTTACCTGATTTAGCACCCTGTGACTATTACCTATTCCTAAAGATGACAAGAGATTTCAGTGGCTGCCATGTACTGATGATGATGTCAAACAAACTGTTGACACATTTTGGGGCTAAAGATGAAGTACAAGAAAGGTATCCAAATGCTTCAAAACTATTGAACAAAGTTTGTAAGCTTGCAAGGTGACTATGTTTACAAATAAAAGAAATAAGCTCCACTCTGCCTTAGGCCACAGACTTTCCCAATCACCCCTTTTAGGTTATAAGCCCATTACCACACAATCTAGCCTTTTCACAACCTCAAGGAATTATATTTAATAGATATTATCATTCTGTAAGCACTTACAACTCTATATAGGGGTTGTGGCAAGCCCTATCTCAGATTTCCTTGAAACTTTTTTATCATCATTACTAATTGCCCGTAAGTGGTAATAACCATTTTTTCTCTATTTACTGCTCTGCTGCTATGGCAACCAGTCCCTATCTTGTAATGAGAAAATGTTGCAAATTAAGGCATAAAAATAGGAAATTTTCTAGCTTCTGTATCTCTCCTAATTCAAGTTCTACAAAAAAAACCTTACTTGTTTGGAATTTCTTCACAGATTGTTATTTAAAAGAATTTTCAGATTTGATTTGACATTTTTCATTCATACTTGGGTGGTAGTGGTAAGACTTAATTGAAAAATCTTATTTTGACCAATTCTTTATAAGGATCTTTTTTTTAAAAAAAAAGATGCATCTTGATGAAGGTAAAGTGTTTTTATTGAAAGGTAGTACTTAATAACCACTCATTTATATGAAAGACAAAAAAATATTGGGATTATTGTTCTAAAGGTGGTAACTGTGGTAACCAAAAAGTTACTGGTAACAACATTTTATCTTTTATTCATTTTCTATGTTATAAATACATCTTACTGTATTTTTTTGATAATCATGTCAGATAGGCATAAAGATGCCATCAATGCAAGTCTGATATGAGTCTTATGCTCAAGATTGAGGTCATTTTTTTACCCTTATAACACTATTGTTTTAATTTGTAAAAAAATGAAGTTTACATACATTGTATGTATGTTCTTTTGTTTGCTTTCTCTTGTATATATTCTAAGTTCATGTTCATTTTAAATGTTTTGTAATTAACTTTTTTGATGAGGCCCACATGGAAGATTGGGAAACCAAATGTGTAGCCTCTATAAATAAAGACGCTATTATTATTATTATTATTATATTATTATCATTATTATTGTATAATATTGTATACTTAAATTAAACCTAACATGTAAAAATGTGACATGCACCTTCAAATCAAAATATGTTATATTGTTTTAATTTATTGCAAGTATAAGTATAACCTTTGGTCTTCGAATTGAGTTTTTTTTTAAGGTCAAGTACCAATCTTCAAGGTCAAGGTCACTCTAATCAAGGTCACTCTATTCAAGGTCACTGTCTCCCCAAATTATTCACTGTTTAGCTCAAATAAGATTCACAGGGACAAATTTTCATCATTATAAAATTCAAAATCCTCATTTTTGATATCTTTGGCGTTAAGTTATTTCACTGACATTATCATATCCCATACTGCAGTAATATTTCAAAAGTCATGGTCAAATTTCTGATTTTTTTTTTTTTAATCAAATTGAAAGATCAAAGGTCAATCTGAAAGCTAGTGCTATGTAGTCCCCTTTTTCTTAAAAACTCTTTTATAAGTAAAAAGCTCTCATTTAGAATGAGAATTAGAAACACTCATATTTTCTTTTGTTATTTCTATCTTTAAACTCTTTGAATGACAATAAGACTTTCTATAAATTTTTTTAACCCATGACAAAAATTAAGACTGGTTCAAATTTAAAGAAGTTGCAGACGACAATTTAAAGTTGTTGAAATTTTAAATCTTTGACTTTTGGGACAGAAAACTTTGTGGACAATGAAGAAATTGCTTGTTGGACAATGAAGAAATTGCTTGTCAAAAGCAATTTCTTCATTATCCACGATGTTTTTCAAAGCTTTTATATTTCAATGATTATACTTCCAAAATAAATGTTGAGGGTTAAATAGTCAGTCTATCCTTGTTTTACTTTTTGGATTGTCTGTTCCTTTTTTGTCTGAGCTTTTTTGTCTGAATTGGCTTTGCCAATTTCTTTAACCCATTCCCACACAGTGATGCTTTTAAACACCTCTGAATATGAAAGCTTTGGAAAATATTGTGGAAAATGAAAGAAATTGCTTGTTACAAGAAATTTCTTCATTATCCACAATGTTTTCTGCCCAAAAAGACAAGGAATTTAAAGATTGCAACAACTTAAAAATGTTGTCTGCAACTTCTTTGAATTTGGACCAGTCTAAATTTTGTTCTGTGGGATTGGGTTAATAATCAATTCTGGCTTGAAAAAGACAAGCAGGTAGTTTAGACTAAGATCAGTCTGCACATATATGCAGACTGGTCTTTTTCTAAACCTCCTGCCAAAAACAGGAATATTCTGGGTTCAGATTGACAAGGCTTAAGTTGAAATGCAGTGCAGTAGAACCATATAACTCTGCTTAACTTTTGGTAATTGTCCTCTGTTGTTTTTCAGGCTTAAATTTTGTCTGGGCAAAATAAAAGTATAGTTTTTATAATTGTGAAATATCATGGCTCCACATCTAATCAAGTGAAAGTGCATTATCAAATATCAAATCAACATAAATTCATTGCTTGCTTGCTTTTGAAAAAATATATCCTTTGGTTATATTCAATTTTTTATTTTGTTATAAGCCTGTCTGTAATTAATGCCCCCGCCCTTTTCAACAACAAGCAGTGTGAAGAGGCATACCCTGCGCCAAATTGCTGCTCATGTTTTTATTGAAATTGCTCTTTCAATATATTTTTAACCCTTGTCATGTTTAACCCGGAATATTCTTGTTTGGACAGGAGGTACAGTATAGATCAGACTACACAAATGTGCAGTCTGATCTTAGTCTTCACCACCTGCTTATCCAGTTCAAACCAAAACTGTTCATAAAATCAGTTTTTGAATGAAATTTTGGCCTGCAATAGGTGCTTCCAGCAATTTCAGTACTTTGATTCTGATGCAGTTCTAAACAGGATTTTATTCAGCATGACATGGGTTAATTTGCAGAGAAGAAATTAGTCTCCAGGTGATACAATCCTTGTTGTGTATAATTTGCAGGATTTGTGTGTAGCTGAACTTTTACCAAGACAATCCTGGTGATTTAATCATCCATAAAAGGTATGTTTGTCAAATAGGAAAAAGAAAAAATCAAAGTGCTGTCAGCACTGCAATCGCTCGCCATTGATTAAATGAGAAATGTTGTTGTTGTCGTGACTTTTGTAGTTGTATATTTCTTTGAAAAAATAAAATATACATTTGATTTGGGCTAGCACAATGCGAGTCAGTCCTAGAAACAATTTCTTAAAGCAATATGTATTTGATTGGATAAGATTGCTTTTATCAAAATTTGTCAAATCAATATTTTATCATACAATAGACAATCCGTTGTTTTCAGCCTCTAAAAAGTATAATTTTTGAAGACCATGTTGTTGAACAAAGATGTTATTTAAACGCCGTGGCCTCAGTAGAGTCAATATAAGGTACGATGCCCATAGTAATGTACCTTAATCTATGCTCACACAATCCCGCTTTTTTACGCAACTCTTGAAAACAATTGTGGAAAACATTGTGGAGAATGAAGAATTTGCTTGTTTCAAGCAAATTCTTCATTATCCATAATGCTCTAAATCCAAAAGACAAATGTATTCCATCAACTTGAAATTGTTGTCTGCAACACCTTTCATGTCGAACTGGTCTAAAAACCTACCTTTTGAGTGGGATTGGGTTAAACTTGTCCTGCTTTGACAATGGCTTTCATTGTTTGATGCCTCTTGTAGATATGTCCATGATCTTTTAACTAACCCATTACCAGACCATGAGTTTTAGACTGCAAAAATCAAAGATTGCAGTGGACATTTCATAGATGACATTTTGAATATTTTGTTTTTAGGGTAAAAAACAAGAGACGGTTAAACGACAAGTTTTGATCTAGCCTATATCTTTTGAACTTGTTGTTTGATTTTTCTAGCTTTTTTCACAAACTTGTTCATGCTTGTACATCTTACTAATTAGAGACAATGATAATCTAGTGTCCAGCACACACACCTAAGTGATTACACCGACTGGCAGTGCTCTTGTTCCACCATGCGTCAAATGCAGAATTTGTGTGGAAATTGATTAAAGAATGATATTTTCACCAAGAAAGTTCAGATAATCTAAAGGAATATAATCCAAGGCTATATCAGAAGACTGAAATATTGATCATGTAATATTTGCCTAAAGAAACAATTGGAATAGAACGGAACCTACGAGACAAGCCCTGCCATTTTTTTGATAGACCAATACCAAGATCAATACATCCCGACCAACAATCAGAAACATTATGGAAGGCAATTCATTGGACAAATTAGATCAGAAAATACATCATGCAACGTTTTATTGGGTCGTTTAAGAACCCGGAATTCAGATAAACTTGTCTCCTTGGATTTTCTTTGAATAAATCCAGTTTTCATCCATTTTGTCTGTGATTTTTTATTTATCTCAGTAGCTTTCATTGAAATTTGCACCAAAAATAGAATTATAGCAATTTTTCTGTAAGTCAATAGATTATGTTAATTTGATGCTCATAAAACATCATTTTGATCAGTATTATGTAATAGACTTTTGATATCTGTCATATTATGATAAAGACCATTTTATTCCATTAACTTGGATTACAATTTAACTTATTAGTGTTAACTTAAGTCATTGTATATAAACTAAGCAGCATATTATGTCGCATTTCCCCCTGCCTCTATCGATACTGCTATATTATTGTTTTGCTTTTTTACTGAAATACCTTCATTCAAAAGATTATGACATAAATATACTTTTTGTTCATTAAAAAGCAATTGTAAAAGTGATAAATACTTGGCAAAACTACACTACAACAAGATGGTAATTGACCAAACACAGTTGTCAATCAAATAATCAGTTAACCAATGATATAATTGATTTATACTCGTAGTGAGTTTGAACTCCGACATTGGTAGCCATGTATGTGAAGTATTTTGGTTGCTTTTAAAACTTAAATGTCATAGCTACAGCTTATTCAATCCATAGTTATGACATTTAGGTTGCAAACCAACCATGCTACTTTTTTCTTACAGACTGTTGGCCATAAATTTTGCAAATAGAACGCCATTATAAAATGATTTTATATTTAGTTTCGTCTATCAAAAACTAGCGTTCTGATTGGTCGAAAAAAATTATTCATAACTCCATGAACAAAATTTTGAGCAAGCAGTGATTTTTTATGTTTACACAAAATAGTCCCATACTAAAAAGTATCAAAGAGTGTAAAGCTTTTGTATTTTTCGCTCGATGCCATTAAATCATAAGAAATGAAGAGAATATTTTTTACTTTCATGGAGGTATGAACCAAAAAACCTAAAAACACAATGTATGAATCCGCTAAGCGAATTCATACAGTGTGATTAGTTTTTTCGGTTCATACCTCCATGAAAACAAAAAATATTCTCTTCATCTCTTAATTGAACTGGAACTTCCTTGCTGAGTCAATGGGCGGGGTCAACAAAGTAAGTGGACAAGGGCCAGCAATTAGCATTGCTACTTCAAAGCACAGTTCTTCTAGTATGTTGTAGTAAAGTTCATATGATTTTTATGCAGAGGCTGTGGCTGATTACTGTTGGACAGAAACATTCTCTTGCTTTAATATAACACTCAGTCTTTAACCCTTTACTGTTTTTCTAAACTTTGGACATGTCCAAATTCAAAGGTGTAGCATATGTCATTATAAAGAGAGTACAATTCAAAAGTGACTACCCTACATGATAGAAAATATTGTAGACAAAAAGGACATTGCTTGTTGCAAGCAGTTTTCTTTTTTTTTACACAACAATTTTTCAAGAATTAGATGACAGTGATGTAAAATCCAAGTACTGTGTAAGAAGGGTTAAATTAGCATTATAGTAATTGTACTTCACATTTCGCAAGCACAGCTTTACTAATCTTAATGAACCTACAAAAATTTTAAACTTTCAAGAGGGTCAACCAGTTCAAACAGCCAATCCTTGTTTATTGTGATAAAAGAAATAATTCCTTGATTTGATGTAAGATGGCCAAAGGCACACAATGGACATTACTCATCTGAATAATTCTCATGGTCATGCTTGTATTTTAACCCCTTCCCACACAGTGACGCTTTTGGACGCCCCTCAAAAATCACAAATGAGAAAACATTGTGTTAATGAAGAAATTGCTTGTAACAAGCAATTTCTTCATTTTACACAATGTTTTCTACCTGAAAAGTTGAAAAAATCTAGAATTTCATTAACTTTAAATTGTCGTCTATAGCTCCTTTCAATTTGGACCAGTCTAAAATTTTGCCATTTGGTAATGGGTTAATAGGGAGAAACCCTAGCTGTGTTGTATAATGTTACTGTGTTTATCAGCCTTAGTGCATCATTGAAAATAAGTCTTAGTGCATTCTTGAAAATAAGTCATATACTCACTGACCTAAACTCAATTTTGAGTTTTTACGAGCTGAAATAAACCTTTTAGAGTCCATTCAGCTCTAACTGGAACTTGTTTATGCCTTGATGTTCAAAATCTCCTCTTTTTTTCACCTTGGATGTACATGAAGTAGTATGGTCTGTATCCATCAACACATCTATCTGTCTGCCCTCTTGTTCCATAGTATTTGTCCTAAATGTGTCTAATTCCATTCCCTCACATTTACACTTTTTGATGCCCTCAAGAAAAATGCTTTGAAAAACATTGTGACAAATGTTAAGTATTTCTTCATTATTCATAACGTTTTCTACCCCAAAAGACAAAAAAAAAACCCAAAAAACAACTGAATTTCATCAACTAAAAATTGTTGTCTGCAACTTGGACCAGTCTTAAATTTTAACCATGTGGAATGGGTTAAAGGAAAGAAATGCAGTAAGATATTGTTTGTCTGAAGCAAATTTTCTTTCTCCTGATTGTATTTTTTCTTAATAGTTTTATTTCATATGATTCTTATTTTTCTATTTTATTCAATTGGTTGACTTGTTGTCTACATCTTTCATATTTGTCCTGTTTAGTCCACAACCAGATCACCAAATTTTAGACTTATTAAAATTCAAAGGAATTGCAGACAATAATTCATAGTTGACTTAAAAGAATGTCTTTTTGGTAAGAAATCATTTTGGATAATGAAGAAATTGCTTGTTACCAGCAATCTGTTCTTTTTTTACAATGTTTTTGTTACTTTCTTTTCTTGAGGCTTGCTTAACCCATTATCAGACGACAAAATTTCAGGCGATAATTCAAAGTTTAAACATTTCAGATTTCTTCAACATTCTTGGAAGAAAACATTGAGCAAAATGAAGAAATTGCTTGTTACAAGCAAATTCATAATTTTACACATTGTTTTATCAATTGTTATATTTGAGGGGCATTCAAAAGTGTCACTGTTCGGGAATGGGTTAATCTTTTAACACTATCCTGCATTTTGAGAACCTGAACAACAGTGCTAGATTCTACTATCCTGCATTGTGAGAAAAAAGGAAAAATGCTTGGAACTTCTCCTTTTCTCACAATGTTAGATATTTTGCACTGATTTTAAAGTGTTAATGCACTTTGAAATGTTTCCTGCACTATTTTTTAATTGGACATGACTGTAAAAAAAAGTAAAGGCTAAATTTGTATTTCTAAGTATGGGTATGGCACAATGTTCCCTATTCATACATTGCTTTATTTCTTCATTTTTCAGAAATCCTAAGGTAATAGTAAAATCTGACAGTCATCATGGCTATCCACATTCCAGGCCTAATTGCCATCATTATATTTTACTTGTTGATCCTGCTGGTAGGACTATGGGCGGGGAGGAAGGCCAAACAGACAGGAGCAGACGCCAACACAGAGAGTGTGATGTTAGCTGGGCGCAATATAGGACTTCTTGTTGGTGTTTTTACCATGACAGGTTAGTTGGGTAAAACTCAAATAACAGAAAAATCTTGCTCAAAACTCTATAACTTTTAGAGAGAAACACTCTCTTATTTTCTACAGGATGAGCTTGACCAGGCCAAAATGTAGAGACAGATACTTACTTCATTCATTATAATTTGTGTAACAAAATCTTTGTTCTTATTGTAACCATCAATCTAGTTTACCTAAAATGATATAAAGCAGAAATATTCTGATAAATTGACAAAGTAAGCAGCTCATTTTGTCTAAACCTATTTACTATTTCAACCCTTTCATGTTCAATCCCTAGTTTTTACTTCCCTGTCATTTTACACATGAGAAAACATTGTGGGAAAAGGAGAAATCACTTGTTTCAAGCAATTTCTTCTTTTCCTACACTATTTCTACCCTGTAGGTTGGTTACTTTTTAAATTGAATTACTTTAAATTGTTGTCTAAAACTACTTTCAAATTGGACAAGTCTAAAATTTTGATAAACAGAAAGGGTTAACCCATTCCCTCACAATGATGCTTCTTTACACCCCTTAACCCTTTCCTGTACAAACACAGGATTTTATGTAACTTTGATTTTATACTTGAGAAAACATTGTGGAAAAAGACATGCAATTTCTTCTTTACTAACAATATTTTCTACCACATAGAATGGTTTCATTTCAAATAGCATCTAATTTTCAATATCGTCTGCAACCTCTCTCAATTTGGACCAGTCTAAGATTTCAAATAAACAGGAAAGGGTTAAGAAAAAGGCTTTTGAAAACTTTTTGGAAAATGAAGAAATTGCTTATTACAAGCAATGTTTTCTTCCTCAAAAAGACCAAAATCTTGAAAATTTCAGCAACTAAAAATGTTGTCTGTAACGTGTTTGAATTTGGACCAGACTAAAATTTTATTGTTTTGGAACAAGTTGTAGTTTGTAACAAAATAAGAAATTAACATAGCAACTCATTTTTCAACACTATCTTTTTCCCTTAAGTTTTCTACTTCTCCAATGAAATGAAAATACCGGTTTTTGGGGGAAAACAGTTAACACTTTCCTGTTTTGCAAAATTTTAGACCTGTCCAAATTCAAAGGTTTTGCAGACAAAAATTGAAAGTAGATTTAATTTTAATTTTGAAAATAACCATTCAGTCTGGTAGAAAATTTTTGGGAAAAAGAAGAAATTGCTTTTTCCAAGCAATTTCTTCTTTTTCCAAGCAATTTCTTCTTTTTCATCAATATTTTTAAGTATATAAACACAGGGACGTAAAAACAGGGATTAACAGGAAAGGGTTAAGTGGACACTGTAAGGGAAGAGGGTTAATAACCTATTGTCTTCCCAGTCATTTTTGACATAAAATGTGTCTGATTTTAGCCATTTAACTCTGTGTCTGTGATTTGATTGGGCCGTCCGTAAATCCATGGGGAAATCAGGATTCAACCCAATACAAAAATTATATCACTAATCAATAGAGGCAATGGGAAAATATCTTCCAACACTGAAATTATAGTTTAAAATATGGAGTTCTCTATTGCTGCAGATCTTAAAGAGCTTTTCACAAATAACTCTTTTTTTCTATCTTTTGTGATTTCAATTATTTTGGAAATGACTGTTTAAAAGGATCATTTGTTGGTAAAAAATAACGCACTAAATCTCTCCATTACTCCTAAAGTTTTTATTGTTTGTTGTCTGCGACCTCTTTCACTTTTGATTAACCTAATTTTCTGTAGTTTCATGGAGAACTGAATTTGATTTTACCATAGTTGTCCGTGTAAATGTTTCCTCTGTTATAATAGCCTCCCCCGACAGTTACCAAGACTTTTTCTGTAATTTATGGATTATAAATCAAAACAACTCAATAATTGTAAGAGGATATTGGGCTCAAATTACAGTAAATCAAAGTAGAAATATCCATTTTGAAGAATTAGCCTTATGAAAATAAGGTTCATAATACATGTAGTAGATTTCTATCTGTGTTTTGAATAGGGATCGGAACTAATAATCGAATATTCAAAAATTCGTTTTTATGGCAAATATTTGAATCCGATTTTAGAATTCGAATATTCGTAATTTTTTGAGACAAAGAACACTTTTATACAATTTCTCTTCATATATACATTTAATGAATAGGGGAAATCATTTCAAGTACTGGATTGATCGTGCTTTGATTGTCCAAGTGTTCATCATACATGAATTGTGTTTGATTTTTTTAAGAAAGTAAAACAAACAAAAATTAAAAAGAAAAAATCCAAAACACATTTAGAAAATAGAAAATTTTCAATCATTAGATGGAAGAATGCATGGATATAACCTATATTCGGACATCCAGTTTTGACCTAATAAAAAATGAATATTATAATATATTCAAATAATCAAAACGAATATTCGAATATTAATTTTGCTATTCGTTCCCATCCCTAGTTTTGAATTACTACTAGGGTATTTATTAGGGGAAATATGGGTATGCTGAGCTATATCACATATAACCTATTACAAGTTGTCAAAATTTTAGACTGGCCAAAATAAACGGGAATTTTAGACAATAATTTAAAGTTGATAGAATTTTAAAATTCTATATTTTTTTCTATCTTTTAGGGTAGAAACTTTGTGTACAATGAAATTAATGAAGCAATTTTTTCATTGTCCTAATACTTTTCCAAAGCTTTTTTCTTGAGGGAAGTAAAAAGCAGGATTATTGTGGCAGTTTATTAATAAAACTTTTACTATTTGTTGAAGAATTAAATCACTATTCATCCAAATTGATATATAAGAAAAGACAAATCTTGACACTACCAAAGAGATGGTGACATTTGAACATTAGATGGTAAAAAAGGTTGTATCAACCTTTGATTTATAATTTTTTCATCATAGATTTAAGTCTTAATTAACCTATCACCAGACAAGAAAATTTCAGACTGGTCAAAATTCAAAGAAGTTGCAGATGACAATTTTGAGTTTATAGATTCTCAAAAGCCTTTATCTTATGGGGTAGAGAATATTGTGGTTAATGAAGATACTGCTTGTGACAAGCAATTTCTTAAATTTTCTCAATGTTTACTAAAGCATATCTCTAAAGTGCCATGATTACCGGTATGTTGGAATGGGTTAAGTAGACATATCTTTGCCTAGGTAGTTTATAATTCATCTTGAATAGAGGGAAATAATTCCAATCAAAACAACCAAAGTAGATTTGCATCTCAAAATTTTCTGCATTAAGTCCACAAAATATTTTCAATTTCTTCAAGCCTATACAAGGCTCATATTTGGCATGATATTATATCTCATCGATATACATAAGCAGATACCAAGGTCAAGGTTATGAGACAATGTCAAGGTCACATATCAAGGTCACATTTCTGAAAAAAAAAGCTGTTACAGGGGCATTGTGTTTCACAAACAGATTTTGTTTTTCCTAATTCGTTGTAATCAGTTTAATTTCAGCATTTTGTAGGTAAACTAAGTTAAACCCATTTCAAAACAATGATGCTTTTTGTTTCCCCTCATAAAAAACAATTGTAAAAACATTTTGTGAAATAAAGAAATTGCTTTTAAATAGTAATTTCTTCATTTTATACAAGGTTTTCTATCCAGAAAGTTGAAACAATCTAAAATTTCAATAATTTTTCATTGTCGTCTACAAATCCTTTCAATTTGGACCATCTGGTAATGGGTTGAATAGTGGTGTGACACCATCCATATGCTTTTCACTGTAAAGGAAAATCTTAGCAATCCACTTGATCTTCAGTCTTGTTAACCCATTCCCACACAATGACTTTTTTACGCTTTTTGATGCCCCTGAGGAAAAAAATTCAAAAAAACTTGTTTACAATGAAGAAATTGCCTTTTCAAGCATATTCTTCAATGACTACAATGTTTTTTACCTTGTAAGAGAAAGATTTTAAAAATTGTCTTCTGCAACTTCTTTGAATTTGGACCAGTCTAAAATTTTGACGAGTGGTAATGCATCAAAAACTTTCCTACAGAGCTCAAATAATAATGGAATAACAAGAGGGCTAAGATTGCCGGGGAATGCTTACCTGAGCCTTGAAAATCAGCTCTCAGTTGATGTTTTATTATGAACTTGCTTTCACTTGCCGTGGCAACAAGAGTTATTACTAGATTCCATTTCTGCAATAGTGGACTGACTACCTGACTACAGACAGACCATGGACATTCACCAATTCCAATAGCTCACCTTCAGCACTTTTTCTTGGGTGACCTTAAATGCAACTTAACCCATTCCCACACAAGCCCTTCTTTTTACGCCCCTTAAGAAAAAGACTTTTGAAAACTTACGGAAAATGAAGAAATTGCTTTTATCAAGCAATTTCTTCATTATCCACAATATCTACAAGCCCAAAAGACAAAAAAAATGAAATTCCATCAAATTGAAATTGTCGTCTGCAGTTTCTTTGGATTTGGACCAGTCCAAAATTTTGTTGTGTGGGAATGGGTTAAACCAATTTTATATATTTCAGCAACATGGGTTGGAGGAGGTTTTATCAATGGAACATCAGAAGTTATTGTTAGAGATGGGTTTATATGGTGTCAGGCACCCTTTGGTTATGCATTGTCACTAATTGTTGGTGTGTAGTGTTTCTTATTCTAATTATAGGTGGATTTCAAAATATACTTTTCACATTATCTCAAGATTCATCATAATATTTCTTTTAATCAAATTTTACTGATGATGATGAACAGAAAAAAAGTTCATACAATTGATAGATCACAGCTGCCAATAAAAAAAACTGATGGACTAATCAATTCATTCAGTTAGACCAGAAAAGAATTTTGAACTCTAACATATTTGTTGAGCATTTTTTGATGGTTAAATTCCGTAATTAGAGCCGAATCAAGCTATAGCTACCATAAAGTCACCAACAAATCATTTTACTATCTTGTTACATGGTACTAACCATAAATTTTGCTTTTGTTGGTTTGGTTAGTTAAATGTTATAATCATAGCTTGTTCAAGCTGTAGGAATGAAATTTAAACCACCAACAAAATTATTTAACTATTTTGTTACATGGTCCTTACCTTAATTTTGAAAGATAATGCCGTTGATATGTAAGCGGAACGTCCTGTCGGTGTCAGTGGATGTGGCCAGTGATCCATTTATCAAATGGAAGATTTTATAGTTTACATCATACTCAATATAATTCAATTCATAAAATTTCATGAATAGATTCTAGGAGCAGGGAATCAAAATAACAACTCCTAAAATTACCGGTACTTCATTACTTATAGACCAGATTTCTTCCATGTAAGTTACATTATAGGATACAAAGAATAATGAGCCTTCTGCAATTTTTCATTTTGGTTAATACTCACATTTGATATGAGGGTAATTTTTCACAACGCTCTTTTCTTTTACATGTTTATTTCACAAGAGAGGATACTGAATTAGCATTGTCCAAATTCTGTTGATATATTTGAAGTTATGATCTACTATCAATAAAATTTTGGGAAATTGCCTAGATGGCCGAGTGGTATAGGTACTTGACTCGTGATCTGAAGGTCACAGGTTCCAGCCCCACCGTCACTGATGTGTTTTATGGGCAAGACACTTAAAGCCAGCCCCAGACTACCCAGCTGTCGAAGTGGGTAGCAGTGGGGTTAAGCTACTCCTTTCTTTCAGGGACGTGAAAACATCTGGTTTGTGTGTTTGAGAGTGACTCAATAAGCTTAAAGTTTCTGTCGCAATCGAACTAAAATAAATTAATATAAACTAAAATTTTGGGAACAGGTCCTCTATGTTTTTATGCTAATTATATGATTGCCCATGTAATATGATTTCATTTTAAGTTTGGTTAAGAATTTGGCTAGAATGAGAAAATTCAGGCTCTAGATCATTTAACACTATATTATTATTACATAGTCCAAGTAATATAGAAAATAATTTAACCTTTGTTATGCTGAACCTAGAATATTTCAGTTTTAGTAGAAGGTATAGATAAAGATCAACCTGCAAATAAGTGCAGTCTCATCTTAGTCTACACCTCCTATTTGACTTCTATATCCCAGAGTTCTTTATAGAATTAATTTTCAAAATACATTTTGACCCTTGACTAGTTCTTTTAGTGCATTCAGACCTTTGATTTTAATGCAAATTCAGCCAAGGATTTTATTCAGCATGACAAGGGTTAATGGGCTTATTTTTCTCCTAAGCAGTAGGTATTTCATAAATTTCACCATTTTAGGTGGGTTGTTTTTTGCCAAAAAGATGAGGTCTCAAGGTTATATAACCATGTTGGATCCTTTCTCTCAAAAGTATGGAGAGCGTATGGGAGGTTTATTGTATATACCAGCGTTACTAGGAGAAGTGTTCTGGTCTGCGGCTATCCTGGCTGCCTTAGGTAAGTCACATCAAAGTGAGAGGTATAGAAAGGGTATAGAAGACTTACTGAAAATACCAGATTCCTAAGTAGAAGTGTTCAGGTCTCTAACTATACTCTTGGATGCTTTCTCTTAGTGGTATCAGGAGAATGGAGATTGTATTGGAGGTTTACCCATTCCCGCACAATGTCACTTTTAAACGCCTCTCAATATGAAAAAAATGTAAAGAGCGTTGAAAATGGTCATAATCAATTTCTTCATTATCCACAATGTTTTCTACATTAAAAGATTTTAAAGATTTCATAAACTTATAATTGTTGTCTGCAACTTCTTTGAATTTGGACTGGTCTAGAATTTTATTGTGTGGGAATGGGTTAACTGTATAAAGGAACATAACTAGCAAAGGAGTTCTTGACTTTAGCTGTACTGCCTGCCTTTTGGTAATCAATTCAGAAGTATAGAGTATCAAGCCAATTGGTCATAAAATTTCTTATTTTTTATGTTTCATTCCAAAATCAGGCCACTCTAGCCCTTCTTATGCCCTCAGATAGAAAAGATTGGGGTATATTGTTTTATTATGCACCAGCATTGATAAAATCAGGGGCATATTCTTTGTAGACTTAACACAAAACTTAGCATTTTACTCTTATTCAAATACCATCCCAGATACATACATCATATTTGGGATATAGATTGTTTTCATTGATGGGTATCAGTTATTGTAAGGTCAGGGTTATCCATCAAGGTCAAGGTGATGCATTGAGGTCACAAGTCTTGTACAATTAATTCATAAACTTATCATTTTGCTCTTATTCAAACACTGTCTGCTAATATTTAGGATATAGGTTCCTTACATTGATGGACATCAGTTGCTTGTAAAGTCAAGGATATTCTTCAAGGTCACATGTATGTTATGGGTACATAGTGATTCACAATCACATCTTTTTTTTTATCCTTATCTGCATGTCCTCATGCCTGCATGTAGTAATAAATATAAACTTAAACACACTATTTGCTTGTATTTCAGGTACTAAATTGTCTGTTATTTTGGAGCTGGATACACATTGCCATTATTGTATCTGCATGTATTGATACATATTTCTTTAAACACACTATTTGCTTGTATTTCAGGTGCTATATTGTCTGCTATTTTAGATCAGGATATACATTTTTCCATTGTGTCTGCATGCATTAATAAATATTAATTTGAACACACCATTTGCTTGTATTGCAGGTGCTATATTGTCTGTTATTTTTGGAGCCGTATACACAAACGTGTATTGCCATTATCATGTCTGCATGTATTGATACACATTAATCTAAACACACTGTTGGCTGGTATTTCAGGTTCTATATTGTCTGTTATTCTGGAGCTGAATATATATTGCCATTATTGTGTCTGTGTGTATTGATACTTGATTATTTAGCACTCTATTTGCTTGTATTTTAAGGTGCTATATTGTTTTGAGCTGGTTACACATATTGCCATAATTGTGTCTGCATGTATTGATACATATTTATCTTAACACACTATTTGCTTGTATTTCAGGTGCTACATTGTCTGTTATTTTGGAGCTGGATACTCATATTGCCATTATTGTATCTGCATGTATTGCTGTGTTTTACACGCTGTTTGGAGGTCTCTATTCTGTAGCCTACACAGATGTTGTCCAACTATTGTGTATCTTCATCGGTTTGGTAATTCTTTACATTTTTATTCTACTACTCTTAATTGTCTGATAGATAATCTTTTGTTAAATGAAGTGATGAAATGTTTTCAATGATAATTTACATCTAATGAAGATTTAATAGATTTTTGTTACACACAGTAACGGGGGTTAGACATAATTTGTTTTATCATCTCTTTCTAGTCTTTCCAGTCTTTCCATTCATCCATTTATCCATCCATTGAATTTTTACCTCTGTTCTCTATTAAATCTAAGGCAATTTGACCTCTAACTGTCACATTTTTTACAAACATTACCAAGAAGGTGCCCACTTAAATTTGGTCATATAGGTCCAAGGGCAAGGTTACCGTTGGAAAACTGTTTGTTCTTACTCAAGGAAATTTGACTTAGGACCAATAATCTTAACACCAATGGTGCACAATGCCCAAAGAGGTTTCCTACAGTTTTTTGGTTTGCACTGATTTTTAGGTCAAAGACACAAGCTAATTTTGTGTTAGAAATAGTTTATGCCTCTTAACCCTCTGGTGTCTCTTTACCCATTACAGTACAACCCCACTTATATATAGATATAGAAAACACTGTAAACAACAGCAATTTCTTCTTTTTCCACAATGTTTTTGAACATTAGTACCTCAATTTAATGAAGACAACAATTTAAAGTGAGCTTTATTCAAAATGTTACCATCCATCTACCATACTGTTGAAATATTGAAAAGGAAAGGATTTATGTCCCAAATCAATGTAACTGTTTTCTGATTCCATATTTTAGTGGGTGTCCATTCCTTTTGCATTCACCAACGATGCTGTTGGAAGTATAACTACAGTGAACGCCACAGAACTATGGGTGAAGGAGCTAGATCCCAAATATTCTGGTGTCTACATTGACAGCTATCTTCTTTTGATATTTGGAGGTGTTCCTTGGCAGGTTTGTACAAGAATGTTTCTTAACCTTTTACCACACAGTCCTGCATTTTTACGCACTGAAGAAATACAGCTTTGGAAAACATTGAGAAAAGAAGAAAAATTAATGCTTGTTACAAGTAATTTCTTCCTTTCTCACAATGTTTTCTACTTCATCTGGCCCTTCAAGTTGGACCAATCTAAAATTTTGTTGTTTAGGAATTGGTTAATATTTGAGTGTGGAGTAAATGAGTGTGATCACACCAAAAAAGACCATCTTAGAAATGCAAATGGTATATTGATGAGTTAGTGGGATCTGTGCACGTTGATAAGAATCTTAAATTGTTATTCTTATATCTGGTTGTTTTCTACTTAACTGTGCTACTGTGCTCCAATTTTTGTAATTCTGACCCTTGTTAACCTCTGCTAGAAACATTACAATATGATTCTGCATTAAAAGAACCTAAAAAAATTAAAGCTTCTGTAAACATGTCAGGAAATGAAAAAATTGCTTGTAGTAAGCACTTTCCTCATTTCTCACAATTTATTTCCTACCCCAAAAGACCAAAGGTTCCTAAACTTCCATCAGCTTGATAATGGTGTCTACAACTTCTTTGAGGCCAGGCCAGTCTGAATTTGTTTTTAGATAATGAATTGAACTATCACCTTATAATTTCCAGATTATCCCTTTTAGGAAGACTAGTCATAAGTATAGGTCCGGTGAAAGCAATTTTGGCTTGCAGTTATATTACATAACATACAAATAAGCTTGTGAGTGATATTTCAGTCCATTTCATGTGCATGTACTGAGCAGTCTTGACAGCCACATACTGCAACTAAAAGATCAACTAGAGAAACTTTGAGTCAGAAGCTATCATTTGAGTTCATGGCAATGTATCTGATTAGACTGTGAAGTTGTACAGGCTGATCTGAGTCTTTGGCATACATGTGTAAAAATTGGAATTCTTGTGCACAGACTCAAATGTAGAAAATATAATGCTTACAAAATAATATTGGAAGTAAATCAAAATAGATTTTAACCCTTGTCGTGCTGAACCTAGAATATTCCGGTTTGAGCAGGAGGTATAGACAAAGATCAGACTGCACATAAGTGCAGTCTGATCTTAGTCTACACCTCCTGTCTGTCCTTTAGGAACCAGAGTTGTTTATGAAATTAATTTTAAAAAGAATTATTGACAACTGAACAAGAAGTACTACCAGTGCTGTCAGTCCTTTGATTTCAATGCAATTCTGTGTAGGATTTCAATTCAGCATTACAAGAGTTAATATCATAACTGACCAAACTAACATGAAAAGCTCTTACCATTGTCATGCATCTATCTCTAGATTGCTGTTACCGTGGACATGCATCTATCTCTAGATTGCTGTTACCGTGGACATGCATCTATCTCTAGATTGCTGTTACTGTGGACATGCATCTATCTCTAGATTGCTGTTACCGTGGACATGCATCTATCTCTAGATTGCTGTTACCGTTGACATACTTCTATCTTGAAATTTTCACAGAATGATCGTTCACGACCATTTTAGACCAGGAAATTCATTTGAAAAACAAAAGAAAAAAATTCTCTGGATTCAAATGAACTAGATAAATATCTATTTTTTTACAGGTATACTTTCAACGTGTGTTGTCAGCAAGTACTGTTCGTAACGCCCAGATTCTGTCATATGTTGCTGCATTTGGCTGTGTTGTGATGGCAATCCCATCTGTACTCATAGGGGCTTTAGCCACTGTCACTGGTAATGATTTTTATCATTTTATTGTATTCATTAGTTATACCAACATTCAGAAGGACAGGTTTAGAAGAAAACTGTTTGTGTCTGTCTAAGATCAATTTATCTTCTATTCAGTGATCCACAAAATCTATGTTTTCAGAAGTGGAGCCATTTTCATTGTAAGAAAAAAGAAACAAATTATGAAAGTTTTGACAATATCTGTAAAAGCACTTCATTTTGCTTGTGACTTACATGGCAACATTATGACATCATCAATAACTTTTATTTAAAAGTGGAAATAAGAACTTACAAGTTTCATTGTATTTTTTTTCATTGTGAGGTTATACTTAGAAGAATTTGATGTTTAGCAGAAATATGCTAGAAAGTAAAAAAAATAAAAAACAAAAACATTTACAATATGGTGAGTATTGGAATCAACAAAACATTTTAAGTTGGATTGAATTTGTGTTTAGTTGCAAAGTGTTTGATTTCTAAATTATTTTGTGAAATGATACTTTAAACTGATACATCAATATTCTTTTGGCTCTCCCCCTACAAATATGGAAGAAGACCAGCTAGTAGAATAAAATCAGAGTCGTAATTGGTCTTCAAAAATGGTCATTTCATGCAATATACTTATATACAAACAAAGGGAGGTAATCATTTGAGTTCAGTAATAAAATGATATGATTAAGTTATCTCTTTTGTTCTTTAAACCATGACTTTCTAAACTTTGTGGTCATACAAGCTGCCAAATGTGGATGAATCTAAGTACACATATTCTGTTTTCTGTCTGTCCCTGGAACCTTGTCAGTTTGCCCATTTCTTGTTAACACAACTCTTCCTAAGTTTATGGATTGATGTGGATGATTCTTTCATAGAATGTTCTTCATCAAGTGACCTTGGCAGAAGTTTTGCACTGTTGTGTTGTGTTACAGAAAAAGGGATTTTCATGTAAAGTGCCCTTTGTTCACAAGACTCCATCTGCATTTTTTGCAGATTTAGATGAAAGTTTCGCAGAATATTTCTCGTCATTGTGTATTGAACAGGTTTTGTTATGTGCTGTATCACAGGAAAGGGGCTTATAATGCAAAATGTCTTGTGAAGGCAACCCCAATGGTTTTTATGTCAGATTTTTGATAAAACTTTCAAAGAACTTTTATTGTCATGTCACCTTTGCATATTCTGTGGTATTGTTTGCTTTATGTGTATCAAAGAAAAATGGTATTTTATGTACAGTTTTGGATTAATTGTCCAGAGATTATTGATATTCTTTATATTACCTTTTGTGTATTGAATGTTTTTTGTTGATTTTTTGTAAAACTATGTTTTGTCACACAAAAGAGGGGCTTAATGGAAAATTTCTTTTGAACACAACTGTTGATGGAATATCACTGTAATCTTAATAATAAGTTGTCACCATATAGTGTATATCAGGATGACAGTACACTTGGGGGTTTTATTAGTTTGTTGTTTGTTTGTTTGTTTTGGGTTGGGTTTCATTGTTTGTTATTATTTTGTTTTGTTGAGTTTTTTGGGAAGGGGGGGGGGGGGTAATAACATTGTTTTCCATCTTACCAGGTGCATATTCCTCTATTTAAACTAGGTTTGAATTGTTTTCTGCATTCTATATCAAATTAGACAAGTCACAAGTTTTGTATTTTAGTGAAGGGTAACGGATGTTTTCTGTATTGACTATAGACTGGAATGCCACAGCGTATAAAGACGTGGGAGAAGTACCCATCCCAGACAAGGACTTGAACCTTATACTTCCTCTGGTGCTCCAATACTTGACCCCACCAGCAGTAGCTTTTGTTGGGCTTGGATCTGTGTCTGCAGCAGTAATGTCATCAGCTGACTCCTCAATCTTGTCTGCCAGCGCCATGTTTGCTAGAAATGTCTATAAACTTATCTTCAGGCAAAATGTAAGTTATATAGTACAGTTTTGATGAACTTTTGAACTTACTTAACCCTTGTCATGCTGAACTTTCATGTTTTGGCAGGAGGTATAGACAAAGATCAGCCTGCACATATGTGCAGTCTGATCTTAGTCTACACTTCCTACTTGTCTCTTTTAAGCCAGAGTTGGTCATAAACAAATTTTCAAAAAGAACGGGTAGCCACACTAGTAGTGCATCCAGTGCTGTCAGCCCTTTGAATTCAATGCATTTTTGTAGATAGGTTTTTATTCAGCATGACAAGGGTAAGCATTTGTGTTACTTTCTTGGCCTGTTTTGTGGAAGAGATTTAACAGATGAAACTTATGCAAATACAAAGTTATTTCTTTAACCCTTTCAAAATTTGAGACCTGTCCAAATTTAAAGGTTTTGCAGATGACAATTCAAAGTTGATATTATCTGAAAAGTAATCATTGATTAGGATAGAAAAAATGTGGAAAAAAAAGAAATTGCTCAGTATAAGCAATTTCTTCTTTTTCTACATTGTTTTCCTAAGTAAAAAAACAAGGAGACGTAAAAACCAGAGATTGAACAGGAAAGGATCAATTTATGAATGTAAGAATTTTGTTAAAGGGTTTAACATGAGTGATTAAATTGAAACTAGAGGCACCTGAGCGCCTGTATCGCTCCACAGGCATGAATGTATTGATTAAGCAAATTTTTCATTAATTCAATATAAACTGATATAGGGAAAATAAATCTAAGTCACTGAAATCTTTGAAATAGTTCTAGAGAAGCATTCGAAATTTTTCTTTGTTTTTATTAAAGTCATGTTTTTATTAAAGTCATGTTGAGTTATTTATGATTCATGCACTGGGGAAGATGAAAAGGTATTAACAAAATTTAAACATTTTCCATATATACTATATATGGAGATAAGCCACAACCATAATTGCCATGCTTTTCAACCAAGCAAAATCATATGAAGGAATCAGACAAAATCATCTGAGGATCATTCCTGTGAAATTTGGTTGAAATCCTTCACCAGACCATTTTAAGTATATACCATATATGGAAATAAGCATACCCATTTCAGCCATAATTTTTTCTTACTATAAAATTTCTTTTTGATGATCTGATAAAGAGTAATAAAACGATCAATTTGGTAAAATTTTGGTTGAAATTTATCCAACTGGTTTCCAAGAAACAATATTTCAAAGCTTTTACCAAATATGGAAATTAGTCCCACCCATTAAAGCTATGTTTTTCATTTGATCAGAATTTTCTGAAGGAATCTGATAAAGGGTCACCCAAGGATCATTTCTGTGAAATTTGGTTTAAATCCATCATCTGGTTTCTGAAAAAATGATTTTCAAAGCTGTCATCATATAAGGAAATTAACCCTACCCATTAAAGCCATATTTTTCATCCTATCGAAATTCTTTGAAAAAATCCAATAAATGTTGACCAAGGAATCATTTCTGTAAAATTTGGTTGAAATCCATTGATTTGCTTCTGAGACGATGATTTTGATAGGTTTTACCACATATGGAAATTAGCCCCACCCATTAAAGCAATGTTTTTCAACCAATCCTAATTCTTTGAAGGAATCTTATAAAAGGTCAGATAAGTATCATTTTTGTGAAATTTGGTTGTAATCCATCTAATGGTTTCTGAGAGGAAGATTTTTAAAGGTTTTACCATATATGGAAATTAGCCCTGCCCATTTAAGCCTTAATTTTCTTACAATCAAAATTCTTTGAAGGAATCTGAATGAAGGTCACCCAAGGATTATTTTTGTGAATTTTGGTTGAAATTCATTATATGGTTTCTGAGAAGAAGATTTTCAAGGCTTTCACCATTATATGGAAATTAGTCCCACCCATTAAAGCCATGTTTATCATCTGATCAAAATTCTTTGAAGGAATCTGATAGAGGGTCACCCAAGGATCATTTCTGTGAAATTTGGTTGAAATTTGTTAAGTGCTTTCTGAGGAGAAGATTTTTAAAGGAAAAGTTTATGGACAGACAGACGCACGCATGCACGTTGGACACCACGCCATGACAATAGCTCTCTGGCTTTCAGCCAGTAGAGCTAAATGGGGAACTATTGCACACATACCTAACGGAACCTGACCTGTTAAAATGCTGAGAAAATAGCACTAGAGAAAAAAAATGTCGGAAAGGAGACTTTTTTTTTTTACAAAATAGGTTTCTTCTGCTTTTTTTAAGCAATTTGTATTGGATTCTGAAATTCTTTCAGTTTAGACTGTTATGAATTTTTTGTTATTTGGTAATGGAATGAAAATTTAGAACGAAAAATTTGTGTTAAACTAGTCCCTTGTTTAAACCATTCCGACACAGTGGAATTTTAGACCGGTCCAAATTTGAAAGGAGCTGCAGACGATAATTACAAGTTGATGGAATTTTGAATTTTTTCGTCTTTTT
Organism: Fragum fragum; assembly: GCA_946902895.1. Classification (NCBI taxonomy): domain Eukaryota; kingdom Metazoa; phylum Mollusca; class Bivalvia; order Cardiida; family Cardiidae; genus Fragum; species Fragum fragum. The sequence continues at coordinate 39,474,409 of OX336365.1, forward strand.
GGATAGAAAACATTGTGGATAATGAAGAAATTGCTTGATCCAAGCAATTTCTTCATTTTCCACGATGTTTTCTATCCAAAAAGACGAAAAAATTTAAAATTGATCCAAGCAATTTCTTCATTTTCCACAATGTTTTCCAAAGCTTTTTCGTTGAGGGGCGTAAAAAGGCGGGATTGAGTGGGAATGGGTTAAATAATCCTGCTTAATTATGCCCCTCAAGGAAAACTTTGGAAACCAATGTGAAAAATGAAGAAATTCTATCGACTTGAAATTGTTGTCTGCAACTTCTTGAAATTTAGCTCAGTCTGAAATTTTGTTGTTTAGTATATGTACTGGGTTAACTCTTTTTTGTTGAAATATTCCAGGCCTCAGAGAATGAAATTTTGTGGGTGATGAGAGTTGCCATATTTGGTGTTGGTATCCTTGCAACCGTGATGGGCATCACTGTGGACTCCATCTATACATTATGGTACCTCTGCTCTGATCTAGTGTTTGTTGTCCTCTTTCCACAACTTCTGGCCGTCATTTACATGCGTTTCTCCAACACATATGGCTCAGTAGCAGGCTATATTGCTGGCTGGTTTTTCCGTCTGTCTGGTGGAGAGCCAGCACTTAAAATTCCAGTTCTGATAGAATACCCTTACTACAATGAAGAAGATGGACAACTATTTCCTTACAAAACACTAAGCATGCTTATCTCTTTGACAAGCATATGTTTGGTTTCGTTAGCTACAAAATATGTATTTGAACATGCTATACTTCATCCAAAATTAGATATATTTATGTGTGTTGTAAACACACCTGAAGAGAATATAGCTTTACGAGATACGGATCATACAGAAAGAATAGCTATCACGCCTACTAGTGAAAAGAATGGAAAAATCAACCCGGCACTGAAATTTTCAACAGATGATCTTTTGCAACCAAAAGGATATGTATACGAGAAATCCCCGGACCTGTCACCTGAAGGTAGTGATCAGAAATAATTCAATGGATTATTGTGAAATATTTGTTGGCAATGAAAGACTGCTTCTTGTAGCAAAATGTGAAATATTAGTGTCATAGAACATCACCTACCAGATTTATATATAGATCGAAGTCCTGAAAATAAACGGGATACCATATTGCATATGTAACTGTGTTGATGATAGGAAAATGAAGGATATTAATCACCCAAAATTTGATTAGTTTTCATCTATTAACCCATTCCCACACATTGACACTTTTTGACACCCCTTAAAAAAGACAATTTGGGAAATCATTATGGAAAATGAAGAAATAAACAATTCCTTCATTTTCCACAATGCTTACTACATGTATCTAGAGATTTGAAATAATCTAAAATTTCATAAACTTTGAATTGTCATCTGCAATTCCTTTCAATTTGGCACAGTATAAAAAAAATCCTCTGGTAATGGGTTAATGAAAATGCACCACCAGTAGTTTTCAATTTATCTTTATCCATGCAAAATTGTTGAATACTTCTAGTGCTGTTGATGATTTTTTTTTTTCTTGAATAGTTCATTAACTCATTCCTGGTTTTTGAAATTTTAGACTAGTCCAAATTGAAAGAGGATGCAGACGACAATGAAAATTGGATGCAATTCCAAATAAAACCATTGTAGAAAACATTGTGGGAAAAGGAGAAATTGCTTATTATAAGAAATTTCTCCTTTTTCCACAATGTCTTCTCAAGTATAAATTCACAGTGACGTAAAATCCCAGGTTTATCCAGGAAAGGGTTAAGTCATCAGAGGAGGATCATCACAGGATGAATTAAGTACTTTTCTCTTGAGGGTCATGAAAATACTGTAAGATGTGTTAACCCTTTCCTGTTCAATCCCTGGTTTTTACATCTGTTATTTCATTGTTGAGAAAACATCGTAGAAAAAGAAGAAATTGCTTGTAATAAGCAATTTCTTCTTTTTCCACAATATTTTCTACTTAACTGAATGCTTATTTTTCAAATTATATCCACTTTAAATTTTTGTCTGCAAAACCTCTGGATTTCTGCAGGTCTAAATATTTTCAAAACAGGAAAGGATTAATGGGTGAAAACTCAAGGTAGTTCTTGTCTCTTCCCCTTAATACTGACAAGGTAGTTTGTCTGAGAAAGTATAGGCTGGAACAGGAAACAAAAAGCATAGTATTGATGGGTAATCTAAATGTTATCTTTACAGTTTGAAAGCTGTAGTTACAACATTTAACCCTTTCCTGTACAATCCCTGGTTTTTATGTCTCTTTGATTTTATACTTGAGAAAATATTGTGAGAAAAGAAGAAATTGCTTGTAATAAGCAATTTCTTCTTTTCTCACAATATTTTCTACCCTATAGGTGGGTTAGTTTTCAAAATGCTTTCACTTTTAATTGTTGTCTGCAACTTCTTTCAAAATGGACAAGACTAAAATTTTGATAAACAGGAAAGGGTTTAGTCACATTTCAATCATATTGTATTACATATATGCTGGAGATTAATATTTCACTTCCATGTTAAATGAATGATTTAATTGGCCACTCAATTTATTGATTGGCACTTACAAGTCATACTTTTACCTGGGTTGCATTGAAACATGTAGCTATGGTCTAATTGTGAACACACATACACAATATTCCATTCATCATTTAATCTTAACCCTTTCCTGTTTCTTGAAATTTTATACTGGTCCAAATTGAAAGTAGTTGCAGACAAGAATAAAAATTGGGTTTAATTTGAAACAAAACCATCCTCTGTGGTAGAAAATATTGTGGAAAAAGGAGAAATTGCTTGTCACAAGCAATTTCTTCTTTTTCCACAATGTTTTCTCAAGTATGAAATTGCAGCAATGTAAATTCTGGGTTGTACAGGAAATTGTTAATCATTATTTCATCAACTAGGATCATGCTAAATAGTCCTCAAATTTAAAGATGTATTTACAACCATTCAATGTAATATTAATTATAATTTTGTTAACTCTTCTATTAAAACATGGACCAATATCTATCATTATGAACATTCCAGATAAAAACCTAATTATTCAAGTAATGTCAAGGTGCTGTATTCATCTTGGCCTTTGTTATGCCTTTAGTAGATCTACTAAAACTTAAAATCTTTAAGTTTTTTTTTTTTTTTTTTAAGAAGAAGACATATTTTAACTTGTTGCTACCTTTTAGCCTACTCCCTTTCTACCCGCTTTTTGATCCATTATTTTTTACTCTACTAAATGGTTATTTTTACAAATTTAATCAAAATCAAATTTTCGTCTGCAAACCTTTTTAATTCAATAAGTCTTAAATTTTGCTAAATGTGTTGAAAAAAACGAGACTTAGCTGAGTTTTCATAACTTTTAGAATGGTTAACTGGTAAAAGTAATCAAAATTAACATAAATGTATTATTTTATCCTTTTAGCCCATTACTTCTCAATTCCATATTAAATTGCTCTTAACAAAGAATAATGATCAAAACATTGTGAGAAAACAAGCAATTGCTTGTGACAAGCAGTTTCTTCTTTGTTTTCTATCCTTTTTTGGCACTCAATTTACAATATAATTGCACTTTGAAATGTCATCTGCAACCTCTTTCATATTGGTCCAGCTTTGCCATCTTGTCATGGGTTAAGCAGATAAAAAAAAATAGAGCCTTTTAAAGAAGCAAGAAATGTCATTTAGAATATGAAAGCATAAGATATCATCTAGCCCTTGGTCATCATAATTGTTTTTATTAAGCATCTGCAGGCAAGCATTGGCAACCAATTGATAAAAGATAATGTAACATTGTCCATAATTGACCAATTGTTGGCCCCTCCCACTTGCTGAGTTGGCTACGTCCACTGACTCCTACAGGAAGACCCGCTTCAATTTTTAAAGGCGTTATTAACCTCCAATCTAAATGAATGAGCTCATTGGTTGACCGATTTTTTGATTGACATCCACAATTGGTCAATTGCTTTTATGTTGTACATATCATTATTATGAGGAGCATAGGGGTCCATAATTCGAATCCCTATTACCCCAAAGACGAATATCGTATTTTTGGTCTATGGGGTGGTAGGGATTTGAATTACAGACCCCTATAACGTTGAGAGGGTGGGCTTTGTATGTTATTATGATTTAAACAGTTCCCACTCAATGGAGTCTTGTAATGGGTAAAGAAACTTGTGAGTACACTATGACATAGCAAATATTATTTTTGATGGAGGACAATATACTTGACTTTTACAAAATGATAGAGTAATTGACAAAACTTTATGTGAAAATTAAGCCATTTCCACACTATGCTTTTGACACCAACAAGAAAAAAAGCTTCGGAAAACATTGTGGAAATGTAGAAATTGATTGTTACAAGCAATTTCTTCATTATCCGTAATGTTTTCTATTCCAAAAGACAGAGATTCTTGAAATTTTATCAACATAAAATTGTTGTCTGCAACTTCTTTATTGTGGACCATTCTAAAATTTTGTAGTCTTGTAATGGGTTAATTATAGCCATTGCCACAAAATGATGCTTTTTGAAAGTTTCGGAAACATTGTATAAAATGAAGAAATTGCTTGCAGCAAGCAATATCTTCCCTTTGCACAATGTTTTTATCCAGAAAGTTGGAATAATCCAAGATTTTTGAATTGCAAATTTTAGCCTGAAACTCCATTCAATTCAGACCAGTCTAAAATTGTATTGCCTTGTAATGGGTTAAAGAAAAGATTTTCTTTGGAGGGAAAAACAGTTGGGAAAAGTAGTAATTACTTTTCGTATTAACTTTCTTCTTTCCTACAATGTTTACTCAAAAATATACCCTGGTATGTTTAATGTGATTTGGTTAATAAGCTAAAATTACAACAAGTACATTGCAACACATATTATTAGATGAATTTAATTTTCTGTTCGTTTTAGAATGCAATATATAAAATGTTTATATTTGTTGTTTATTAGGTATACAATTGTTAGACAACACCTGAGCATGAAAATAGTACAAGCATTGAAAAAGCAACTGATTAGTTTATTTATTTATTCAGCCTATCTTATATGAGCCTGTGATTGACAGTCCGACGCGCTACCAACTGCGCTATGACGGCGGCCCTAAGATTCCTTTACTACCTGATTTGTTTTACACAATAGCCCACCTTGTCATACCAAGGGCGGCGAATCGAGAAAAAACATCTGGATATCCCTTCCCTTGAGAATGACAAAAGTCTAGGCTAATCAACACATAATAGTAATTCGGTTAAAATCCAGGTTGGTATCATGTTCAAAGAAAGACAGCTCGTTTTTTAGAATGGAGTATTTCAACTTAGTTACGACGAAAGCTATAAGCTGATAGAGTCACTCTCGACCGCTCATAATCCATATGCTTTCACGTCCCTGACAGAGAGGCCGTGGCTTGAACCCACTGCTACTTATTTTTACAGCTGGGTAGGCTTGGACTGGCGGTTTATTCCCGGAACGTCGAATCGCACCTTTTATAAAGGTGTGAAAAGGGGCTACCCAAAGAAGGGGGAAATTATTGAGGGGGGGGGGGTTGTATGTCGAGTGACTTTAATAGTGAGAAGAATTAATATAGTAAGAAATCGTATTTTTTTATTTCGTTCGACAGAAATTAATTTATCGTTTAACATCTAAAATACATGTATACATATAATTATATTTTCTATTCAACCCATTACTAGACGGCAATCTTTTATACTCCTCCAAATTCAAAGATGTTGCAGACGACAATTATAACTGAATATCAGCTGCTGCTCATATATTTCAATATCACAATATTAGGTGATCAAGTCATATTCTTCAGCCTGGTATCTGTCTTTGAGTGTTCTTGGACGTCTGTCGATGTTCATGTAGCGCTTAGCGCAGGGACGGACAGTTCCATCTGCAGATCTCTGTATTCTATTGATGTCGTTGGCGTTCTGTATGTCTTTGAACATCTGGATGGCGTTGAAGATATTCGGATGGGCCGTGGTCATCTTCTTCAGTTTGCTGTGCCATCCCTCGAGGTTGTTGGTAGTTCTAGGCCCGACAGTGCAAAAGTTGTTCCACACACGTCGGTCGCCTTCCAACCTCTGCTCTGTCACGTAGTCCGTAAATGCTTCTGTAATGTCAGTAATGTCGTCGTCTTCTCTGTCTTCTAAAGTATGGAACCACATGTCTTCTATGGCGTCGAGTGGGACAAGTGGTAATACTGCTGCCCGTCGTACCAGTTTCCTCACGTCAGGGTTGTTTCTGTACTCGTTCTGCAGACCCGTCGCCTGTACTCGCCGCCAAATACACTGGGTAAAATGGAAGAAGCACCCCTGTATAGTGATTCCAAGAAATGAGTCTCTAATAGCGCCCTGGGCAGCAGCTTCGAAATCAAGGAGGGCGGTTGCTGGTTGAAGTCTTAACCAATTAAGCAATTATGAATTTGTTTGATATAAGTGTGTGTTTGCAAACATGTTCACTGTTTGCTTATACCGTATTTGATCTTTAGTAATGACCATTAAATTATAAAATCAGTTTTCCTACATATTTTTTACATTTTTTTCATATTTCACCTTCAATAATCATCAATCATAATTTATTTCAATTAACTTTCATAGATATTCAAATATCTATTCGACATTACCCCATATCGTGCCCCCTAATCCCCTATAGGTAAGAAAATCGATTCGACGTTCCGGGAACACACCGGACTGGCTATTTAGTGTATTGCTCATGATCGCGAAGGAGTTCGATCCCTTCACCCTCAGATCACGAGTCCGACTACCTATACCGCTCTGTCATTGGTGCAGTCCATTTTGCCTGATATCTACAGCTCAGAAGCCACCGGCAGCGTTGGTTTTTACTCAGGCTATTATCCTTGGCTTAACAATGGACAAATACCATGTGCATTATACAGTTAAGTAAACACATTACAGGAAAAATAGTATCACTCATCCTCACGAGTGAAGGGATATTGAGATCATCTTTTTCTCTAATAAGAATGTTTTCTACCCGTATTGTTTGAACAAATCAAAATATCATAGACTTTATATCATTATCTGCAACTCCTTTCAATTTGGACCAGTCTAAAATTTTGCCGTTTGGTAATGAATTAAGAAATGCGTTTTGGACGAGTGGGGACAATTGAGAAGACACATATTTTGCGCTCATACGCGATGCATGAAAATGATAGTAAAATACTTAGCTCTGTACATGATTCCGATATCGCAATTTCTGAAATCCTCCCTCATAATATGATACAAAATCCTTCATATTTCAATGTGAACAATTTTTTTGTAGGCGAAAGTATCACCAAGCAAGGCCGGTTACAATTCTTTATTTTTGATCCAAAAATTTTGATCGCTTCTTTAGAAAATGGTTACCCTAAAGAAATATTGTTACAGCTTTACAGCTGTTTATCCCTAAACCCAGTGATATTGCTATAACATTGCAAACACACGAATAAAATAAAAATAATCATAAACGTCATTTCCTTCTCTTTAGAAAAATGTACGATTTGTGATATTTTCAAAGACACTGTAATGGGAAAAGAAAAAAAACTTGACTATTTCTTTTAAGTACACGATGGGACCAAGCCAAATTGATTCCAACTTGTGACATTACGAGAGCTGAGCAAAAACTTTTTTATAATTTAAGAAAAAACTTACTTTTCAGCAGATCAAAATTAAAATCGCAGATGTGAAACTTTTAAATAGAGAATAAAAAAAGGAATACCAAGCTGGCCACAGGAACTCTCTCCTAGATATTGAATAGCTTCATTTTACAAACATTTGTGGTTAATAAAATGCTAAAAAATCAAAGCAGTTGGCTTGCGACTTAAAGATTAAATAAGCTCTAGATACATTGTCACCGAACCAACAAAATTAAAGCTTCACATAAATGTTGGAGTTTCACTTTTGGTCTAAATGAATGCTTTGATTTGACGATTGATTCTTTTGATTGTAAGATGCGAGCCGTCAATTTACCGACCGCTGGCCCCGTCCCGTGACTCCCCTTGTCCCGCCCACTGACTTCAAACGGGAAGTTCAACTTCGATATAAAACGGCGTTATTTTGCCAAACTTTTTGTCAGCACCATGTAACAAGAAAAATAAAAAATGTTAGCTGGCGACCTAAGTATTCTTATTTAGGAATTTGAGAAATCACAGTGTTAGCAGATTTTTCAAGACAGGTGTTCCTGACGTTACGTCACGAGATTGTCTTACCCTTTCCTGTTTTTTTTTTTTTTTTTTTTTGTGTGTGTGTGTGTGTGTTTTTTTTTTCAATTTTAGACTGGTCCAAACTGAAAGAGATTGCAGACGACAATGAAAGTGGATATAATTTGACATGAAACCATCCTGTATGGTAGAAAATATTGTGGGTAAAGATAAATTGCTTGCTACACGCGATTCTCTTTTTCCACAAAGTGTTCTCAAGTATAAAAACACAGCGACGAAAAATCCCGGGTTTGTACAGGAAAGAATTAAATGGGTAGCCTTGCTAACGCCGAACGTTTTCGTCCAACATTAAAAAAGTCCTATCTTGCGGGTTTTTTAGATAGATACTGACCCAAAACTTCTTTAAACAATCAGCGAATGTTCTAATTGCACCGAATGGCTGTCCAGGGTGCTCAATTTGTGCGAGTCACGCACATGCGAAATGGTTGGAAATGTCACGCACAGGCTCAAATTGAAAATGAAAACTGATGTCAACAGCAACCCTAACACCAACTGTTCTCATTCTGTTTCAAAGCACGTAATAACCTGCTGGTTTATTAACAAAACAAACAAAAAGCACTCGGTATGGAGGTGTTCAAGGAAAAATTCTGAAAAAGATGCCCCTCTTTTAATTTTGATACGTTCTCAGCTCGATAGGCGAATCCTGATTTTTTTTATGATTTTCTCAAAATAAATGTTGACCATGTATGACCGGTTAAGCGAAATGGGAATTGCTGTGAGTTGAGGAGAGTGTCGACTTTGGTCAGATTGGGCGGATTGCGCAGGTTGACCATGGTCGAGACTTTTCGTTATTTCTTCTTTTTTGCTGACTTTCTGAATCTAGAATGGTCTTTCTTCCTTATTATATATTTATTCGCGAAATATTATAACAAATTGACTTTTGCTGGATCCATGTCGAGTTTCACGTCTGTCCATCTGTCTGTCAGTCTGTCTTCCAAACGGTAAACAAGTATCGTTTAAGCGATAAAATCCACGGTTATATTTGGATTCTCTGGAAACTTCCACATGGTGGTTGTAGATCGACGAGGAAGGTTCACTGCTAAATCAGAGAGAATCCGTCAGTAGCGCGGCGGAAAGGAGCTTAATAGGATTATACACAAACCTTCTCGTTTACAGGATAAATAACAACAAATCAAGTGAATTATGTCATTTTGAAATTTCCACAGGATTTTTGTATGATTAAAAGAAATACTCTGTTTGAAATCGGGGGATCCGTCAGAAATAAAATCAGCAATTTTCTTCGGATTCTCCTCAAACTTTCAACGAATGAGTGTACCATTATTAGAATCGTTCCTTTCGAAATTGGGTCTGATCAGTCAAGTATCACGGGAAAGGGGGCATTATGAAATTTCATTACAAATTCCTTGTGAACACAATTAAATCCAGAGTTAAATTGGGCTCTCTTCAAACTTTCACAGAATGATTGTACCATCATTAGTGCCGTTCCTTTCGAAAATTGGTCTGATCTGTCTGATATCACTGGAAAAGGTCGAGGGGAGTTTGTTGTTTTGTTTTTTTTTGTTTTTTTGTTTCACAAAAGCCTCACTAGCAAAAGAAAGTCCACAGTTAACGGGTTATCGTCAAAATTTCAAAGAATGAGTGTAACAACATAAGAATTGTTGCTTTAGAAATGGGATCCGATCTATCAGGTATTACCGGAAAAGGGGCCATGTGAGAATTTCTTTTACAAATCCTAGTTAACACAACATAGTTCATAGTTTTGACCAGATTCTGTTCAAACTTTCACAGAATGATTGTACCATCGTTAGGATCATTGATTTTTAAATTGGGTCTGATCTCTAAAGTATCACATGCAAAGGGGCCTTGCGAAAGTTTTAGTTAACACAACGAAGTCTCCATATTTCATCGGATTCACTTCAAACTTTCACAGTATGATTTTCAAAACTCTGAGAAAGGGACCTTTTGGATTTTCACACAAAATATTCTCGTTTACGTCATTAAGTACACGCTTATTTTATCGGATTCTCTTGAAACTTTTACGATGGTTGTAAGGTCATAAGGAAGACCCCTTTAGGAAATAGAGTGGATCCATCGGAAACACGGGAAATGGAGCCTTACGGATTTTCACTCAAACCATTCTCGTTTAGGCAAAAAAGTCCACAGATAATTTCTTCTTCTCTTGAAACTTTCACATAATGACTGTTGGGTCACAAGAAAGGTTTCTGTCGCAAATGGAGTCGAAAACAGGGGGGAATGAGCTTTTGGATTTTCACTCTAGATATTCTCGTTTGCGTGATAAATCCCACAATTATTATTCAATCCTCTTGGAAATTTTCGTATCGTAGAGTCATAAGAATGATTTCCTTCTGAGAATAGCGTGGATCTGTCATAAAACACAGGAATAAAAGTGTCCTATGGATCGTTGCCCAAAATAATCAATGGGGAAAAGGGCCATTTTTTTTCAAATTTTTATTCACTTTTTTTTATTTTATGCAATCTTCTTTAGACAATTAAATTCTTTAAATATTAGATTGAATTAACGGAAAACTCGATAGCCAGTAGAGCATCAAAGATCCTAATTGGCGTTGTATCCTTTTTTCCACGCATACTAATAAAATCATCGAGCTTTGGATTCTAGTGAAGCGTTGTAATAACGAGCTATAAATGTTGAAATATTCCCTTTGGAAATAAGCAGAAAAGGATCGATTAAAGTAATTCACGTTTTTTTTTTGTTTTTTTTTTCGAGCGTAGTTCTTTTGGCATTTGTTAGTCGGATGTTGTTCGGTCAGTTCAGTCCTTGAAACTATAACATGAAGCCCAAGCTTTACTGTTAGCTACAACAACAACAACAACAACAAAAACGTTTATGTATTCTGTTCATTCGCGACTGTCAATCAAGATATCAACCGACCAATCAAATCATTTATTCAGACCGGACCTGAGCTTTCAACTCCAAAATTGGCGGCCATTTTTTGTTTTTGTTGGTTTGAAGACCTTAACGTCTTAATTACACTTTATTCAAGCCGTAGCTACGACGTTTATGACGCAAACCAACCATTGTACTCTTTTGTTACATGCTAATGACTATAAATATTGCAAAATAACGCCGTAAAATATCGTGGCCATTTTTGGTGGTTTGGCGACTCGTTAATCACCGTAACTAAAGCTTATTCAAGCTGTAGTAGCGGTGTTTATCTCGTTTTTATTCGACGCACCTGGCTATAATTTTTTCAAAAATAACACCGTGGAACTTCAGTCTGAGTTCAAATGTCGGTGCGGGGCTATCCAGTCCTAGGAAGTTATTCCTATCTAGGTTTTTCGGCCAAATTTTAGAGTCCTGGGGGAATGAAATTATCAACCCAATTAAGTTATTAACACCTTCCCTGGAATTTGGGTTTGGCAATCGACCTGACAGACAGTCTCATAACCACTCACAGTAGAATATAAACTGGTCGGTAGTTTCTTAGTGCCTGACTATTTCTCGAAATAATTTTACTGCAGGAAACAAATAGGGAAAGGAAAACGACACCCAAAAACACAACAACAATAAAACAAGAGGGCCGTGATTGTCTTAAATTGCTCATCTGAGGCATCTGCAAGTCACAGTACTTTTTTGTATAATAAAAGATACAGCTTGAGCCAAATGAATAAAACAAATTATAAGATTTCGGGCGCAGTACAAAACTATCAAGTAATGCTATTCAAGAAATATGAATGCCTATGGCTTTTTTAGTTTAATCCATTACCAAACTATCCCAAATTTTGACACCTTCAAGGAATATAGGGTTAAAAAACATTTTGAGAAAGGGAGAACTTAGTAGTTACAAGCAATTTCTTCATTTTTTCCAATGTTTTCTACAAAAAAAAAAACTCCTTATATTTTAATTTCAACCAACCTTTAATAACCATTTACAACTTCTTTCAATGTGTACCAGTGTTAAGAGGAGAAGACTTTGAAATTGCTCTAATAGAGAATTGTACCAAACTTCGGCCCTCTGGGGCGGGCCATTTTGACCCGAGGGGTATTATTTTAGAACTTTGGTAGAAACCAATCCAGATGTACTATAAACCAAATTTGAATGCAGTACAACTTATACATTGGGAGAGGAAGATATTTGAAAATGCTCTTATTTAGCATTTTTCATAACTTTGGATGCCTTGGAAAGAGCCATTTTTGTATAACTTCAAGAAACATGGCAGACAACAACAATGTTATGCTATGCTTTTAATATGAATGCTCCAAGCCCTATATAAGAAGAAGATTTTTTCAAATGTGCGATTTACGACCATTCGACCATCATGGTCCTCTTGCTAGAAACCATGCCCTTGGGGTAAAAGATGGCCACACACTTAAGATCCAAAGTTTGGAAAAAGTCTTTTATACAACAAGAGCTGTCAGAGGACAGCAACGCTCGACTATTCTGAGTGCTGGATAATAACAACAATTTAATATCGACATAAGGCACAATACTTAAGTAGTAATAAAGATAAAGAATCTTTCAAATAGATTTTAAGTCAAACAACAATTTCTAAGTCCAAAAAGGTTAAAACTCCACTATAATACATATATTTGTGATGAATCTTTGCCAAGAAGATGATATGATAGTCACAAAAGCATGTGCAAAGTTTTAAAGCAATAGCACTAGTAGAAAGAGAGTTATTAAAGTAAACTATGTCTAGCGGTTGATTTTATTGTCATAAAAACATGTGCAAAGTTTCAAAGCGAAAGCATAGGTAGAAAAAAAGTTATTAAAGATATTTGATAGTTGCACACTAGGTTTGACCAAGAATTTCTAAGTCCAAAAAGGGTTAAAACTCCACTAAAATGATTGTCAGAGTAATAAATCTAAAAGGCTGATATTATTGTCACAAAAACATATGCAAAGTTTCAAAGCAATATCATTGGTAGAAAGAGAATTATTAAAGATATATGACAGTTGCTCGGAAGGTTTAACCAAGAGTTTCTAAGCCCAAAAGGGGTCAAGACTCAACTGTAATAAGTTGTAATAAATCTTTGTCCGGAAGATTATATTATGGTCATAAAAGGATGTACAAAGTTTCAAAGCAATAGCATTAGTAGAAAAAGAGTTATTAAAGACATATGACAGTTGCATGTAAGGTTTAACCAAGAATTTCCAAGTCCGAAAAGGGTTAAAACTCCACTAAAATGATTGTCAGAGTAATGAAAGCTTGTTTATAGGGTGATAATATTGAGTGAAGGGATATTGAGATCATCTTTTTCTCTAATAAGAAAATGTTTTCTACCCATATTGTTGGAACAAATAAAAAAATCATAGACTTTATATTATTATCTGCAACTCCTTTCAATTTGGACCAGTCTAAAATTTGCCGTTTGGTAATGAATTAAGAAATGCATTTTGGACGAGTGGGTACAATTGAGAAAACACATATTTTGCGCTCATACGCAATACATGAAAATGAGAGTAAAATACTTAACTCTGTACATGATTCCGAAATCGCAATTTCTGAAATCACTTATTGTCACAAAAACATGTGCAAAGTTTCAGAGCAATAGCATTAGTAGAAACTGGTATATGACACTTGCACATAAGGTTTAACCAAACCATTACGCCGACGCCGACACTGACCCAACGCCCGAGTGACTGGAATAGCCCTTCTATTCTTCGAATAGTCAAGCTAAAAAAGTATTGTAATTTGCAGACGCGTTTTAGGACCATCATGGTTCTCTTGTTCAAGCAATTTCTCCATTTTGCAGAATGTTTTCCAAAACTTTTTTCATGAGGGCGTAAAAAGTAGGATTTCGGGGATATGGGTTATATCTGGTAAAAAATTAAAAGATTTCTTTTGACAAGTGATTATAAATGGACATACAGGTATCGTGGGGTTTGCATATCAAGTACAAAAATGCAAGACCTTTAACCCATTCCCACACAGAGACGCTTTCTGACGCCCCTCAAGAAAAATGATTGGTAAAAAATATTGTGTAAAATGAAGAAATTGCTTGTAACAAGAAATTTCGTCATTTCACACAATGTTTTCTAACCAGAAAGTTAAAAAAATCTAAAATTTGATAAGATTTTAATTGTTGTCTGCAAATCTTTCAATTTAGACCTGTCAATTTTTTTCAAGTAGGAATGGGTTAAACTAGATTGATTGATTGATCGAACGGGGTTTAACGCCACCTTTAGCAGTATTTCAGTTATATCGCGGCAGCTGGAGCACCTAACAATGGATTCCTGGTATTTCTCTCACCAGTGCTACCTCTTCATCCTTTGCTAGCCTCCAGCTGCTATCCTACTTAGGTTAACGATTATCCATCCATTGGTGAGAGTCAAATGTTAGAAGGAATATGTGCTGCCGCCGAAAACCTTTAAAATTGGAATATTCCATCCAACCAACTGAAAGTGTGCTGGGATGTCATCTTTTTATTATATACCTTGTTTTGAAATTTTGGGATTTCTCAGTGTAATAAATTTTGATATCGCCACTGGAGTGACGATTACACTTTTCAGTTTCACTCTCTGTAATAAATCTTTAATCATGTATTCATCCGCACTTTTTCAATAGACCTTCTCTCTATCAAAAAGATTGGTTTCGATATTTTAATGAAAAAAGAATAATAATAAGGCATATAATAAATAGAATAATCAACTAGTTATTCCAGAAATTAAAAAAAAAAAAATATTTCACTCGGATGCGTTGTTAGGCGTTAAAAAACTCGGGCTGCGCACTCGTTTTTTCAACGCCTAACAATGCATCCTCGTGAAATATTTTTTCATATCTGGAATAACCAGTTGATTATCCTCTATATATGTTAAAACTATGTACCTGGCAATTTCTCTCTTTCTCATTACATTTCTATCATTTTAAATTCATAATTCTTCTTTCAGCCTACACCAGAATTTATATGACTTGTCTCATCTGATTTTTTTTCAAGCCCAAATCATAGCAGATTGGTTAATTGTATGTGGTTTACCTCCACTTTCAACAGTACTTAAGTAATACCATGGAGGCTGGTGCATCTAATCATGGTTTCCGCACACCAGTGCAACCACAGTATTTTCTCTGAGCTGCCGGCTGCTCATTCCAATTAAGATGCAATATTTACCATTTGACCCATTGTCAGAAACAAATGACATATCTCTCAATGAAAGAGTGTTGACAGAACCAGGGCTCAAACTCAAGACCTCAGAATTTAGAGCACAGAGTGTTACTGTCTCAACTAACTAATTCAACTTAGTCAATATCAAAACAGTAATGATTCTATAAGCATTGATTTGTATAGAAAAACGATTATAAAGAAATATTGCATAAAAGAAGAAAAACGTTCTATAAGCTTAACCTCATGTTTTTACAGTATTTCAAAGTGATTTGCAACAAATTTTGTTGTCGAAATAAAGATAAAGCAAAATAAATCAGTATGAGAAATTCCTTGTGCCAATAACCAAACGATCCTTCTTTGACATCCTGTAGAAGCATTAGAATGGAAAACTTAGTGGAAAAGGGAAAAATTGCTTGCTTGTAAAAGCAATTGCTCCTTTTCTCACAATGTTTTTAACAAAATTAATGCTTATTTTTCAATTTCGGTGCACATTTAAATTCAGTTTGGAACAGACTAAAATTCTATCATAGGGTAATCGATCAATTCACGTGCGTTACAGTTGTATGTAGAATTTTGAAATAAAATCAGTTTGCATTTGACTCTTCAGCTGACTCAGAGAAAGAGGAAACAAAATTTGGCATACAAAGAACAAGTTAACATAATACATGTTGCACCTAAGGTTTAATTGCCTTGTAAAAAGACCAGTGCCAACATTTCAGTAAGGTTTATTGGACAGGTTAGCGGTTACAGTAGAAGTCGTGACTTGCTGAATTTCAGCAGTTTCTGCAATAACTTATAGGACTGTATCTGCAATCTCGTAGTCCTCTTTCTGATAGTCTGCTTCTCGCCGTAAGATGACTTAGGCAGTATATAGATAGATATCGCAGCTAGTGCGGGGCTAACGGGGTAAGTGCGCGGGGACGGGGATTGGTCAATTGATGCGTAAAAGTAAAAGCCGGTTTTACAGAATTATTTAAAAAGATATATATTAAGTTCTCAACGACAGTAAATATTGTTACAAGATATATTGAAACAAACATGTCGTTTCACTACCAATCTCAGTGAAATGAAATGTCTTTTTTGGAAACGGTCAAAATCATGTCAAAAGCCTTGAAAACGTCTGAGACCTGTAGACCTGTATGCTAATAAAGGTATAATTACAATAAAGTGTATTTAATTTAAAAGCACCCTTCTTAATTCGAAACAACATTGTCGTCCTCATTTGAAAATTCCTTTCCTATAATTTAGTCGTGTTTGCTTCATAAATTCCGTTCGGTAGATTCAATGAAAATGGCGGAAAATGTACAAAACAAAACATTGTCTTTGCATGTTAGTATCGTTCCATTTAATGCCGAAAGAACATAAAATGATAGAAATAACACCGAGAATTGAATGAACTTGCACAATCAATATGCACCGAGGTAGTCATTCAGTCACGAGATAAATGCCTCGAGCTGTTTCATGGTCACTGTGATTAAGGAATTTATCATGGGCACTTGGATTCAGAAACTTACTCAAATATTTCACTCCATGATATAATATTAACAAGGTAGTGCAGCTGCAATTTTTTAATGTAATGAATGTTTTTCAAAACACCAGTGGTTCTGTATTTATACAAGTCAAATATTTCCCATGATGGTACCAGTGATGCCTGTCAAAACATCCTTAAAAAATGGCAGCTGCACACCTTATTAATACTTATCAGAGTAAGATATTTTTGTAAGTTGTTAAAAATTCCGGAATCCAAGTGCCTATGGAATTTACAACAACTTACAAAATTATCTCTCTATAATAAATATTTACGAAGCTATGTAATGGCTGTTTTGAAAAGAATCACTGGCTCCATCACGGTCCCGCTCCATCATAGCAATCGTTTGACAGGATCAAAGAAGGAACCAGTGATACTTTTCAAAACATCTGTTGCCTACAAAAATGGCAGTTGCACTACCTTGTTAAGATTTATTGTAGAGAGAGATTTTTGTAAGTTGTTATAAATTCCAAGTGACCAGGGCTCTGCAGATTGGGGGACTCAGGCAAAGTAGCCTGGTCTCATAAAACTCCACCTGAGTTGCTGATCAAAGCGAAGTAGAAGTTGCCTGGAAAATACGGGATGTCACCTCGTTATGACAGGCGATAATCGCAGTTTGCTTTGAGGCTATCAAATCAGTGAACAGTAAATCAATTATACAACTGCTGATTGGAACTCCTTTGATCGTAAATCAAGCGTGTATTGAATAGATGACATGCTTGCTTTATTTGCACCTCGGCTGATTGGATGGATTCAAGCCCTTGTAAACTGCTGGAATTATAGGAACTTTTTTATATCAAACTCTTTCCCTTCTGAAGATTCAATCATTTTAGTGGAACATAATGTTTATGTTATAAATATACGAGATTTGTTGGGTACTTCTAGCAGCGAGAATACTTGCGGAATTTTAACGAAGGTCATGTCATTTGCTGTATTTAAAATTCAATGATAAAAGAAATAAAATTTTGGTGATAAAAACTGATTTTCCCGTAAAACTAAATAGAGGAAAAATAATTTTTCAATGAAATCCTACGGCTTCTACGATCTTTTAGAAGTAACATTGTTAGGATTTTATGCAGAAATTAAATTTCACTTATCTTGTTTTGGTAATTAACCCATTCAATGAAATGTAATCCAAAACACTAGAACAAAGGGTTCCGTGTTAACATAGTTTCAAATTTAAACCTTCTCTACACAGTCTGTGATTGATGTACTCGGCTATTATCTTTACCCTTTTGCTACAATAACTGCATTTCAGTTAAAATGAACCCTTTTTAAATTCATTATTCACAAGCTTTTATCCATTTAGTGTTACATACAGGTGAAGTTGACAGACTTTAACCCATTACCACACGATTCTGCTTTTTGATTTTTGAAGATTTTGAATGGAAAATTTGTGAGAAAAAGAGGAGGTGCTTGTAGCAAGCAATTTCTCCTTTTCCCACAGCACTTTTTACTTTATCTGGCACTTATTTTCTGTTCTTATTTTCTTGATTGATGCCCAAATATGGGCGTTACAGGGCGGGGCATTTTGACTTTGAAACTTTTAAACATTTTCTCCTTGGTAACAATTGGGCCAATTTCAATTAAACTTGGCATGATTGTTCCTTGGGTGACCCTTTTCAATATTAGTTTGTGAAATTTTGAATGAAGCCCAAATATGGGCGTGGCTTTTTTTGACTTCTTCTCCTCCCAAACCATTAGACCAATTTCAATCAAACTGGGCATGAATCTCACTGACAATGGCCAATGGGGCTATTACCATGCTGTTATGTCTGTGAGTACATCAGGGCTGCCACCATAGCCAGTTATGAATACGTCAGACACCAAATCTATAATCATGGTGGTTCCCAGGCTACCGGAAAAACGGGAAAAAGTCTTGGTTTTGTGATATCTTTAACAAAAAAAAACACGAAAAACTAGGAAAAAGTCAAATCAATTTGATGAAAGATGCAAGACCCAATTAAAGTACATGTTCCAAACAGTTGACAAGTATCCCCCCGCCAGTAGGTTTTATCACAGTGTGAATTACATGGGGATGCATTATCAGTCACAAAGTCTGCAGAGAAAGAGAAATTGGTATTTGTTTCACAAAAAAATACAAGCATGGTACTTAACTTTCTGCTAGGAATTGATGTAGGTGTCCAATTTTACTATACATATATGGCTAGAATACATAAAGCAAATATTTAGGAGAATGTTCCTTTGGTGACCCTTTTCAAAAGTTGTTAGAGAATGTTCCTTTGGTGACCCTTTTCAAAAGTTGTTAGGGAACTTTTGATTGGCGCCAAAATATGGGCAAGGCAGTTTTTTACTTTGAAATCCTTAAACATCTTCTCCTCAGTAACCATCTGGCCAGTTTCAACCAAACTTGGTATGAATGTTCCTCAATGTCACAACTCAATGTCAAACATGCCTGTGTTTGTTCAAGTTTTTTTTATCAATCATCATAAATTAGTCAGATGAGCAATTTTAGAGCCATTATGGCCCTCTTGTATCAAGTTTCAACTTCCTCTGGCAAAAGAATAATCTCCTCTTTTACTTATTCACTCTTTTATAAGCTAGAATCTTGTCAAGTAATTTGTGTTCAAAACTCCCACAATTTTGCATCCAAAGTAATCAAAGTTTATTCATACATTGATCACATGTTGAAGTTTTGCAACACACTTTTTTCTCAACTCTGCCTGGCAGATTGTAGCTCCATATATCAAATTGAGTGAAAGTAAAAGAACAATAACCATAACCTTATTGCTTGCTTGATTTTGAAATATATACCCTTTTTTATTTTCCAGTTTTAATTTTGATGTAAGCCTTTGATTTGATTATTAATCCCCCGCCAGTCTCAAGCAGTGTGACAGGAGTGTCTTGCAACATTTACTTCTTTTGAAGGCTACAACAGTTTTCAGTTCAATCTCGGAATTTTATAACTATGTATTACTAGAAAATTACATTTGTGAACGGTTGAAAGTTAAATAAGTTTCAGACAAACTTCATAAAACATTTGAATTGAAATGTTTGTGTACAAAAAATGGTTGGTAAGTAAAACTCCTTGTCAAACAATTTTTTCTTTTTCCACCGTGTTTTTCTTAATGTAAGCAGGTCTTGTGCTAGCATTTGGAATTGAGCAGTCATTCACTCTTTGACCATTACACTGATTTTGTATGGGTTAAAACAACAAAAAGAGTGAATCATAAGTAGAAAACTGAAGGTTGAATTCCCAATTGACCCTTTCCTGTAAAGTTGTGAAGTAAGTAGTCAATTTGTACAATTTTCAATAGGGTACAAGACAGATCATGACCCCATCGGTAGAAATTTCAAAGGGTCAAAACAGCATATTTTTACACTTTTTAGGGTAAAATTACACTTTTTGGGACAAGCACAAGCCCTGGTTACTCTTCGGTGGTACCAAATGAGGGATTGTGTTATCATGGGTCAATAGTTTAATTAGAAATCAAATTTAACAGAATCTTTTACATTTTAGATGGCTGTTGAGCTCAAGGATAACTTGTAAAAATGAGTGATAAAGATACATTGGAAACATCATGTTCTCCCAGACAAAGTGATAAAGCAGCAAACATGGCAGAGAACAGCAAGACTGATCAGAATGAGGAGAAGTCTGCAGTGGAAAATTTATTGCAGTCATCTCTAGAGACTTTATTTAGTGAAACTGAAACAAAACAGCTCTCATCTGACATGTTCAAGGATGCTGACCCACCTGAAGGTGTGAGTGATTTTGATGAGGTTACCAAGGAGTTGACTGACCTCAATACAGGAAGCACCACACCAACAAGGCTTTATACAGGACCATATGGGAAAATAGACTCACCCTTTAAAAAATTCTCCTCATTCTCAAATCCTACTAGAGGCGTGAAAAGAAGTCCAAGGTAAATAGTACACTTGAAAGTTGACAGTGTGAAAGAGCAAATTTAAATTGTATATATGTATATATATATCCAGTAAGATTAACTAACCCATTACCAATTAACAAATATTAGATTGATCCAACATGAAAGAAGTTGCAGACGACAATGTTAAGTCTGTAAAATTTCAAAATTGTCGTTATCCTTTTTTGGTATATAAAACAATGTGGACAATGAAGAAATTGCATGTAACAAGCATTTCTTAATTTTCCGCATGACATTTTCATGTTTTTCAGATTTTTTTTCTTGAGAGGATGAAAAATGGGATTAAGTGGGGATGAATTAACCCATTCCCAAACAATCCCTCCTTTTCTGCCCCTCAAGAAAAAAACACTATGGAAAACATTTAGAACATAGAAGAAATTGCCTGTTCAGGGTTTTGCATGACACAAAATTCGCGCGTCATTGTCGCAATTTCAAAACAAATGACCTGTAAAAATTTTACCTGTGCGTCATAAATGAAGCAAGTTTTAAAACCTAATTCTTTGTGAATAGAATCGTCAGTAAAGGCCAAAATGTTGAAATAAATCCTTTAGAAGTCTGAGTTATGACGATCAATCAACTTAGCAACTGTCGGTAATTTGGGTTTCCAACATTTATTTATAGCAATATCCTGTTCTATTTTTAGTTGACAGATAAAATATGTAGACGGGTTATAGTGATTCTATCAAATTGAGACTCGATTTCAGGTGATAAAACATATCGTTTACCTGACTTCTAGAAAATGTAAAAATGTAGCGTCGAACAAAGATGTCGAAATTCCTCTCGTCTGCATTGGGCAGTCATAGCGATCAGACTACCAAAGAGAGCTCTGGTAGTGAGTCTGATGGTGAAACCCAGCGTCCGTCTACGAAAAAGACCCGAAGGTCTTTCAGTCAGAAATGGTTAAAAACCTTCAGTTGGCTTAAATTTGCCGATGGTGAAATGCTGTGTGACCTGGTATTAAAACGAAAAAAAACAATCCTTTCACTATTGGCTGTACAAACTTTCGTCATTAAAGTTTCCTTTGTTATTTTTCAAATTCTTGTAGTCTCTAGCAGTCTTTCAGATTTGACCCCCAAACTTTAGAAAAGACCCCCAGTTCTGAAGGCATAGGGGTCACAATGACCCCCAAATTCTTATGCCAATGGAAAACCCTGCCTGTTTCAAAATTTCTTCAATAGCCATGTTGCTATCCCAAATTAAAAGGAATTTTAGAATTTATCAACCTGAAATAGTTGTCTGCATCTTCTTTCAATTTGGACCAGTCGAAAGTAGATGATTCCTTTGAATTTTCAGATCAATCCCTGAGTGACTTTAAACTCTTTGTCATTCTGAATAAAATCCTTATTTAAATTTGCATTAAAATCAAAGACCTGAAAGCAATGGAAGCACTAGTTAAGGATAAAGAATTATTTGGAAAATTAATTCTATAAACAACTCTGGTTTAAAGGAGTCGAACAGTTGATGTAGACTAAGATCAGACTGCACTTATGTCTAGTCTGATCTTTATCTATACTGCTAAAACAGGAATATTCGGAGTTCAGCATGACAAAGGTTAAACTCTTATGTCACTTTTTGGTAGACAAACCATTATCTCTGTTTTATGGTGCTTATTAATGTTTTTACATCTCAAGAAATTTACTGAATAGAAGTTCAAAACGGTAATCTTTATCAGTAATCAGCTAAATGACTACCTTTATCAAGAATTAGGAGGGCATGACTGTTTTACAAATGGATATCTTGTGAAAAAGAAAATCACCAATTTTATGAAGCAAATGAGGCAGACACAAATTTACAATTACATAAATTAACAGACAGTCTACATGACATTATAATGATAATATTGGTGCTTTTGTTTACATTCCCCATATTAACATTAAAAGTCATCAGCTCCAGGGCTCCGGAAATCCGATAAATTGCCGGTCTGGACTGAATTTTGAATTGCCAGACCGATTGGAATCCCAAAAATAACACCATAATCGGTCCGAAATTATCATTAAATCTCACGCTAAAATACTGATAAAGTTGCTCATCACCTATCAGAATCCATTTGAAACCGAAAAAATTCAAGGGTTTCACATGTTTACCTGCGGATTAAGGGATTAATTAATTTACCCGCCGGCCAGTCAAGTGACCATCCGTACGTGGACCTAATATGCAGGTAGCCACAGTTTCACGCTTGACCAAACTTCAGGTATCGAGTTTTATAATCTTTTTGCAGAAGAGAATCGGTTTGACTTACACACGTTCGAAATCTTATCAAAATGCACATCTAATGATAATTTAAAACGCCGTTACTCGTGAAACAAATTTCTTTTACTATAATGTGGTATGCATATATAAATCGAGACATGAACAGGCTTCTGTTACCTTTCGTATAAAGTCGGAATAGCTCAGCACAACGCTTTTATGAAATTAATTTATCACAAGTAAATGCGTGAGACCCGGTTCAAAATTTGTAAGAAAAAATCATGTCGGCAATATATGTTTTACAGTTTTTCATTCACGGTAAGAAGCGTAGACGATAGAATCAAAACAATAAGTGGAAATCCGTAGAATGCAGATAATTTGAATATAAACGAAACAACTGCTTAAACATCGCTAGTTCTGTCAATAAAATTAAAGAAACAACGAATCATAAAATCTTACTTCAATGGTGGAAAATATCCGAATAATTAATTCAACCTAGGGTCTGGGTGTTATATTTCTCACATTAACTCATCAAGAATGAGGCTTTTGATTGAAACAATGACCTTGACCTTGTGACCTTGCCATTTTAGAAAATTTTAACTGAAAAACTTTAACTTCTATCTTATTAACTCTACTGGCCGAAAGCCACTAGAGCTTTTGTGATGGCCTTTTCCCATCCCTCTGTCTATCCGTCGTCCGTCCGTTAAACTTTTCCTTGTTAACACTCTAGAATCCACAATCTTCAATCTTTCTTAGAATGATTGTACCATCATAAGGATCGTTCCTTTCGAAATTGTGTCAGATCTGTCAAGAAACATTGGAAATGGGGCCTAATTATCCCCCACCGATTCGGCAAAGGGGATATAGTAATGGTCTCCGTCTGTCATTCCATCATTCCATCATTCCATCACTAAACTTGTCCGGAGCATATCTCTGATATAATTGCTATCAAATTGAAACTTCATAGATCGATAGATCTCTTGGAGGATGATTAGTGCAGTGCAAAAGAACCACAACTCTTTCTTGCATAATTTTGGAGTTATTGCCCTTTGTTGTTTTAAAGACTAAGATTTTGTCCTGAGCATATCTCTGAAAGTATAATAGCTATTATCGAACTCATTGAGAAGAAATGCAGTGCACAAGAAGCCTAAGTATAATAGCTATTAAATTGAAACTTCATAGGTGAAGAGATCTCGTTGAGGAGAAGTGCAGTGCACAAGAACCACAACTCTTGCTTGCATAATTTTGGAGTTATTGCCCTTTGTTGTTTTAAAGACTTAAATTTTGTCCTGAGCATATCTCTGAAAGCATAATAGCTATTATCGAACTCATTGAGAAGAAATGCAGTGCACAAGAAGCCTAAATCTAACTGGCTTCAGTTTACTATCAAGCTTTTAAGGCGGGGGATGGCCATGTCCGACATGGCTCTTGTTAAAATTAAATAAAAAAATCCTTGGTAACACTCAAGAGTCCACAGTTTTCATTGGATTCTCTTCAAACTTTCTCAGAATGATTGTACCATCATAAGGATCGTTTCTTTTGAAATGGGTTCGGATCCGTCAAGAAACACCGGAAAAGGGGCCTTATAAAAATTCATCAAAAAATCCTCCTTAACACTCCGAGTCCACAGTTTTCATCAGGTTCTATTCAATTCAAACTTTAACAGAATGATTGTACCAACTTACAGATTGTTCCTTTTGAAATTGTGTCAGACCTGTCAAGAAACATGGGAAAAGTGGCCTTATGAAAATTTAATAAAAAATTCCAATAAAAGGGGCCTTATAAAAATTCATCAAAAAATCCTCCTTAACACTCTAGAGTCCACAGTTTTCATCAGGTTCTATTCTATTCAAACTTTAACAGAATGATTGTACCAACATGCAGATCGTTCCTTTCGAAATTGTGTCATTGTGAATTAAATTAAAAATTCCAATAAAAATCCTTGTTAACAGGCTATAGTCCAAAGTTTTCATTTGATTCTCTTCAAAGTTTCACAGAATGATTATACCATCATAAGGATCGTTCTTTCGAAATAGGGTATGATCTGTCAAGAAACACGGGAAAACGGTTGTTATGAAAATTTGATTAAAATATCCTTGTTAACCCAATAGAGTCTATAGTTTTCATCAGATTCTATTCAAACTTTCACAGAATGATTGTATCTTCATAAGGATTGTTGCTTTCGAAATCGAATATGATCTGTCGAGAAACATGGGAAAAGGGGCCTTTTTAAAATTTAATGGGAAAAATCTATTAAGAAATCCTCTTTAACACTCTATTCAAACTTTCACAGAATGATTGTACCTTCATAAGGATTGTTGCTTTCGGAATTGGATATGATCTGTCAAGAAACATGGGAAAAGGGGCCTTTTTAAAATTTAATGGAAAAATCAATTAAGAAATCCTCTTTAACACTCTAGACTCCACAGTTTTCATCGGATTCTCTTCAAATTTTCACAGAATGATTGTACTATCATAAGGATTGTTCCTTTCAAAATTGTTATGAACCGTCAAGAAACACAGGAAAAGGGGACTTTGGAAAATTAAAAATGAAAAATCTAGAGTCAACAGTTTTCATCGGATTCTCTTCAAACTTTAACAGAATGGTTGCACCATCATAAGGATTGTTCCTTTCAAAATTGGGTATGATCAGTCAGGGACCATGGTAAAAAGGGTCCTTATGAAAATTTGATTAAAAAAATCCTTGTAAACACAATAGAGTCCACAGTTTTCAACAAATTCTCTTCAAACATTCACAGATTGATTATTACATTAAATTGATTGTTCCTTTCGGAAGTAGTTTTGATCCATCAAGTTTCATGGGAAAAGGGGCCCTATGAAAATTTAATAAAAAAATTTTAGTGAACACATCATGGCCCTAGATTTCTCCTAATCGACTTCAAACTTTCACAGAATGATTGTACCATCATATGGATTGCTCCTTTCAAATTGGGTCTCATCCATCGAGAAACATGAAAAGGGGCCTTAGGAAAATTCAATTAAAAAAATCTTGATTAATGCTTGTAAGTCCACAGATGAGATGGGGTTGTCTTTATACTCAAACAGAATAATTATACTTTGTAAGTATAGTTCCCTTTGGAATTGGTTCAGATCCATCAAGTAGCATGGGAAAAGCGGCTATATGAAAATTCAGTTAAAAAATCCCTGTTAACACAATGAAGCCCACAGTTTTGATCAGATTTTGTTGAAACTTTCACAGAATGATTGTAAGGTCATAACGATCATTCTTTTCATAACAGGGTTTGAACTGTCAAGAAACACAGGAAAAGGGGCCTTATGAAAATTTCATTTATAAATCCTTGTTACGAAGTCCATAACTTTTATTTGATTTTCTTCAAACATTCACTGTATAATTGTACAATAATAATGATTGTTGATGTTAAGTCAAATATAACAGAAAAAGGAGCATTATGAAAAATTATTACCAAATCTTCATTAACACAAGAATGTCCTTAGTCTTTTTCAGAATCTCTTCAAACTTTAATAGAATGATTGTATCATCATTTGGATTGTTCCTTTGTAAATTGGGTCTGATTTGTTAAGTGACACAAGAAAAGGGGACATAACAAAATTTTATTACAAAACAGCATTACCACAATAAAGTCCTCAGTTTTTATCAATTTCTTCAAACTATCTATCATTAGGGTTGTTATTTTGGGTCTGATTTGTTAAGTTTCATGAGAAAAGGGGCCTTATGAAAATTTTATTACAAAAAATTCTTGACACAATTCAGTCCACTGTTTTCATTGATTCTCTTTAACATTTAAAGAATGATTGTACCTTCATTAGAATTGTTCCTTTTGAAATTTGGTTTGTTCTGTAAAGTAATATGGGAAAAGGGGCCCTATGAAGATTTCACTATAAACTCATTAACACAATAAATTCCACAGATTACACAAATTGATTGTACCATCATTACAATTGTTGATTTGACAGTGGATCTGACTATGGCAAGTGTCACATAAAAAGGGGCCTTATGAAAAACTTTTTTAATATTCTAGTTAACACAATGATGTCCCTTGATTTCACCGGATTCACTTCAAAATTTCACAGAATGATTGTACAATCACTTAAATGGTTCTTTTCAGAACTGGGTACAATCCATCAAGTATCATGTAAAAAGGGGCCATATGAATTTTTTTTAAATATTCTATTAAGCATAATGAAGTCCCAATATTTCATCGGATTCACTTTTAACTTTCACAGAATGATAAAACATTGTAAAATATCACGGGAAAAGGGGCCTTATGAGAACTTTATTTTGATATCTTAGTCAAAAGAAAAGAATGGGAAAAGAATGGGAAAAGTGTTTCAAGAAATTTCTTCATTTTCAACCTTGTTTTCTACTCAAAAAGACTGAGATACTCAAATTTCTCTCAGCTTGAAATTGTTGTCTGCAGCTTCTTTGAATTTTGACCAGTCCAAAATTTTGCAGTGTGATAATGGGTTAATTAGCTTTGCATTAGCTTATAGTTTGATGCTCTTTTGTTATTTGTTGATATGGTTTAAGCATTAGCTTCTACAGTACGTATATAAAATCATAAAACCTTGTATGAGCTCTAGGTCTCAGAAATTGGTGATTTGTTTGCCATTGACCTCTGTCAAGGCAAATAAGCTGAGATATCAAACAAGGTCAATTAGCAAACTCAGGAACTCAAACAAAAACCAGATCAATGGGTGTTGATCTAAAGGTCATGATAACTACCAGTTAAATAAGCTGTAGTTACAATGTTTAAGTTGAAGAACTAACAAAGTTCCTTGAATGTAGGAGAACTACATTTTGGTGTAAAAAATTGTTTGTTTGGTTAATCAGTTTTTGTAGATCCTACATTCAAAGCTATCCCCATGAGCAGTTGATGTATGTGCTTTAGCATTATAGTGCTTCGATCCATCCAAATTTGTTCACAGCGTATCTCCTACAATTATCGATGGTTTACAAAATGCTGTGCACAGATGTTCTTGGTCATTAATAGATGTGCTATTTGAAACAATTTTAAGATAGCTTCAAGGTCAAGCCTTGGCTCATGATCAAACATTTGGGGGTCTTATCACCTTGCCCCTTGACAACTTTCTATTATGATTTAGACCAGCTATCTCAGTTTTTTACCTCACCTGAGCATGTAGTGCTCAAGTGAGCTATTGTGATCCCCTTTTGTCCGGCGTCCGTCCGTCCGCCTTCGTCCATCAACAATTTCTTCAAACAACATCTCCCAGACCACTGGGCTGATTTGAACCAAATTTGGCATAAAAGTTTCTTAGGTGGTCCCCTTCAAAAATAGCTAAACGAATTGAAATCCGTTAAAAACTCTGGTTGCCATGGCAACTAAAGTGAAATTTTAGAATAATCTTTAAAAATCTTCTCCTCCTGAGTCCTGACCCAGATGGCGTAGAGCCTGGATATTTTGCATGAAGCATCAGTATAATGCCCTCTTTCAAAATAGTTAAAATCATGAACAAATTATAGAAATAAAGAACAATTTTTTAAATGACATCTCCTCCAAAACCAAATTTGGCAGAAATGTTGCTTAGGTGGTCCTCTTCAAAAATAGCTGAAAGAATTGAAATCTGTTAAAAACTTTTGTTGCCATGGCAAGAAAAGTGCAATTTTAAAATAATCTTTAAAAGTTTTCTCCTCCTGACCCAGAAGGAGTAGATATTTTGCATGAAGCATCAGTATAATGTCCTCTTTCAAAATAGCTAAAATCATGATCCTCGGGTCCCCAGGGGCGGAGCCCTAGTGGGGGGGTGTATAGAAATAAAGAAAGGTTTTTTATTAATGACATCTCCTCCCAAACCACTGGGCTGATCTGAACCAAATTTGGAAGAAATGTTCCTTAGGTGGTCCCCCTTAAAAATAGCTAAAAGAACTTTGTTTAAAAGTCTGGTTGCCATGGCAACAAAAGTGAAATTTCAAAATAATCTTTAAAAATCTTCTCCTGACCAAGAAGGTGTACAGCCTTGATATTTTGCATGAAGCATCAGTATATTGACCTCTTTCAAAATAGCTAAAATTATGATCCTTGGTTCCCCAGGGGAGGAGCCCTAGTGGGGGGGGGGGTATATAGAAATAAAGAACATTTTTTTAAATGACATCTCCTCCCAAACCACTGGGCTGATTTGAACCAAATTTGGAAGAAATGTTCCTTAGGTGGTCCCCCTTAAAATTAGCTAATAGAATTGAAATCTGTAAAAAACTCTGGTTGCCATGGCAACAAAAGTGAAATTTCAAAATAATCTTTAAAAATCTTCTCCTCCTGACCCAGAAGGCGTACAGCCTTGATATTTTGCATGAAGCATCAGTATAATACCCTCTTTCAAAATAGCTAAAATTATGATCCTCGGGTCCCCAGGGGCGGAGCCCTGGGGGAGGGTTATATAGAAATAAAGAACGATTTTTAAATGACATGTCCTCCCAAACCACTGGGCTGATTTGAACCAAATTTGGAAGAAATGTTCCTTAGGTGGTCCCCCTTAAAATTAGCTAAAAGAATTTAAACTTTGTTTAAAACTCTGGTTGCCATGGCAACAAAAGTGAAATTTCAAAATAATCTTTAAGAATCTTCTCCTCTTGACCCAGAAGGCGTACAGCCTTGATATTTTGCATGAAGCATCAGTATATTGACTTCTTTCAAAATAGCTTAAATTATGATCCTTGGTTCCCAAGGGGGGGAGCCCTAGTTGGGGGAGGGGGGGGGGTATATAGAAATAAAGAACAATTTTTTAAATGACATCTCCTCCCAAACCACTGGGCTGATTTGAACCAATTTTGGAAGAAAAGTTCCTTAGGTGGTCCCCCTTAAAATTAGCTAAAAGAATTGAAACTTTGTTTAAAACTGGTTGCCATGGCAACAAAAAACGAAATTTCAAAATAATCCTTAAGAATCTTCTCCTCCTGACCCAGAAGGCGTAGAGCCTTGATATTTTGCATGAAGCATCAGTATATTGATCTCTTACAAAATAGCTAAAATTATAATCCTCGGGTCTACAGGGGCGTAGCCAGGGGGGGGGGGTATTTGCATGAAGCATCAGTTCACAGACTTCTTTCTTATTTCTGAAATTATAACCCATGGAAAAAGTTTTTTCCTTCTTTCAAATCAGCACTAAAGCCTTGGAATTTGTAATTTAGACTTTTGGATCCCCAGGTTCATAGTCTTTATATGTAATTGTGGCCCACTTGTTTCATAATCGTAACCTTAACATGAAATTAGACTGTTGAAAGAAAAAGAGCCTTTATCTCAGGTGAGCGCCCCAGGGCCAACAGCCCTCTTGTATCTATTAACTAGATTTTTACACATATTGAATGGTATTTATGGTGTATGTTAAATATTAATTTTTGCTAATATCATGCCAAAATGAATTACCCCAAATTAATAAATCAATAAGTCAAGGGCTACATATCAATTGAGAGTCTATTATAATTATTAATACTATATTGAAGTAAGCATTAGCAGAAAATTAAAGGTGGGTAATTTTTTTGTTTTTGTAACTTCTTCCAAATACTTATTCTATACTTGGTTCTGAATATTTTCAGACTGACTTCCAAATCAAGCCCAAAGTAGAGTTCATACAATGTTCAGTTCATATTAAATCATTAAAATGCCACTGGTCATTGAACTACAAACTAACAAGGGTCTAATGTAACTAAATTTGAAAATATGAAACAAGGGCTTCTACAAAGTATCTATAGTTTTGCACTGACTCTTTAGTTTGGCTTTGGTCTCTGTAATTCCTTACTTGGGTTTGTAATTTTGTTTATTTCAGAAAACTCCCAATACCGATGGCAAAGAAGGCAAGAATGTCGAGTAAATTTGATTTATTTGGAAGTGACTCCAGCACTGACAGTGAATCAGATACACCAACTCCTCCCACACAAACTCCAGTCAAATTCCAAGGACATCAAGAACCATCAACGAGTAAACAAACACAGTCTCAAAGTAGGTACAGCGCCCAAGATCTTATTTACTATCCACTCTAAATAATATGTCCAATTAACCCATTACTAGACTAGAACTAGTCCAAATTGAAAGGAGTTGCAGATGACAGATTAAAAATTATGAATTTTATTTATTTAAAAATTTATTTTACTCTGGTAATTGCAATTTCTTCATGTTACACAATATTTTCCTAATTGATTTCTTGAGGGGCGTTAAAACACCTTATTGTTTTTGAATGTTTTAAGGAATTTCAAAATGAGGGCTTAGATAGGATGAGACACAGGTTTCAGCCTATCAGAGCCATGCTATTAATTGCTAAGAAAAAAGTTTGGATTTGGACTGGTTGATGAGTATTAGTTCAGCACTTTAATTGAACCTTTGTTCTGCTTAGTAGATTATTTCTGGAAATAATGAATATTTAATTGAAATTTATTTTGACAAATTTGTATATAGTATCAGTTACCATATGAGCCTTTCCAACCATTTCCAACCATTTCGTATGTGCGTGACGCGCATACATTGAGCACTCTGGACAGCCATTCGGGGCAATTAGAATATTCGCTGATTGTTTAAAGAAGCAATGGGACAGTATCTTCTACAGCGCCCAGAGTGAAGACTCTGATTAGATTGTGCAGATGCACAGGCTGATCTGTGTCTTTACTTGGCACAAATGTGTAATGGTTGGAAATGTCATGCATGCGCTCATATATAAAATGCATCAATAAAGACAATGATAAGACCTCAACTAGTGAAACAGATCATGTTGTTATTTTTCATATCAAACCTTATTATTTATCCAAAGAGTTGAACAGCTAGCTAATCCATTACCAGTGAACAAGATTTTAGATTAGTCCATATTGCAAGAAGTTGAAAACAACTATTTAAAGTTCTTGTACATTGGAAAAAAATGTATAGCACAGTAAAACCTTTCATAGTTGCCATCTGAATTAAAGAAGCATATGCGGAGTACCTGACAAGAATAATTACACAGAAATTAACTTGCATATTAGTGAGATACAAATGACTTATGTGAATTACTGGATGGAAAGCAAGCTGAAAAGAACAGAAATTTCTTGTTATTTACTGCTCATTATTGTAATCTGAAGGGGTGTCATAGTGGAAATTAATCTTAAGTTTTTGTCATAAATGAACAGTTAACCCATTCCCTCACAATCCAGCTTTTTTACAAGCTTTCAAGAGAAAAGCTTTGTAGAAAATTGAAAAATTGCATATTGCAAGCAATTTCCTCATCATCCACAATGCTTTCTAGCCCAAAAGTTGTTTTTTTAAAATTTTACTAACTATGAATTGTTGTCTGATACTTCTTTGTATTTAGACTAATTTAAGAATTGTATGATCTGGTAATTATTTGAACTAATGATTGCACAGTTACAGACAAGGAGATTGTGGATACAGACAGCGATGATGAACAATGGCAGATCATTGAGGATTCCGACTCCGAACTGGACAAGAAACTAGATGAGAAGTCGGAGAAATATTCACTGTCTGCAATTAATGTCAAGTCGATAATACATGTAAGTACAAACTGATTTTTGCAGATTCTTTCTGTCATCATTTTGTTACTAGTTCCATGTTGTTAGGTTTTTAACACCTGATATCCTTGTGATTTATACTGCATGTGATGGAAGACTTAACCAACCAAAGCACAACATACTCATAGTGAGCATTTGAGATACTTTAATGTCCTTCATCTGTTAATCAGGGTTTCCCCTCTACAGGCCACAATTTTAGCTGAATCTTTCTCAAACTTGCTGCAAATTTTTCTATTATCATGAGGAAGAACAATATTGATAATGGTGACATTCTGACCAATACCAAAGGTAAAGGGACCTTGTTGACAATTGCCTTAGTATCACTTTAGAGGTCACAATTTTGGTCGAATCTTTCTCAAAATATCTGAAAATGTTTGCCTGGTTATAGGGAGGAACCTTAAAGAATATGGTGACATTCTGATGTATATCAAGGGAAAAGAAAAGACCTGTTGACAAATACCTTGTTTCAACTATACAGGTCACAATTTTAGGTAAATTGTTCTCAAACTTGCTCAAAGTGTTCATCTGATTATAAAGAGAACTCTATTGAATGGTACATTCCGACCAATATCAAGGAAAAAGGAACCTTATTGACAGCCTCCCTGTTGCCACTCCCACAGTTCTGGTTTAATCTTTCTCTATCTTTCTGAAAATGTTTGTATAATGATTACAAAGAAGATCATTGAATATGGTGACATTCTGATTTAAATCAAGGGAAAAAGCACATTTTTGACAATTACTTTGTCATCACTCTATATTCTCTATATTAGCTAAATCTTTCTCAGACTTGCTGATAATATTTGTAAAGTCATGAAGAAGAACCCTATTGAGTATGATTAATTTCTAACCAATATCACTGGAAAAGGGACCCTATTGACAATGACCTTGTTACACTCTGAGACCACTTTTTTGTCAAACTTGCAGAAATTGTTTTTTGGGTTTATAAGGAAGAACCCTATTGACTATTATGACATTCTTGCTCATATCAGGGATCGAGATCCCTCAAGTCAGTTTGTCCAAGACAACCTAATTTCAAGACTGATCGTCTGAAATTCCAAGTAATACACCAGTCTGACCGGGAGATATTTTCAAGTTTAGAGTTGGAGTAACTTATATTTGCTTATTATCATAACTTTAACCCGTTTCCACTCAGTGACGCTTATGCACGCCCCTCAAGAAAATGCTTTGGAAATATTGTGGAAAATGAAGAAATTGCTTGTCACAAGCAATTTCTTCATTATCCATAATGTTTTCTACCAAGAAAGTTGAACAAATCCTAAATTTCATAACCTTTAAATTGTAGTTCGCAACTCCTTTCAATTTCGACAAGTCTAAAATTTTGCTGTGTGGTAAAGGGTTAAGCTATTCCTAAACTTATGCCATGAGCATCCAATCACTACCTTTTTCATTTATATTTATTTGACAAAGAAAAAATATCTTTATTGAATTTGACTTGATATTCTAGTTTGAGAAAGTACGTTCAGGCTTTTGTTAGATGAAACTGTTCCCACAAAATCCAACATTTTTTTTTCCACTCCAAAGAAATATAGCTGAAGAAAACAAAGTGAAAAAAGAAAGCATTACTTGTTACAAGCAACTTCTTTCTTAAGCTCACCTGAGCACGAAGTGCTCTGGAGGAGCTATTGTGATAGGTCATCATCTGGCGTCTGTCAGTCCGTCCGTCTGTTCACAATTACAAAAAAATCTTCTCCCCATAAACTCACCATGGAATTTCAACCAAACTTCACAGAAATGATCCTTAGGTCATGCTCTTTCAAAATACTTCAAAGAATTGAAATCCATGAAGAACCCTTGTTGCCATGGCAACGGAGTGAAAAATCTTAAAAAATCTTTTTCTCCCAAGCCGTAAGGGCTAGAGCTTCGATATTTGGTATAAATCACCATCTATTGACCCTCTACCAAAATACTTCAAAGAATTATCGCATTCTGAAAATTGGCCATTTTCTGTGCGATCCTTGATTCTACAAAGAAATAAAGAAGGAAAACTTTATAAATCTTCTTCTCCTAAACCATAAGGCCTAGAGCTTTGATATTTGGTATAAATCACCATCAATTGACCCTCTACCAAAATACTTCAAAGAATTATCGCATTCTGAAAATTGGCCCTTTTCTGTGCGATCCTTGATTCTACAAAGAAATAAAGAAGGAAAACTTTATAAATCTTCTTCTCCTAAACCATAAGGCCTAGTGCTTTGATGTTTGTTATAAATCATCATCTATTGACCCTCTACTAAAAAACTTCAAAGAATTAGCCCTTTTCTGTGTGATTCCTGACTTTACATATAAATAAAGAAGGAATACTCTAAAAATCTTTCTCCCAAACCATAAGGCTTAAGGCTTTGATATTTCCTATACATCATCATCCTTAGACCCTCTACCAAATTACTTCAAAGAATTACTGTATTCTGAAAATTAGTCCTTTTCT
This sequence comes from Fragum fragum, assembly GCA_946902895.1. NCBI lineage: Eukaryota > Metazoa > Mollusca > Bivalvia > Cardiida > Cardiidae > Fragum > Fragum fragum. Next base: position 39,509,192 of record OX336365.1, read on the forward strand.
GAGTGATCCCTGATTTTACAAAGAAATAAAAAAGGAAAACTTTATAAATCTTCTTCTCCCAAACCATAAGGCCTAGAGCTTTGATATTTAGTATAAATCATCATCTATCGACTCTCTACCAAAAAAACTTTAAAGAATTACCGTATTCTGATAATTAGCCCTTTTATGCGTGATCCTTGATTTTACATATAAATAAAGAAGGAAAACTCTAAAAATCTTCCTCTCAAACCATAAGGCCGAGAGCTTTGAAATTCGGTACAAATCATCATCTATTAACCCTCTACCAAAATTGTATAAATCATCATCTAGTAATCCTCTACCAAAGTACTTCAAAGAATTACTGTATTCAGAAAATTAGCCCTTTTGTGTGCAATTCCTGATTTAAAGAAGGAAATCTTTAAAAATTTTCTTCTCTGAAACCATAAAGCCGAGAGCTTTAATATTTGGTGTGTAACAATACCTGTTGACCATGTACTAAAATACTTCATAGAATTACTGTATTCTGAAAATAAGACCTTTTCTGTGCAATCCCAGAAAGGAATAAAGAAGGATATCATAGAAAATGTTGTCCTTCTAAACCATTAGGCCTAGAGCTTTTGATATTTGGTATGTATTAATGCCTATTGACCCTCTACTTTATCACTTCAAAGAATAACAGTACTCTTGAAATTAGCTCAACATGGTTGGGTTTTCACTATACCTAGGATTAAATGAGAAAATCTTTAAAAAATCTTCTTCTCCAAAATGAATAGGTGTAGGGCTTTGATATTTTGAATATTATATCATAAAGCCTTGAGCAATCATACTCAGGGGAGGGATATAGGACCATCATGGTCCTCTTGTTCTCTAAATGTTTTCTATCTCATTTAGTCTGTATTTTTCAATTCAAAATTTGTAAAGTAGTTTGCAAACACTTCAATTTAGACCAGTCTAAAAGAGAACCTTTTGGGATTGGGTTGAGTGTGAAGGTATTGTTTCTTAATAACAGATTTTTATGTATTTGTAGAAAATAGTGACCAATGAGCATGTAGTTGAGATGGTGAGGAAAGCTGTTTTAGAACAAGTTGAAGAGAGAAGACTGGAGTACGAACCCAAAATGACTCGGTCTAAAGCTAAGGAGGTGATGGAAACGCATGGCGAGGTAAGTTGGATTGCTGAACAACCTAACCTTTTGCAAGAAAACAAAAGAGTTTCTATTTCAAGGGACCCCTAAATTTAGTATTGGGTTCAAGACGGGATTCCCACACAATGACACTTTTTGACAATAATTGAGAAAACATTGTATAAGATGAAGAAATTGCATGAACCAAGCAATTTCTTCATTTTCCACTATTTTTTCCACCCAGAAAGTTGAAAAAATCTAAAATTTCATAACCTTGTTGTTGTCTGCAACTCCTTTCAATTTGGTCCAGTCTACAATATTTTACTGTGGTAATGAGTAAAGTATTTTTAGCCAAAGAGGAAATAGTAAGCTATTTCTCTTTTTAAGATGACGCCAGAGGCAGTAGTATACTGGCGTCATCTTCTCCGTCTGTCCATCCGTCTGCCTGTCCATCCGTCCGTCCGTAGGTACGTTCACTTTTCTCATGAGCCCAACTCCTCCTAAGTTTCTGGACGGATCTTTATGAAACTTAATCGATGTTATCACCTTAATTGGTAGATGTGCATGAAGTAAGGCTTTTATGGTTCATTGATTTTTGCCTCAGTTATGCCCCCTTTAAACTTAGTCTCTGGGGCTTATTGAAATTGCAGCCTTGCGAATGCAGCTCCTCCTAAGTTCTGGCTGGATCTTTTTGAAACTTGGTCAATGTTATCACCTTAATTGGTAGATGTGCATAAAATGTAGGACTATATTGAATGTATGAGCATGAGTATAAGAGATGAATTTGATGTTATTTAGTTGATAATTTTTTTCACTGCTGTGAATATTGTAGACGTCTCTCCCGTTACATCTGTCCCCAATGAAGAAAGTGTCGGATGAGTCCAAGTTTGTTGATATAGATTTACCAGATGACGAAGAGGATGATGAAGATTTCATGCCAGAAAAGGTAAATATTAATAACCCATTAACAGACAACATAGTTTTAGGCTCCTCCAAATTCTCAGAAGTTGGAGACAACAATTAATCAAGATATTTCTGGGTAGAATACAATGTGAATAATGAAAATATTGCTTGTATCAAGTAATTTCTTCATTTCCCACATTGTTTTCCAGGATCGTGTTGAAATTGGTTAGATTTTTGATGAGGAATTTATTCAAAAGTGTCTTTGATACATTTAAATATTAATAAGAATGAGTAAAACATTTCAATTCTGTATCATTTAGAATATCTCTTATTATACAAGCATAGGTCTGTTTTAATGTATTGTTGACTAATTTGAAATCTTTCAAACTCTATAGAATGTTTCATATATTAATGGGTTTAACACCGCATTTAACAGTATTTCAGTCATATCGAGGTGACTGGAGCACCTAACAAGGGATTCCTGGTATTTCTCACAACAGTGCTACCACTACATCCTTTCCTAGCCTCCCGCGACAATCCCACTTAGGTTTACGATTATCCACCCATTGGTGAGAGACAAATGTCGGAAAGAATATGTGCCGACGCCAGTGGGCAATCTAATTGTTATAACTTCTGCTTGAATAAGTTATAGTTATGGCATTTTAGTTGCCCAAGTATGAAATGCTTCTTTGCAAGTGTTTGAGATAAACATGGTAGCTCAAGACTGAAGTAGGGAGTTGACTGGTCAACAGGTTTGTCGATTAACATAGGTCTTGAAAATTCTACTCCTCTGCTCGTTCTGTACAATTTTTATGCCCCCACATCGATTGATTGTGGGCATATTGTTTTACTGTTGTCCGTCTGTTTGTCTGTCTGTCTGTCTGTCTGCAAAAGTTAACTTGCCTAATTTCCTATAACATCAACCCTGATTAAGTAACAATGCTAATATTTGGTATGTAGATAGATCTCAACAAGGGGCAACTGGGGAAGGTCATTTCTTCAACGTCAAGGTCAAAATTTTAACCCTTTTCCCTAAAACTTTACTCAAAAACTTAACCTGCCAACTAAACTTTTCCAGTAACATCAACCCAGATTAAGTTACAATGCTAATATTTGGTATGTAGATAGGTCTCAAGAAGGCGCAACTGGGGAAGGTCATTTCATCAAGTTCAAGGTCAAAATTAAAACGCTTTTCCCAACAACCTTACTCAAAAACTTAACCTGCCAACTAAACATTTTCCTATAACTTCATCCCTAATTAAGTTACAATTCTTATATTTGGTATGTAGATAGGTCTCAAGAAGGCGCAACTGGGGAAGGTCATTTCATCAAGTTCAAGGTCAAAATTTAAACCCTTTTCCCTACAACCTTACTCAAAAACTTAACCTGCCAACTAAACATTTTCCTATATTTTCATCCCTAATTAAGTTACAATTCTTATATTTGGTATGTAGATAGGTCTCAAGAAGACGCAACTGGGGAAGGTCATTTCATCAAGTTCAAGGTCAAAATTTAAACCCTTTTCCCTAAAACCTTACTCAAAAACTTAACCTGCCTTCTAAACATTTTCCTATATTTTCATCCCTAATTAAGTTACAATGCTAATATTTGGTATGTAGATAGGTCTCAAGAAGGCGCAACTGGGGAAGGTCATTTCTTCAAGGTCAAAATTTAAACCCTTTTCCCTACAACCTTACTCAAAAACTTAACCTGCCAACTAAACATTTCCCTATTACTTCATCCCTTATTTAGTTACAGTGCTTATATTTGGTTTGTACATAGGCCTCAACAAGGCGCAACTTGGGAAGGTCATTTCTTCAAGGTCAAAGTCAAAATTTAACCCTTTTCTCTAAAACAAAGAAAAAAAAATTACCCATTTCTTAAAAATTCCTGTTTCCAGGGGATGGTCTTTCACAAACACATCTTGTTTTTTCTTTGTCTATTTATGCAGGACGAGTGGAGTTTGAAAGATTTGAATACATAAAGAAGTGAAAGACTATATATTTTCATTGTGCAGGTCAAGTTAAAATTTTGGAATAAACAAGCCCTGCGTCAGTAGCAAAAGGTCAATAGATGAAAAGACTATATAGTATAGATTCGTGTTTATAGTACAATACATATGTAAGGCTTACATTTGTCATACAAGCTTGAACAATGTTTTATCATTGCTCACATTTGTATAGATATATAATATATCTGGATCTGATAATAGGTGCCTTTAAGAATCTTAAATGATGAAGAATAAACTAAGATTTTAATTGTTTTATCAAGTAGCATATCCTGCTTTTTAACTATTCATGCTTTTAAAACCTTTTTGGGAAGGTTCCAAGGAAATCAAATTCTGAAGAAATTATACAACTTTGGGACACATTAGGGAAAAAATTTACACAAAAAAGTGATATTTACATACAAATAGTAGCTTAAATGGGAATTTTGCAATTGAGTTAGGAAAAATGGTACTGGAAATTTGACTGAGTTTATCAATAGAAAAAGGCTTGATATCATTTTGTCTTCATGAAAGATATGTATATGTTTCAAAAGTCTCTGTGCTTGCCTTTTAACTAGCAATAAATTCAAAACTATCTTTTCATTTTGACTGCCATTTCTCTTAACCCATTACCATACCACAAAATTTTAGACTGGTCCAAATTTAAAGAACCTTAGGCTATTGAAATCTTTAAAATCTTTGTCTTTTGGGGTAGGAAACATTGTCAAGAATGAAGAATCACTTGTAATTATTACAAGTAATTACTTCGTTCTCAACAATGTTTTTCAAAGCTTTTGTATTGAGAGGTGTTTAAAAGAGTCAATGTTTGGGAATTGGTTAAAGAGATGAGTCCATCGGGAAAGGGGCTATGGGATGACTTAGCTAAGGATAGAAAAATGTATGAAAATATAAAAAAGGTTAAACCCTATTATTTTAGCCATAAGCCAGGGATGAGGAAAAACAGATTTGTTTCTGTTATCTTTTGACAAATAAATGACAGAAATTCACTTACCCATCTTGAATATTTAGTCACCTTTAGTGTTTCTACTTTGGAATTGACATTTTTTTCTAAGACTTAGATTTACCACACAGTCCCACATTTTAAATTGCTAAAACAGCTATGAAAAACATTTATTTCAAAAAGCAATTGGTCCTTTTTGTCTGAATGTTTTCTACCCTTTATAGTAAACACTTTTTAATTTGAATCGCACTTTGATTTGATTTCTTGGGCCTCTTTCAATTATAATTAGCCTAAAATTTTGTCATGATTTGATATAAATCAGTGGATTTATAGCAGGATTGAATTCTGTGAATATTTTACTGCTCAACCTGTTACCTCACAACAAGATTTTGGCCTGATAGAAATTGAAAGAAGTTGAGATGACAATTTTAAGTTGATTAAAAAAATTTCTTTGCCTCTCCTGGTAAAAACATTGGGTATAATGAAGAAATTGCTTGTAACAAGCGATTTCCCCATTACCCACAATAATTTTCAAAAGTTGTTCTCCAGGGCAATGAAAAAGGGGATTTGGTGGGAATGGGTTAAGATGCACATGTTCTTGGCCTTGAGCCCAAAGAAAATTTATCCATCCAATGACAAAAAGCTTATGTTGGCCAATTTGAACATAGTAACTCCACACCAATATATGAGGCACTTTTTCTGTATTCTGGCTTTTATGTTTTGACAGCATGGTAGTGAAGACGATAGTGAGAGTGTTATATCGTCGGGTTTCAGTGACTGTGAGACCAACTCCATGCCTTCCACACCAACTACACCCACGGTCCATCATGACCCACCGTACAGCTCCTCTAAAACACCCACCAACACAGACAATGAAAACAGCAATGTAAGATATACACACCATTCTCCAGGCCTTGTTTTGTACATGATTAACCCATTATATGTGACAAAATTTTGTACTAGTCCAAATTGAAAGAAGTTGTAGACAACAGTTATCAGTCAAAAGGATTTTGAAAATCTTAGAGTAGAAAACATTGTGGATAATGAAGAAATTGCTTGTAACAAGCAATTTCTTCATTTCCACAATGTTTTCCAAAGATTATTTTTCGAGGAGCGTAAAAAGGTGGAATTGTGTGGGAATGGGTAAATCAATTTTACATAAATAAAGATCAGGTGTAGTACTTCAAACAGCTTTTATTTTGATGTGTTTTATGCTTGCTTGTCCAATTAGTCACCTTATTTACTACTTTAAGGAGTAGTTTGTTCAATTGTAGGCTTCTCACTCTCCCTGTAAAAAAAATGACGTTTATTTGTTGTTGATATATTTCATTACATCAAGCAGTTGTTGATATTTTGTTAATACGTCTGGTAAGTCTTTTACTCACTGCCTATGTATTTGGCAAAGAAAATTTGGGCTGGATAAAATCATAAAAAAAAGTTTAAAGTGAACATTTACTATCTGAAATTATGACAAACATTGTTGGTAAAGAAGAAATGACATGACTTGTAGCTAGTTTCTTCCCAAATTTTCCACAGTGTTAACTGGATGTTTAAGCGACATGAAAATAATTGTAAGGGAAAGGATGAAAAATTTTATGGTTATATGTTTGCTTATCTTTATGTAATTCTCCAGAGATGAATTCATTTCATGATACGCTTCCAATTTCAGAGTATTTTAAGCCCCATGGGTCCACCATTGTTAAGCTTTGTGCCCAAATCTCAACATAAACATATCAGTCTAGGGCAGAAATACAAAGATGCCATAGAGAGGGATCAAGAAATGACAAGGGTAGGTTTTCATCTTTACTAGAAGTATCTTCAATTAAGCATGAGTAAAAAAAAAAAGACACTGGAGTATAAGATTTGTCGTGTAGTGAACCAGTCTTCAATATGCCCGGAAGGAGATTGATCTCGGAACTTTTCATTGGAACACATAATAACCTGAGTCATAAACTTTTGTTAAATGAATAGGTTTGAACTGACAAAATGTTTACACAGAGATGAAAGGTTTTATGATATTTTCTACTAGCCACATTTAATTTTCCGCAAATGTATGCATTTTTAACTAATATTTCCTGTAAACTATTTCCTATTATTACCAAATATGTTGAAAGCTGTAGATTTCATTTTATGTTGTTCCTTACTGTAATTTTAGATGCTTATACTTAAATAATTTAATATTTATGTTTATAATTTGAGGTATATTTTCCTATATTTCAGAGAGAAAGAGAGCTGATTGCATCTAGAACTCGTTCTAAATGTCCATTGAATGAAGTGTCTATAGTTGAAATTGAGAGTAACTTTGTGGCTCCGGACATCACAGAAGATTTGTATGATACCACTTGTGATGATCAAGAATGGAAGGATTTCTTGAAAACTCTTATAGTGTTTGATAGTAAGTTTGATCTTACATGATAACTTTAAGCTAGGCCAACAAATCTTAGATTGAGGCAATATAACAGAGGTTTCAATTATAAAACTTAGAAAATATCTCGAAAGAATTATGTAAACAGTATTGTGACAGTCAACACATAAATGATGTACAGTTTTTTGGTTTAAAACTTTTTTCAATAAGTGGAACATGAAATATATAGAGGATTTTGTTTCTGCATTATAGACCCATTACCAGACAACAAAATTGTAAACTTGTCCAAATTGAAAAAAGTTACAGGTGACGATTAAAGTTGGAGAAATTAGAAAAGTTGTCTTCTAAGATAGAAAACATTGAGGACTATGAAGAAATTGCTTGTTACAAATGATTTTTATTGAGTCCGCTTGCCGTGAGCAAAACATAGTTGTCACTATGACAAGTTGGTGTTTGTGCAGTAGTCCGCCCGTCCTTCCATCCATCCGAATTTGTCTGGACAATTACTCCTACATTTATGGATGGATTTCAAAATGACAGAAACAACAAAAGCCGATGCTTCCTTACATTCTCAAGTATTTGTGGCTCTTTATCAGACAAGAAGGGATTCAACTGATTATGGTTTAAAATTTTCCATATTGTTTATCATGTACAGGTTGATGAATAAGAGAAAAAATAGTATTTGAGAATGTATTATGATAACCCAATGATCTGATTACAGACAATATAAGTGAAGATACCAATGAGACAGGTGGTGAAGAAGAAGATCCAGAGTTTGACTTCCTTGCAGAGAAAGATGAGTATGACCAAGAAGATTTTAGAAATGACAGAGCTGTTAAAGTCTCTAGTAAGTCAGTCACTTAACCTATTCCCATTCATTGAAACTTTTTGTACACAACTCAAGAAAAGCACTTTGGAAATCATGTTGGACAATGAAGAAATTGCTTGTAACTAGCAATTTCCTCATTCCCCGCTATCTTTTACTAAAAGGCAAACATTGTGACATTCCAAATTGTTGTTTGCAACTTCTCTAAATTTGGACCAGTTCTAACAAATTTATCTTTTATGTTCAAACTTACTTTTATAACTGTTGCAGGCTTTGTTTCACTTGTTGAGATTTCATGTAGAGTAACTTGTTTTGATTTGCAAGAGTATTTATATGCATATGCTTGTTCTAATCTTGTTGGGTGCACAACTTCTTCTGATTGTATGCAAAATTTAACGGTACATGTGTTATCACAATGAGTGCTAGAATCTGGTGACAGATTTGTTCAAATAGACCAAAGATGACCGAGGTTACTCAGTTTACTCAGTTTATGAAATTTTAGATGTCATAAAGTGTCACTGTATGGGAATGGGTTAAGACAGTAGACTAGGGAGGTAGTAAAGTCCATAGATTCAATGTCCATACTGCATTATTGTTCAAATGGGTATTTCATTCATCAGTGTAGTACTGGTGATAAGTACTGGTGATAGCATTGAAACAAATGACCAGTCTAAAATATTGTCAGGTAAAGGGTTAAGCCCCTCTAGGAAAAAGGACCAGTCTAAAATTTTGTTGTCTGGTAACTATGATGGCAAAATTCAAACATGGGAAGGTCATCATTACAGTTATTGAAGGTCAAATGAAAAGCTTTCAAGAGGCATCATTTTTTGGTGACACATTATTTCTATTTATTTATAGATCTATTTCTATATTTGGTTAATTGTGTCATACAAAAATATCAAATGAGATCTAGTTATCATGTCGATGAAGATGTTGATCTAGGCATCTACTGAATAACGTGGGTGTTTTAACTCAAAATATGCTTTTATTACCAAAAGTAAGAACTTATTTAAAGAAATGGAAAGAATATAAAAAAGTAGTATGTACAAGATGTTTGTTGTTTTCAGAGAAGGAATTGACCCAGCTAATGGATGAACTTTATGAGGCATATAACGAGAATGATCCTATAGACATAAACAGTAAAAATATCATAAAAGCACAGACACATAATACTTTTGTGTAAGTATGAATTATAACAAAACTATAGATTTGAAATGATATTTAAGGTGTATTACATCAGATTGTCGACAATTTTTCAAGTCATGAACTTGTTTCATTGAAAGTGACTAAAGTTGATAAAATGATATTAAATTTGAATTTTTTAGGGGATTATGAAGAGCTGGAAATGCATACTTGTCTGTTGTATAGTAAAAAAAACACTAATAAAAAGTAAAAATATGGTTATTACATGGTTTTTATATGCCCCAAGGGCTGTATTATGTTATGGCCCCGGTCATCTGTCCATCTGTCTGTCAGTTAGCAATTTTTATTAGTGCAACTCCTCCTACACTATCAATAGGAATGAATTGAAACTTGCTACAATGATTCTCTATGATGTCTAGTTGTGCATAAGACCTTTGAAATTCAATTCACCTAGTCACTCTTGAATAATCTGCACTTGAATGGGAAAAATCTCTTTATTTCATATGTTCGCAACTCCCCTTACAATACTCATGGGAACTAACTGAACCTTGCTACCATGATTCTCTTTGATGTCCTTTTGTGCATTAGACCTTTGAAATTGAAATTGCTCTAGTCATTCTTGAATTATCTGCCCTTGAATTGAAAAAATTCACTCTATTTCTTGTGTGTGCAACTCCTATAGTATCAATGAGAACAAACTAAGACTTGCAGCATTGTATCTTTATGATGTCTTTTTGTGCATAAGGCCTACAAATCAATATATCCATTCTTGAATTATCTGCCCTTGAATTGAAATTAAATGACTATATTTCATGTGTGCCCAACTCCTCCTACAGAAACAATGGGAATGAACTGAAAGTTGCTACAATGTATCTGTGATGTCTAGTTATGCATAAGATCCCTGAAATTGGAATAACCAGTCCTTCTTGATTTGTCTTCCCGTGAATTGAAATACATCACCATATTTCTTGTGTACCCAACTTCTACAGTTTCAATCAAAAGAAGTTGTACCTTTTGCATAATTAATATGTATAGTCTCTAATGGAGCATTAAACCTTTAAAATTAAGATAACTCCATTTCTTCATTAATTTTCTGCCCTTGAATTTAAAAAAAATGCATACATTCTAGTACAAGCAGCTTTTGAAATGGTTATAACTTGTGCCTAGTGTTGATTGAAAATGATTGAATTTTAGTACAATGATTTTCCATAATGTGTACTTTTGCTTTAGATCTTTAACATTTTGTCTTTCAAGTGATTAATGAATTGTCACCACTTTGTTTAGGGAGTTTCTTAATATTATCATGTTTTTTGGGTGCAATGTGACCCATAGTGCTGTTAATACTAACAGTATTTCACAGCGAAGAAGCTAGGTGTTGAAATATTGCATATGTTAACCACAACTTGCATTACAAAAATTTTTATATTGTAAGGTAATTTAATCATTCTAAAAACATAAGATATTCCGAAAGTGAAAGTTTCGAGCCTGCTCAGCCTGCACACTTTGCACAGTCTCACTAGGTTGAAACTTTTTACACTTTCCAGATTTTCCTCTTGTAATTCAAGTCACAATTGTATTCTTTTGGGTACTGCCATTTCATTGATATCAAGTTTAATCTTATCTGTCAAGGTCAGTTTTCAAAGTCAGTTTTATCATTAAAACTTATGGTAAAATATTATATTCCACTGACAGGCCTCTTCAGGTGTATATTTGCTGCTCTGCGAAGCTCTTGTTCCAAAGTTTTTATGGAAGGATGATAAATACTTTTAATGAAACATGTGGACAGTGTTTAGGCTTTACTCACAACTGAAATTGTTGGAAATGTCATATACAGGGGCTAATATTTACTTTCAGAGAAGCCAAGAATCAGAGAAAAAAGTCACAGCTGATAGATGAAAATTTAATTCATGAAACAGGTGAACAGGAGAGACTTCAAATTGCTGATCAATTAAGAAAGGTACCCATGGCTAAAATTCTGTGTCATGTTGTGACTAATAAATAATTCAATATGACATTATTCATCATGTAATTTGTTCTATGTATAATTTAGGTTACACAATGTTGTATAGATTTTTTTTATTTTAATGATATTCCAATCTGAGCACATTTCTAAGGACCCTTAGAACAGTATCACAATTAACCCTTGAATTATTGTTTTCTATTATGAGTAGAAGTACCATTTCAAAGAAATATTCAGATAGCTCCAAGGTCAAGGTCACAGCTCAAGGTCAAATGTTAATATTAAGCATGTTCAAAGCATAGAACTTAGAATTATGGAGTGATTTTGAAAAACTTTGCACAATTGTTGTTTATCATGAGATGTACCATTTGAAAATAAAAAATCAGATAGCTTCAAGGTCTAAGTCACAGCTCAATGTCATATGTAAGAATTGAGTATGTCTGGAGAAGGGCGAGTACATAGCTGCTGCTTTATTTGTCTGTTCGTCCATCTGAACCCTTTTCCCTGTTTATTTTATACCTTTTGTCACAGGGCTATATTTGGGGAGCATAATCTGTCTGTTGCGGCTCTTGTTTTTAGCTCACCTGAGCACAAAGTACTCATGGTGAGGTATTTTGATCGTCCGGCGTCTGTGGTGCGTGGTCTGTTGTGTGTCAACAATCTTAAAATGACATCTCCTCCCAAACAGCTGGGCGGATTTCAACCAAATTTGGCAGGAATGTTCCTTAGGTGGTGCCCTTTATAAATTGCTAAAAGAATAGAAATCCATTAAAAACTCTGGTTGCCATGGCAACAAAACTGAAATTGTAATGAAATCTTTAAAAATTATCTCCTCCTGACCCAGAAGCCGTAGAGGCTTGATATTTGGCATGAAGCATGAGTGCAATGACCCCTTTCAGAATTGCTAAATTCATCACCCTTAGGTACCCAGGAGTGGAGCCCCAGGGGGGATGGGGCTTATATCATAATAAAGAAGGATTTTTAAAATGAATTCTCCTCCCAAATTACTGGGCGGATTTCAACCAAATTTGGCAGGAATGTTCCTTAGGTGGTGCCCTTCAAAAACTGCTAAAAGAATTGAAATCCATTAAAAACTCTGGTTGCCATGGCAACAAAACTGAAATTTTAATGAAATCTTAAAAAATTATCTCCTCCTGACCCAGAAGGCATAGAGGCTTGATATTTGGCGTGAAGCTTCAGTCCAATGACCTCTTTCAGAATTGCTAAATTCATCACCCTTGGGTACCCAGGGGTGGAGCCCCAGGGGGGATTGGGCTTATATCATAATAAAGAAGGATTTTTAAAATGAATTCTCCCAAACTGCTGGGTGGATTTCAACCAAATTTGGCAGGAATGTTCCTTGGGTGGTGCCCTTCAAAAATTGCTAAAAGAATTGAAATCTGTTAAAAACTCTGATTGCCATGGCAACAAAACTGAAATTTTAATGAAAACGTGAAAAATTATCTCCTCCTGACCCAGATCGAGAAGGCGTAGAGGCTTGATATTTGGCATGAAGCATCAGTGCAATGCCCTCTTTCAGAATTGCTAAAATCATCACCCTTGGGTACCCTTGGGGGTTGGAGCTTATATAGAAATAAAGATGGATTTTTAAAACAACATCTCCTCCCAAACCACAGGGCTGATTTCAACCAAAGAATTTAATCAGTGGAAAACTCTGGTTGATATGACAACAAGAGTAAAATTGAAAAAAAAAAAAAAAAAAAATGAAGAAAATACCCACTCCCCCTCACCCAGAAGTTAAAGAATCTTGAATTTTGCATGAATCATCAGTACATTAACCTTTTTCAAAATTGAAAATTTTTTAGAGACACAGGGTGACTAGGTTTAAATAGAAATAAAGAATGCAAGACTTTCAAAACTATTTGGCCATTTTAAACCAAATTGGGCTTTTTGATTTTAGTTAAATGTTAAAGGAGGTTTTCTACCAACCTAGTTTGTATTATGCCTTGAAGAAAAAAAGAGCCTTATCTCAGGTGAGCGCCAGGGCCACTGGCCCTCTTGTTTACTTTTTATATTCTGGACTGCATTTGTTCCAGTTTAGACTAGTCTAAAATTTTGTTATGTGGTAATAAGACCATTGATTAATCCCCCCCACCACAAAAGGTATGACAAATACAAAGCTCTATGATATTTTGATAACCCTATTCCAGCATGTACAGTTACTGACACAGACATATATATTAGCCCTGGGAGATCCAGAAGAACACAGCAATATTATGGATGCATCTAAAATGTTTTTGGTAAGATTTTCTCATAAAGAATTCCTCAGATATGATTGAAATTTGATATGGAAAAGGGATCTGATGGAACTCTGTAAGGCTAATGTTTGAAAAGGTGATTTCTTCAAGAAGAGATCTAAAAGAGGTTGCATTTCAAAATTTGATATAAGATAGGGTAGAATGATCATTCTAGAGTCAGAAAATCTACCAAAAGTGACATGTTTAACCCATTCCAACACAGAATTGTAGACTGGTCCAAATTGAAAGAAGCTGCAGACGACAATTTCAAGTTGATAGAATTTTGAATTTTTTGTCATTTTTTGTAGAAAACATTGAGGATAATGAAGAAATTGCTTGATACAAGCAATTTCTTCATTGTCCACAATGTTTTCAAAAGCTTTTTTCTTGAGGGGCGTAAAAAGGAGGGATTGAGTTGTAATGGGTTAAAACCTTGGTTCATCTGTGCAGTCTGACCCGAATCAATATTTTTTGTACTCTCCTTTTTGCTGGGTGTGTCTGGTATATGTAAAAGACATTGGATCTAGCACATGCAATAAATCAAAGTGTGGTAAAATGCCTGCTCTATAGATAGGATTTCTACCTAGAACGAAAGATTTAGAACCTGGTCACACCTCACAGTCAAGTTCCCACTTTATACAGATAGTCCCTTTTCATGTTATTGGTCATATTTGTGTATTTTGAATTCAGGATGAATTACAGCAAAAAATGATCAATTACACAGTATTTCAAATGTTTCCATTTTCAAAATCAGTAGGATGTTAAAGTATTATTGTTTTCAGTTATTACTTTTGCAGCTACTAATGCAAAAGTATTTTGATACATCCTTTGTCTAATCATTTGGAACTGAACTGCAACAGAACAAACACTAAAAACACACTACATAACAAGAGACTTCTCAGAACTTACAATTAAAAATACAGCTACTCCATATCATTACAAGTTTCTTTTTAACTTTGTTGTTTCGGGGTAATAGAGATATTCCTATAGAAATATTATTGTCATCTGCATTCAAAAACGTTTGTGAAATCTCTGGTATTATTATAGACATTGTTCTGAAACTCCCAATCTGTGGTAGCCATTGAAAGAGCAACCTCTTCCATCTAGAGGGACAAGTCTTGATTACTTTATGTACAAATTATGACTCTGTTTTACTTAAATTTTTTTTGTTTACAAGCCAGAAATTTGCAGCAAATTGTTGATCATTCCTTCATGCTCTTGTTAGAGAATATACTGATACCTTGGTCACTGCCGCAATACCTTGATAGATCAACCTATTGTTAAACGACTGTATCTATGTATGTATGAAAAACAATGCATAAGAATGAAACATATTAGGAAGTTATATTTTACAATATTCTGTGTGTATTTTAGACAGAGTTGAAGAATTTTTCTGACAGATCCGAGTTGTTGTACCCAGATACGATGTTTAAAGTGTGTAACATTCCTACGGCCTTGAACGTAATCACAGATCATAGTTGGAATGATCCAGTGGAACTACCACAGGAGGAGATTGACAGAATGGATAAACTTAGGTTTAAGTGTGGTAAAAAAGGTCTTCTTTCTTTTAACCAATTACCAGCAACACTATTTTAGACTGGTCCAATTCCAAAGTCATTGCAGACAACAAATTTTATTTGATGAAATTTTCGATTTTTGCCTTTAGGGGTAGGAAATATTGTTCATAATGAATAATTCATTTGTCACAAGCAGTTTCTTCATTTCTCATGATGTTTTCTAAAGTGTCTTTTTTAGGGGCATAAAAAGTATCATTTTGTGGGAATGGATTACAACACAGTACAGCTTTTGAACATGGTGAAGAAATTAGCTGTAGAATACTTAGGAAGAGGATCAAATGCTTGGCTACTATCAATATTTTGGATAAGTTCTTCAGCTCATTTCCTAGATGCCCAACAAAATTGCAGCCAGTCTTCAAACACATTGAAAGTGGACAATTCTCAATATTTTTTCTGCGAGTTCTGTGTATACATTTGAACATGACATCTATGAATGTTCTTTAATTCTTTCCAGTAGATTATCAAGGTTTCTGGGTATATTAGCTCTCGGTATTTTCACAGAGAAAAACTGAAATTATAAATATGATAAATTCAGTGTTATAGTAGATTTTCATGAAAAATTAAAGTATATTTTCACTCATGGCTCCACCACTCCTGAAAATATAGCTTTTGTTGTTCACTCATTGAAAGATAAATCAATCTTACACTGAAACAAACAATTATCTTCTATTTGTAGAAAACTTGACCCTACCAAAATTGACATACAATCAAATGAAGTTATTGTGGACAAGTTCAGTGTTTATGTATCCAGAATTATTGCCACAAGGGGGATTCTTCAAAATGGCAGAATTGAAGAAGGACCGATCTAGAATCAAGTTTATCGAAGCAGAAGACAAGTAGGTTATTAACGATGTTACAAGACAACAAAAATTTGACCAACACAAATTGAGTGTGTGTAATTTGAAAAAAGAATATTATACAGTATAAAGGCCATGGAAAAGAGAGTTGCTTGAAAAAAATAATGGAATGATCTTGATGATGTAATCCCACTCCCACAATATCCTATTTTACAACTCACAAGAACAATGCTTTGGAAATATGAATCCTTTGTAACAATAGGTGGTGTTGAAACACAGATTTTCTCCAATCGTCTCCAGATGAGTCAGACAAGATTTTCTACTTGTCTAGAATAAAAATGAACTTGTCCTAATGAAAAGTGTAGGGATGAATTTTGAGAAAATAATTTGTGTTAACCCATTACAAAACGACAAAATCATAGACCAGTCCAAATTCAAAGAAGATGCAGACTACAATTCTAAGTTGATGAAATGCTGAAAATCTTTGTGTTTTGAGGTGGAAAACATTGTGTATAATGATTACCTACAATGTATTCCAAAGCTTTGAGGGGTGTTTAAAAGCATCACTGTGTTGGAATAGATTAATGAAGAAAATGTTTGAACCCAACATTTTCTTCACTTAGCACAATTTTTTCTACCCTTCAATTTAAGCATTATGATAATTTTTCATTATTATGAGTAATCTTTGAGGTCTATTCTGTACCTTTCAAAGATTTGCCCTGGTATTAACTCATCTGCAAGTAAAAAATCCCATGTCAGACAAGTAGGGCAAAGGAATTCCACAACTGCACTGTCAATGTTTCCCTGTAAGACAAAAATATTTAAATTTTCTAAGCTTTTGGGGAAGAAAACATTGTGGATAATGAAGGAATTGCTTGTAATGTTTTACTTAGTTTTTTTTCGGTAGGGTGTCAAAAAGCTTTATTGTGTGGAAGTGGGTTATTTTTCATGATGTATGAAGTTTTAGTACTTGTTGAATTCCAGCTTACTAGCCATGGGATTAGACCAGTTTAGACACCTACCAAACAGCAAGGACTACATTAACAGATTTATGCTTCCTTGTAAAACAAGGAAACAGATACAGATCAGAATTAAGAACCTCAGTGCAAAAACAGCCAAAAATAATGCAGTTAAAGTAAGGGAATATTTTATAAACATGGCATTAACCCTCTTATGCTTCCAAAGTTTTAGATCTGTCCGAATTCAAAGGTTTTATAGAAAACAATTTAAATTTATTTTTATTTGGAAAATAATCATGTAGTAGGGTAGAAAATATTGTGGAAAAGAAGTGGTTGCTTGTTACAAGCAATTTCTTCTTTTTCCACAATATTTTAGCAAGTATAAAATCACAGGGGCGTAAAAAAACTCAGGGATTAACTGTGAAACGGTTAAATAAAAACCCTATGTAGAACTAATTTAAACATATTTGTATTTGACAATTAAAACCTTTGTGAGGACTACAATTTCTTCAAATGTTTTTTCTCAGATTTATGTTTGTTGTATTACTTGACAATGTAGTTGTATAAAACTTTAAAAATGTGCTCTTAAGCAACTCAATGACGCCTTTTGATACCTCTTAAGAAAACCAATTGGGATAATAAAATAATAAAATATTGTGTAAAATGAAGAAATTGCTTGCAACATCAATTTCTTCAATTTATCTGTGTTCTACATAGGCAGTTGAAAAAATCTCAAATTACATAAACTTTAAATTGTCGTCTGCAACTCAGTTTGGATGAATCTAAAATTTTGTCTTCTGTTAATGGGATATGTCAATAACATTTTAACTCACCTGATGGCGATGTGTGTGTATTTACTTTTATTTATCGTCGTTACCGTAGCACATGCCCTTATTAGCGACGCCCCAAGAAGATGATTAGTTGTTATGGGGGATAGTGCAAGGTTACAAGACAAAACTACTAAGAGCTACACCTAGTACTTTAATGTGTTCGATGGATAGCATTGTCACACAGGGCCTCGATTTAACGTCTCATCCAAAAGACAATTAGTTGTGTTAGCTGATATGGTCAGTCCAGGGCTCGAACCTGTGATCTTGAGGTTTGAAGCCAATTGCTCTACCAACTTAGCTAATCGGGTTGATTGCAATGTGTTTGAAGTGAGTTTTTATCATCCTTTATGTCTTTCATGCATGGTCTGGCTTTATTAATTTTAAATTCATAAGGTCAAGATGAATAATTGATATAGGTATTATAATGCTCCAAACTGTAGGGGGGGGGGGGTATAGAAAAGTCAGCTTGCTGATTGGTTGGTTAATAAGTTAGGGGCATACAAGAGTAAGCTGGTTGATTGGTTGACTAGTTGGTTGGTCTGAAGCGTTTTTTTTTTTGTCCATCTAGTTTCTCCTAAGCTACAAGATGGATTTTATTCAAGTTTCACATACCCACTCTGTATCAAGCAAAGATGTACACAATCTATTTTGGCAAATTCCATTTTATTCTCTAAGAGTTCTGGGCCTTTTTTAAAAAATATTTTCCTCTCATTTTCTCTGCATATATTAAATGAGTTCACTTTCAGTAATAGCTCTAGTTATGTTTTTAGAATCATTTTTAGCTTGACTGTTTTAGAGAAACTCTAGATTATTACTATAACTAGGTCATTGTCTTTGTACACTTCTACGTCTGCATCAGGGGGGCCATTTATGGAATTGTCAATTGTAAAATCTCTGATATTTATGAACACATTCACATGAAAATGATGCTGTCATAGCACATTCGTTAGCGCATCAGACTCCCAATCTTCAATCATCTGATGCTATGGGTTCTATTGTGGGTGGTGGCACATATCCTTTCCAACATTTGTTTTTCATCAATGGGTGGATAATCGTAAACATGAGTGGGAGCTGGAGGCTAGGAAAGGATGTAGTGGTAGTACTGTTGTGAGAAATACCAGGAATCTATTGTTAGGTGCTCCAGTCATGATATTACTGAAATACTGTTAAAAGTGGTGTTAAATCCCATTCAATCAATCGCATTAAACTTGCCATAAATGTTCACTTTCTAAGAGCAATAAATGATGTTCCTTTTTCTACTAGGGCATTTTATCCTCCATCAAGCACTTTAACAGTTGATTGTTTGCATATGCATTGGGTGCTCTCGTATTTTTCAGCACTGGAAGGAGCATAAAAGGTTACCAGATTTTCCACAGTGTGATCCTATTTGTGATCCAAGTCTGATGGTGGCTTGTTGTGATAAAACTATCAATCCTTCACTCTGTCCATACTGGACTTCTGTAAGTGATTAATTGTATTGCAATCCTAATTTATTATGTTCCTTATGAAAAGGCTTTATAAAGCATTGCCAAAAGAGAAGAAATTGGTTTTCATAATACTAGAACATATATCCCCTTTTCCTACAATATTTTCTACTGTTTCTCCACATACAGTCTGATTACCATACAAATTTTTAATCAAACTTAACTCTGACAGATTATTTACAACCTCTTTGAACTCTTACCTGTCCTATTTTTTTGGTTTGGTAATTGATTTAGTTGGGCTAGTCAAAAATGTTGTTGTTTCCTTATTGATTGTTTCATTTTGATGCATACCCAAGGAACACTTGAAATAGTATTGTATTAGCCCTTGTCATGCTGAACCCAGAATATCCCTGTTTTGGCAGGAGGTATAGACAAAGGTCAGCCTGCACTTAACAGCAGTCTGATCTTTGTCTATATTGCCTGGTTATGCCTTTTGTGTTGGAGATGTTTATGAAATTTAGATTTTAAAACAATATTGATCCACAACTTTTACATTCAGTGCTTCATGCCCTTTGATTTTCATATGAATTTTATGAAAAGGATTTTATTCAGCATGACAAGGATTAATATATAAATTCTCTTGTAAAATAATTATGACTGCTATTGTCCATTTGTAAAATGATATTATAAGTTTAAAGTTTAGTCTGACTTCTTGATTGGAAGGGAGCAAAGACAATGGTTCTGTCTGTACATGTGTCTCCACTATTTGCTTGAAATGTAATGTTTTTATGATTGGATTATTAGCAAATATTAAGAGTGATTTTCACTAAGCTGTGAATCATTTGTAACGAAGACTTTGATCATTATCCTATCCCAAATTATCCCATCATTTAAAACCCATTAAATACTACTATTAAGAAAACAATGGGACATAAAAATATAATTTCCAAAAAGTTTTTTCCACAATGTTTTCTATCATATAATTTATATAATTTTTAAATTTCTCTCTTGACAATATTTGTTATCTACAAGCTGTTTGAAATGTGACCATTTTTAATTGTGTTGTCTAGTAATGGGATAATGCAGGAGATTACCTCTAGAGAGATGACTTTTATGTTTATTCCAGATTTTCAGACCATCAACATACAGGTCTGATACATTAAAACTCGGACAGAAACAGTTGTCTGTCAGCTCTTCAAACTCACAACTGGCCACCTCACAGACAGTGAGTATTTATTATTGACACAATTTGAAATGAAACAGTTGAAATAATTGAAAAGAGTTAATTTGAGTAAGCATTATTTCATTACTCCCTCTTTATTACTGTATTTTAGGATTTAGCTGTAGAGAGCCTGTCTCCTACCCCTGTTACCCCAGTTCTGACCACGGACAGCAGCAGTGTCAAGTCATCAAGTTCTAGCGGAAAATCAAACACAACTACTCAAAATAGAATAAGGTTGGTCATATCATCCTTGGTAAATAAGTAAAACTAAAATGTGTTATGGAGTCGGGGTTAACCAAGTCAAATGATGCGTATTAACCCATCATCAGATGACAAAATTTAAGACTGGTCCAAATTGAAAATGCTGTTGTCAAAGATTTATGGCAGATCATTCTTCTGAGATAGAAAACATTGTGGAAAATGAATAAAATACTTGTGACAAGCAAATTTTTAAATATTTCCACAATGTTTTTCAAAGTTTTTTTCTTGAGGGGTATGAACAAGTGGGATTATGTGGTAATGAGTTAAGAGGTAAAACCATGCCATGTTGTATGCTTAGTAGTGTTAAGTAGTTCTGGAGTTTAAAAAAGAAATGGTAAGTGTATATTTTGTTACGGACTGCACCATTACAACTTTAATGCAGGGATTTAAAACAAGCAGACCTGGTAAACCCTCTGAGTACATAACACAAATAATTGAAATTGCATAATAAAGGTAAATATTCAGAAGTATGACTTTAATTCATGAAGCTGATCCTATTTCCTTTTTTCTACGGTAAAAAAACACATTCTAATTATTCTATAAGAGTTTTCATTTAAAAAAACACCAGTTTTAACCCCTCTTCTAAAGAAGTCTATATATGATGACAAACAATATCTTTTTTCCTAATCTTGTTGTCAACTACCTTTTTCATTCAGTGCATTGTAATGGAAGATTATTTGGCTATTGGATAATTGACCAAACACGGCTGTCAGTCAAGGAATTTACAGACCAATCAAATTATTTATTCAGCCTGAACTGAGCTTTCAACTCCGACATCAGCTGTCATTTTTGTAAACCTTTTTTGTTGGCTTGGTGATTTAAAAGTCGCACTACAGCTTTTTCAAGCTGTAGTTAAGATGTTTAGGTCACCAACCAAATAGTCTACTAATTGGTAACATGGTGCTGGCCATGAATTTTTCAAAATAACACTGTTAAAAATTGAAGCAAGACTTCCTGATGGAGTCAGTGGGCGTGGCCAAAGTAGTAAGTGGGGGGGCAGCGATTGGTCAATTCATTTGCTTGTGTATTTGAAGGAGAGGTAACCTTACCAGAAAGAAGCTTGATTTAGATAAAGGAAGCAGACAGAGCGTACCTGCTTTTGTTCCACTTACATTTTCTGGGGACACAAATACTTCTCCATCAAAAACCAGCCTTATTAACAGCATTATGAGTAACACATTGGTGTCTTCATGTTCTACATCAGTGTCTAGTGTTCAATCAATGATCATCATTAGCAAAACCAATTCTATACCTACTGCTACCACTAGTACAGTGTTCTCAACAAGTCGTGGTAAAACACCAAACACAGGTATTCTAACTAGAGATGGTAAACTGTTTGTGGTGGCCAGTCAGAATGTTGACTTGAACAAACATTCATCCGGTAGTCTGATTCTTGGCGCCAACAATATTAGTAACAATGTTGTAAGTAGTACACCAATGACCTCAAATGATACACCAAACACTACAGTGTGTGATTCATGTGTATCCAAAACTGATGTCACACTAAGTGTGTCAACTTCTACATTCACATCTACTTCTGTCAGTGATGAACCTACATGTACAGCTACATCTAGGTCTTCACCTAGTCTGGTAGTTCTTTCTGCTGATACAGATACACAGACTGTAACCCTGCAACATTCACAGCATGTCTGTAGTCACAGTCCAGCTAGCCAGGGTATGAAACAGACAAACACACCAGATCGAGGATCAGGCAGGTCAACTCCACCCCCATATAGTATACTGTCTTCCCCATCTAGTACTGGAGACACACCCAAATCAGTACTAGATATAATGGCATCTTATGCTCCTTGTTTCTTATCACCCTCAGGTAAGATTCAGCAACAACAAATGGAAACAACACCTAAAAAAAGATCTGAGTTTATAAAGCTTGCACCAAAACCTACGCCACCAGGATTTGTTCCTAAACCTACTGTTGATATAGATCTATATCCTAAACCCAGGACAAGTCCTAGAAGGAAAAGTCTGAATAATAAAGCAAAGGCAATCCTTCCTAAAGGTTTTATTGTTCGATCATTTGATGTATCACCCACCAAAAAGGCAGCATCAACTCTTGTAGAGAAAGCCAAACATCCAGGAAAAAAATCAAAATCTTTCTATTTTACATCCTCGAGTGGGTATTGTAGAATTTTGCCACGTCCATCTGATGGTTCTAGAATACCTGGAAAGTCAGTCACAAGGCCTCATAAAGGACAAACTAACAGTTCAAATAGTGTGAGTAACACAAGTAAAGATCAGCATGTTGATGATGATAATAAAGAGAATGTTGAGTTTGTAGGTGGAGATAAATCAGCAGAGGGGACAGATGATGGACAGAGTGACACAGCAGTACATGGTGAGAGGACAGATGGGCAGAGTGTAGAAATGGAGGAAGATGAGGATAAAGGTGATACAGAGAGTGATTACACACAAAGTGAGGATGGGAATGACACACAGGAGGAAATAGATAGTCAGGAAGAGATAGACAGTCAGGAAGATGATGATAACCATATAGCTAACTTGATGGAGGCCAGTACTACCACCAGGTAATAAATACACCTTGTCGCTTTTAATTTGATGGATCACATTAAAACTTAATTGTTCAACCAAATAATATTTTTGACAGAATGGAACTTTGAGCTCTGACAATGGTTTACATTTATTGGAAGCAATTTTTGTTGGTTTAGAGACTTAAATACTGTAACTACACCTTATTTATGCTGTAGTAATGACGTTAAGGTAATCAACTATTGATTTTAATTTTTTTTTTTTCATTTTACTAACCATAAATTTCACAAAATTATTATTCAATATCTAAGTCGAACTTCCTGTCTGAGGCAGTCAGCATGGTCAATGATCCGTCACCTTCTTCTATGTTCAATATGACATCATCTGGTCAAATATTATGTGGGCCAAATCAATGGATTATTGACTGGCAAGGGTATTTTTTTTACATCAGACTTAATTTCAAGCTTATTATGAGGTATACAAATAATTTCATTATAAATGATTTGTCTCACCAATGATTGGATAATCTTAAACCTAAGTGGGATAGCAGCTGTAGGCTAGGAAAGGATGTAGTGGTAATACTGGTGTGAGAAATACCAGGAATCCATTGTTAGGGGATCCAGCCGCCGCGGTATAACTGAAATACTGTTAAAGGTGGCATTAAACCCCATACAATCAATCATTCATACATTATAAATGAAATCTGATGTAAGTTTGAAATAGAAATTTTAAGGAACTCTGCTATCCATCTTTCAACCCTGAATAATTGATTTTATTCACATGTCAACACTATGGTACTAAAATATTTATATAAATAATTCAATCAATGGAATAAAAATCCAGAAAACAAAGAGAACCTTAAAAAAAATGCTGATTCTAAAGATAGCAATACAAATGTTCTTACTTTATATGTTCTCCATTGAAATGCTTATTTCAAAACAATTAAGAGATGAAGAGAATATTTTTTGTTTTCATGGAGGTATTGACCGGGTTTTAATTCAGGTTTGATACTAATAAAGAAGATAGATCTCACCTGGGTAAGAAAGACAGAGATAGAGATATTAACCTGGCCATGTTAGCTCCTGATCTTATTGCTGCAGATCCCCAGGTAGGTTGTCAAATCTTAACAAAACATGCTGAGCATTTGTGTTCACCTACCAAACTAATTTATAAGCCGAATTAGAATATTCTTAAGGGCTCTTATTTGCTGAGGTGTATATCCCGGTCGCTGAGTGCCCTTGTTCTTAAATTCAAGATAATACTTGATTTAGACTAGTTTGTGAATCCAGACCATTGACTACTGAAAGTGACTTATAGGTACATGGCTGGCTGGTTTAACCCATTCCCACACAGTAACTCTTTTTTATGCCCCTCAAAAAAAAAGCTCTGAAAAACATTGTGGACAATGAGCAATTTCTTCAATGTCCACTGTTTCTACCCTGAAAGGTAAAGATTTTCTAAATTCCATCACATTGAAATCTAAATTCCATCACATTTGAAATTGCCTCCTGCAACTTCTTTCTCCAATGTTATCTACATGAAGTGTGAAAATATACAAAATTTCATCAGCTGAAAATTGTCATATGCAATATTTTGGAATTCGGATCAGTCTAAAATTTCATTGCTTGGTAGTTGGTTAAAGGTTAACCTTGTTGTACTTATAACAGCGTGATGTAAGAGACACAGCATATGCCCAAGCCTATCTACACAAAGTAAAGAAAGTTCTACGAGATGATATGGATACTTTAGAACAGTTTCTTCACATCATGTACAATTTCAGTAAAGCAAAGGAGTCACCAATTAAGGTGAGTTTGTCATCTTGGGTATATTGTTTATACTTGTCAGTCTCTCAGTCTGTCTGTTTATATGTCCACCTTTTCTGTATCTATATCCATTTATTTGTTTGTTCATACCTTAAAACAGTTAATACCTAAATTCATGAAAGCAAAGGATCATCAAATAACCCATTCCCACACAGTAATGCTTTCTGATGTCCCTCAAGACAAAAGCTTTGGAAACCATTGTAGAAAATGAAGAATTGCTTGTATCAAGCAATTTCTTCATTATCCACAATGTTTTCTATCCAATAGGCGGGAAAATATAAAATTCCATCAGCTTGAAATTGTTGTCTGCAGCTTCTTTCAATTTCGACCAGTCTAAAATTTTGTTGTGTGGGAATGGGTTAATGTGAGTTAGTTTGTTATGCCCTCTCATCCAAACATCTTGGTCATATTGTTTTACTCTTGTCAGTTTGTTGTCTCCAAATGATGAATTATTTCAGTTGCATGTCTTGTTGTTGCAGTCTTGTTTATCTTTCCTTTCAATGAAATATTTTGTTTAGTTCAATTGATTTTTTTTCTTCATGTTTTTGAATTCAATAAAACATTTCGATACATTTTAACAGAATGTTGTCTCATGGTTTACACTGGTTTCTATAATGTTAATCTAAAGGAGATAAAGAATAACTTAATGTGACTGAGTGCACAACTATTTTCTTTTCTATACACATGGTTTTCAGATGCATTTTCTTGTTCATTAACCTATTCTTAGACAATCCTGCTGGTTACGACCCTCATGAAAAAAGCTTCAGAAAATATTGTGGAAAATAAAGAAATTGTTTGTTACAAGCAATATTTTTCATTATCCACAATGTTTTCTTTCCCAAAAGCCCCCCCCCCCCCAAAAAAAAAAAAAAAAAATGTTGTCTGCAACCTCTTTGAATTTGGACCTGTCTATAATTTCGTTGTAAGGGAATAGGTTAATAGTATACATCATAATGACATTATGTTAAAAATCCTGTTTAGGTGATTGGATAGAATAATATTTACTAATTGAAATTTGTCATACTTTGTAACAAATGCATCTTATATTTTCAGCTTTATCAAGATTTGAAATATTTGTTCAAAGATTATCCAGGCCTCCTTCATGATTTTTCCGGGTTTTTATTACGTGAACAAGCTATAGAGTGTGGTTGTTACGATGTCTATGAAGAATTCTTCTCGGCCAGGTCATTTCTACGTAAACTAGAGGTGTGTCTTACCTATGATCAACACTCCTTTTTTGTCCAGCCCGCTTGTGGTGAGCAGGACATAGTGTCACTATGACAAGTCAGTGAATGTGCGTTAGTGCGTTAGTCTATCTGTCCGTCCGAATTTGTCCGGACAATTACTCCTACATTTATGGATGTTTTTCAAAATAACTTTGCACAGTTATTCTCAATCTTGAGTAGATGTGCCATTTGAAAGAGTTATTTGGATAGCTTCAAGTTCAAGGTCACAGCTCAAGGTCAAACACTAAAATTGTGCTTGTCCGGAGCATTTCTCCTAGAATTATGGATGGATTTCAAAATAATTTGGCACAATTATTCTCCATCATGAGTAGATGTGCCATTTGAAATTTTTGGATAGCTTCAAGTTCTTAGCTCAAGGTCGAACACTAAAATTGTGCTTGTCCGGAGCATTTCTCCTAGAATTATGGATGGATTTCAAAATAATTTGGCACAATTATTCTCTATCATGAGTAGATGTGCCATTTGAAATTTTTGGATAGCTTCAAGTTCAAGGTCAAAGCTCAAGGTCGAACACTAAAATTGTGCTTTTCTGGCTCATGATACCTACAATACTTTGCGGGCTCGACAGCAGTTGTCCTTGGACAACCATCTAGTGTTTTTACCCCTTTACCAGACGGCAAAATTTTAGACTGGTCCAAATTGAAGGGAGTTACAGACAACAATTTAAAGTTCACTGAATTCATGATATATTGAATTATGCGGGTAGAAGACATCCAGGAAAATGGACAATTTCTTTGTTTAACATAATTCTTTTCAAATAGTTTTTTGGCGGGAATAGGAGGGGTTACAGAGCGTCATTGTCTGCAAGTTAATGGGTTAATGTACATGTATAAATTCTCTACCTTTGATATCAAGGGCTGAATGTAAGATGGAAAAATGTCTATTTATAAACACTTAGTATAACATCATTGTCGTTCTAAAACTTTGTAACTACAGCTTGACTCAAGTTATTGTTACAAGGTTTTGAATGACAACAACGATTTTCTGGTACTTACCCCTCTTTATGTGTAACAGTGAATTAATTTTGCTGAACTTGCCTTGAGGTCAAGCATTCATACTTTCGTAGGTATGTGATAAAACTGCCTGCATCTAGCTTTCAGATTTTTCACATGAAACATGAGACTTTTTTAAGGGGTCAATAAATATGCCTTCAGCTAGCTTTCTGACTTTTTAAATGTGACTTTGGGTAATTTTATAAACAGAAATTAGGGAGGGGGGTGGGGAAGGTCATTTGAGGTATCTGTCTAATCCATTCACACACAATTCTGCTTTATTACACCCTCCAAGTAATTTCCTCATTATCCGAAATGTTTTCTATCAAAGGCGAAAAAAAAACCCTTTCAGTTTGAAAGTGTCGTTGGCAGCATTTTTGAAATTGTATTGGTCTATAATTCTGTTGTGCGGTAGTTCTAAGGCAATACCTATCCTTAGACACATTTGAATGGATTTCATGTACATTTGAATTTGCAGAAATGTGGTTCTCTTGTCACTTGACAAAATAAAAATCTGGAAAGCTATTATAGGGCCTGTGGATATTGAAAACTATTTTAATACCAACTTTGACCTACTTAACATTCTGGAATATTAAAGTTTTGAATATGTTAACCCATTACCATGTGGAAATTTTTTAGACAGGTCCATATCGAAGGAGTTGCAGATGACAATTCAAAATTTATGAAGTTTTATATTGTTCCAACTTTCTTGGTAGAAAAAATTGTGAAAAATTGAGAAATTGCTTGTTGCAAGCAATTTTTTTTCATTTTTCACAATGTTTTCCCAATTGATATTCTTGAGAGGCATTAAAAGTGTAATTGCGTGGGAATGGGCTAAAGAAACATTGTGTTTAACAAACTTGTGTTCAATTTAGTGTTTATTTTTTGCGATTCTTTTCAGATATATTTTAGTAAAACACCACAACACTTCCAGCGAATAATGAAAACATTTTCCCGCTGGTATAGAAAACCAGGTAGAAAGCCAAAGGATCTAAAGACTGACATTGAACCAATGTTGAAGGGCCATAAATATCTTTTGGAGGAGTTTTCCAGATTCTTTCCTGAGGAACAACCTCCAGACAAGTAGGTTGACCTGGTAACATATAAAATATTAATGGTTGTCATGTAGAACAAGGAATATTCCTGCTTTTTCAGGTGACAAGGACAGAGATTAATGGGCTCATATTTGTCCCTTTTAATTCTGAGTCGTTTTAAAGACAATTTTCTAAATTATTGTTAACCTACAATTAGTGCCTTCAAGTGCTTTTTGTCCTTTGATTTTATTGTAATTCTGATTATTTTTTTTAGCCGGACAAGGGGTAAAATTTGAGGATATATACTTTATGAATTTAAAAACTGTTCTATCATGATTATAGACATTGTTTGCTCATAGAAAAGATAAACTGAACATATTTATCATGTTTCTGTCAATTCTACTGGAGTCAACAAGAGACATTGCCAACAATTCACTGATAGCTCGCCTTGCCCATTGATCTGCACCAAAGTAGTCTGACTATGGTATCAAACACTATTATTTTGTAAAAAAAAATATGGTCATTGACCTAAATGTGGTAACTACAGCTTGAGTAAGCTGTAATTAGAACTTTAAAGTTGACCACCAACAAAGATGTTTAAACTAAATGTCGGCGGTCAAAATTTCACATCTGGTTCAAATGAATGATTTGACAGAATAGAATTTTAGATGAAAAGGGCAATCTGCCAATTATATATGTCGACCAAGTAGAGAGCCGGATCTCCCTCTTCAATCATGCGGTCTGATCAGAGTCTAAGCACTGTTGATTGGCACTCATATAAAGTTTCTTTACCCATTCCCACACAATCCCACTTTTTTTATGCCCTGAAAGAAAAGGGCTTTGGAAAACTTTGTGGAAAATGAAGAAATTGCTTGTTACGTCTGCAACTTTTTAGCTCACCTGAGCACTACGTGCTCAGGTGAGCTATTGTGATCCCATTTTTTCCGGCGTCCGTCTGTCTTGCGTCGTGCGTCGTCCGTCAACAATTTCTTTAAATGACATCTCCTCCTAAACCACAGGGCCAATTTGAACCAAATTTGGCAGAAATGTTCATTAGGTGGTCCCCTTCAAAAATAGCTAAAAGAATTGAAATCTGTGAAAAACTCTGGTTGCCATGGCAACAAAAGTGAAATTTTAAAATAATCTTTAAAAATCTTCTCCTCCTGACCCGGAAGGCGTAGAGCCTTGATATTTTGCATGAAGCATCAGTATATTGACCTCTTTCAAAATAGCTAAAATCATGATCCTCGGGTCCCCAGGGGCGGAGCCCCAGGGGGGTGGGGTTTATATGGAAATAAAGATGACATCTCCTCTCAAACCACAGGGCCAATTTGCACCAAATTTGGCAGAAATGTTCCTTAGGTGGTCCCCTTCAAAAATAGCTAAAAGAATTGAAATCCGTTAAAAACTCTTGTTGCCATGGCAACAAAAGTGAAATTTTAAGATAATCTTTAAAAATCTTCTCCTCCTGACCCAGAAGCCTTGATATTTTGCATGAAGCGTCAGTATATTGACATCTTTCAAAATAGCTAAAATCATGATCCTCGGGCCCCCAGGGGGGGGGGGGGGTGTATAGAAATAAAGAACGATTTTTAAAATGACATCTCCTCTCAAACCACTGGGCCGATTTGAACCAAATTTGGCAGAAATGTTCCTTATGTGGTCCCCTTCAAAATAGCTAAAAGAATTGAAATCCGTTAAAAACTCTTGTTGCCATGGCAACAAAAGTGAAATTTTAAGATAATCTTTAAAAATCTTCTCCTCCTGACCCAGAAGCCTTGATATTTTGCATGAAGCGTCAGTATATTGACATCTTTCAAAATAGCTAAAATCATGATCCTCGGGCCCCCAGGGGGGGGGGTGTATAGAAATAAAGAACGATTTTTAAAATGACATCTCCTCTCAAACCACTGGGCCGATTTGAACCAAATTTGGCAGAAATGTTCCTTAGGTGGTCCCCTTCAAAATAGCTAAAAGAATTGAAATCCGTTAAAAACTCTTGTTGCCATGGCAACAAAAGTGAAATTTTAAGATAATCTTTTAAAATCTTCTCCTCCTGACCCAAAAGGTGTAGAGCCTTGATATTTTGTATGAATCATCAGTATATTGATCTCTTACAAAATAGCTAAAATCATGATCCTAGGGTTTCCAGGGGCAGACCCAGGGGGGGGGGGGTATAGGCATGAAGCATCAGTTCACAGACTTCTTTCTTATTTCTGAAATCATAACCCATGGAAAAAGTTTTTTCCTTCTTTCAAATCAGCACTTAAGCCTTGGAATTTGGAATTTAGACTTTTAGATCCCCAGGTTCATAGTCTTTATATTTAATTGTGGCCCATTTGTTTCATAATCCTAACCTTAACACGAAATTAGACTGTTGAAAGAAAAAGAGCCTTTATCTCAGGTGAGCGCCGGCCCTCTTGTTTCAATTTGGATTAGTTCAAAATTTTGTCATTTGGGAATGGGTTAAAGGTAGGCATTGATGTTTTTTTCATGTCACAGATTTTAAATATTTTTATTTCCTATCGTATACTATTTGAATACAATATCCCGAAAAGTAGTTTTGCAAAAATCTGAGGTCGCTTATCAGAAAAAGCAGGGTATTTTCTTAATAGCCTATGTAGGCTATTAATCTATTTTTAGATTAATCCGAGACCTTTGCAAAGAATGAATGATCATTCACGTGGTGCGAATAACCATTGGAACCTTGAATTTAGTTTAAATTACATCACACCAGTGTCATCGTTACGTCATCAGGAGTTATGTTTGCTGGCCGGTCTTTATTCAGTAAAGATCAGTCCAAAACTGTCATAAGAGTTATTACGAATATAAACACTAACAGTAGTTTTGCGCTAACCCTTTCATGTGACATGAATTAGGACGTTGGCTGTTTCCCTAGTAAATTTGTTACCTTCAGTTGACTTTGAGTCATATGCAAATGAGGTCATTTGATGTCGACTCCTGAATTCTGTGATTTCTAAAAATAACCTGGAATTCCGCTGAACCTTTCGGATATAACCACAAAAGCCACTTTAGGCCTATTAGACTACCACCAAGACAATACCTGACTCAACTTAAAGTATTAAATGTTAGTTTGAGTGTATTTTTCGGCACTTGGTAATTTTTTCTTATCTAGGTTTCAGGAGCATGGATACCTCCCTTTAAGATGATAAGTATATATTTTGAATGCACTTTTTGAATTGCCTGGTGGATTTGTGTTTTCATTTTACAAACATTGTTTATTTGTGGGAAATGTTACATGCAGGCCTCAATATGAGGACTTGACAAAAAATTTGAAAAAATATTGCTTTCTAACATATTACAGAAAAGACTAACTCAACAAATATAAGATTTCCCTGTAACATCAACACATAGTACTAGTTATGCAGGTGGCTAAATGCTTTCATTTATTTTCAATGGTACTTAAGCTTCAATGCTCACATTAGCCATGAAGGTACCTCTCATAAAAACTTATTTTCTATTGACAAAGAGCAAGGTCATTTGTAAAGGTCTCTAGATAGGGTAAGATAATGATGCTCTGATATTGTTGAATCATAAACGCATGTCTTGGGTACTAAGTTCTATTAACACATTACCAGACGTCAAATTTTTATACTAGTACAAATTGAAAAAAGTTGCAGATGCCAATTTAAAGTTTATGAAATTGCAAAATCTTTGAATTTGGACAGGTCTAAAATTTCAAAAAACAGGAAAGGGTGAAGTTCACTAACCCTGACTCTATTGGTGTCACTTGGCATGGCTAGGATCTGTCATTTGTCTCCTGAGAAGATTCTAATGAGTTGCCAAAATATAGGCTAAAGAGACACATATTCTAAATTTTCAGCTTGTAAAGAGAAAAACTTTTTAATTTCAGTCAGTTGGATGAGTTTGAAGAGATCCATATTGATGGTAGTGAGGATGAGCTTCAGTACGATAGTTTTGAGGAGATTGAGATGCTGGAGAATGAAGAAATACTTGGTACCAAATTATGTACCTGTAACTGTCATCAGTGGAAGGATGAAACATACAGAAAGAAAAAAAAGCATTGTTACAGGTGCTGTTTAACTGTAAGTACCCTGTTCGTTGACAGTTTGAGTACTCCTTGCAATGGCATGTGATCATCAGACTTTTTGTTGCAAGAAGGTTTAGAAAACCATAAGTTTTTTAGTCCACCAGAGCAACACTTGTGGTGATATTTTAGAACTCTTGAATGTCTATCGTCATATTATGTCAATTTGGTTCAGCCTAAATTTGTTGTCATCTAGTAATGGGTTAAAGCATAATAGAGAAACAGATTTTCATTTGGTAAAAACTTATTAAGATACATGGGTACAAAATAATAGACTTGTTTAACTTGAAGGAGGCTACAGGTGAAATTTCAAAGGTATTGAAGAAAAGTGCCATTATATGTGGAAATTTTTGAGAAAAGAGAAAAGAAACGCCTATAGATTTTTTTTCTTTTTAACACTCTTTTTTGAATGAAATTTTATGAGAGTTGTAAAATGTTGGAATGGTGTTATAAGTGGTCAGTGCATTTCAGGTCATTGATGGAGAACTTGTGTACAGAATCAACAAATCCATTATCAAGAAGATAAACATAACATTTGGGCCACCTTTTAAAGCTACCAATGTTCTGTCATCAGACACTGAAGGAAAACAGAACAGAGATACAGCAAATGAAACAACTGATCAAACTGATGTAGACACTACTTCCCAACACACAGAAAACATTACATCAACATCAGATACACAAACAGACATTGTTCTAGATAGCCAGATTGATAATGTTAACAATGATTCCATTGAGATAGATATGGAGACTGAATCAGAAGTACAGACAGATAAACAGTCAGACATCACAACACCTGAGTTGGATTCTGGTTGTATAGTAGATCTAGATGGTCCAGAGAAAGAGCACATGTTAAGTAATACTGTTGAAGAGAATCGAAAGAATAACAAGGTTAGTTTGGAACTGTCATGTGATCATGTTACTTCTAGACTTATAAAGTAGAGTAGGAGTGGTTTTTATTATGCTTCCATTTTGAAGTAGAAGGGGTTGGTAAACTGATTTTCTCCTTTCTGTCTTTCCATCTAAATCTCTGTCTTTTCCTCAGAATCTTATTTTGACTTTTCCCAACAACTATGTATCACAGATACTTGAAACTTGATTTTTCATTCTGGTCAGGTCTTCAAAATACCTACATCCTGTTTTTTGACTCAGTTTATTTTTGCACAAAACAGGGTAAAGTGCATAAATCAGGGTAAAATGCACATTATTGGTGATACATTTCTTTGTAAGTATGTATCACAACAACTTGAAATTGATACGGTTCATCAGCTTGTGATATGGCACATAAGCTAGGATTCCTACGGTTTGCTTACTGAATTCCAGATATCTACTACCTGTTATTGCACATAGTCTATTTTTGAACAATACATAGTAAGGTGCCAAGTCTTTGTCGAATTTTTCCTAGTCATCATATTTCAGAGGCCTTTTGAGCTTCAGATAGGATTCGTACATGTCACCGAAATTTTCAAATCTGTCTTGGTGTCCGTTTTCATATGGTAGTGCTAGGGCTTCATAAACAAAAAATCTCAAATTTGATTCTCGTTACAGACTATAGACCATGGTTCTTTCAATGACAAAAAATCTTCACTCTAAGGCCGAGGACATTTATATTTGGAATGTAGCATAGCCTGGCTGTTATCTATCAATTTTGATTTGATTATGCCTGTAGGGTTAAAAACCTCAGAGGCCCCAAGTTTGGTAAAATACTCAATTAGAGCAATTTCAAAGTCCTCTTCTCTTAACACTGGTCCACATTCAAAGAAGTTGCAGACAGTTATTGAAAATTGATGGAAAATCAAATACAAGGAGTTTTTAGAGTAGAAAACATAGTTATGTAGAAATGGAGAAATTGCTTGTAACTACAGTCGAACCTGTCGTATGCAGCCAGCCAAGGGACAGATCAAAACTGGCCACATACGACAGTTGGCTGCTTAACACAGATCAGGGTTGGTTTTTTTTGGGGGGGGGGTTACAACCCTGTTGACATATGGTAATCATGATATAATGATGCGTCTCCTTATCAGAATGGACACATAAAATGTACAAAATTAAAAAAAAAATAAAAAATACATTTGTTTTAATTAACAAAAAAGTAAACACACCAATATTTATGTATTCTTGATAAAGTAATTCCAATCATTTCTTAATTTGCACAACCCAAACTCGGAAGGGACAAACCGATCGCGATCAAGAAACTGAAGAACATTGACATGTTCGTCTAGAGTTAAACATTTACGGCGCATTACGGTCGGTGTAGGATCATTCGTTGCATGATAAAACGTCGAACGACTTATGCTCGAGACTGACGTTCCGTTGAATTTATTTTCTTCGAAAGTTCGCCGAAAAATATATTTTAGATACTCTATTAGGACCGTATGTTTCCTAAATACCGGTAAATAATGTCTATGAACCGCTTGTGAAAAATATTCGGATCCAGACCCACACCCATTCCAAGGCGATCCCGCTTTTTTACGCCCCTAAAAATAGCTTTGGAAAACATTGTCGGAAATGAAGAAGTAGCATTATCCATAATATTTCTATCGCAAAAGACGATTATTATTAAGTTAAAACGTCTACAACTTCTTTGAATTTGGAGCAGTCTAAGATTTTGATGTGTGGTAAACTTACAAACTGGATACGTAATTAGACTTCATATCAAATCCATCATCTTCGATTAATTATAATCAACATAACTCGGCATTTATTGCATTCAACCAAACACGCGTTGAAAGAGTACACCTTTAAGTGGCGTGTTCAGGTTTATCTCACGTGTTGAAAAGTTTATGCACAAGATTAGCCAGACGCATTATTGATTTTTTACACGACACCTGTCAGCAGTTAGTCGGGTCGCGTGACCGTTTAAAGGGATATACATGAATTGGAAATTGGACAATTAAAGGTGACCGCTGGCCACATACGACAGATTACCGCGATTCACAGTAATTTTAAAGAGCAAATTGCACGGGCGGACCTGGGATGGCGGTTATACGCAGATTGGCCGCCATTCTCAGGTGACCGCTAACACAGTTTTGACTGTACTAAGTTCTCCCTTTTCCCATTTTTTTTATAAACCTATTTTCCAAGAGGGCATCAAAATATTGGGATAGTTTGGTAATGGATTAATCTATAAAGCCATAGGCATTCATATTTTTTCTAAAGCATTACTGGATAGTTTGGTACTTTGCCTAAAATCTTATATATGATTCATTATACCCCCTTAACTTTGTTTGGGGGGTATATAGGAGTCAGCTTGTCGGTCGGTCTGTCAGTCCTTCTGTAGCTTTTTTGTGTCCACTCAATTTCTGGGCAACCATCGGACGGATTTGATTCAAACTTCACTGATGTAAACAGTATCAAGCAGAGATGTGTATATTTTATTTTGGTTATGGTCCATTGATTTTTGCCAGAGTAATGGCCCTTTGGTGAAAAATCATGTCTGCTCAATTTCTCAGCAACAATTGTACAGATTTGATTCAAATTTCACAGAAACACTCGGTATAAGTCTGACATGTGCATTTCCTATTTTGGTTATCTTCCATGGATCTTCTTAATGGATTTATTGCCCTTTGATTAAAAAGTCCATTTTTTGTTATGGCCCTTTGGCGGATAGCACTTGTATATGGACAAGAGCTGTTGGGGAGTATTAGTCCGCTTTGCGACAATGTCTAGTTCAATTGGCTCAAGCTGAGTCTTTTTTTTATACAAAAAAAGTACTGTAATTTGCAGATGCCTCAAGTGAGTGATTTAGGACCATCATGGTTATCTTGTTCTACGTTATTCAATGGATTTCAAAATAACGACTCAGTTATCCCCCTTGAAGAGTTCTGGTTTAATGTGTAAATAATTTGTTGGATACTCCTAAGTTCAAGGTCACATCAGAAGGTCATGTGAAAAGCATTTAGGCAGGAACATCCATGTCAATGACACATTTTTACTACAAAGCTTTTTGCACAAGGTTTGTAAAAAAAATAGATTTGTGTGGCAATAGATTGTCTGTTAACTATGTTGTAGGTACTCATTACCTTGTAGATGATTTCATGGAGTCATGGGAATGTGTTAAAATTAGGCAACCATGTCAGTGGCCAATTTCTAGTCGCCTTTGAATTTCATGACAATGGCTCTGACCGCAATTGCTAGGATTTTTTTATTGGACCTAGAATTTAGACATATTGATGAAATAAAGCCATTTATCCCATTCCCAGTCATTGATGCTTTTAGACACCTCCAAGGGAAAAAGCTTTGAAAACATTGTGGAAAATGAAGAAATTCAACAATGTTTTCTACCCCGAAAGTTGAAAAAGTCCATAATTTCATAAACTATAAATTGTCGTCTGCAACATATTTCAATTTGGATCAGTCTAAAATTTAGCCATCTGATAATGGGTTAAGAAACCTCTGTTGTATTTCAGACAGATGAAGATGTACATCAACCTTCACATAAAGATAATTCTAAAGAACAACCTGATGCTCTAAAAATATCTGACATACCAGCTCTACTCAAGCCTGAAGTAACAGCCCTCCACAAGCCTGATGAATCAGCTGTACACATGCGTGAAGTACCAGCTGTACACATGCCTGAAGTACCAGTCAGTTCTAATAATGTGGTCAATGACAACAGGGCAATTATTTTAGATACACAAGTCTTGTCAGATAACAGTGCATCCAATTATACTGCAGTTCAAGTACCTGCTAAACAGTCAAGCAAACAAAACACTCAAAAATTCAGCCAATATAAAGATAACAATTACAGTAATATACCCGTGAAAACAGTTACTCAGGATTTAAATGTTACAGATATTGATATAAAAGTGTGTCCTAAAGTCAGTGTTGATAAACCAGTACATGATGAAGGAGGCAGTGATAGAGAACCTGTAAGACATGATGATAACCCTCCAGTCTCTGCAAGTTCTAATGATACATCTCTAGCTAATGATATTCTAGCTGCTGCCTTCAATGCTGCATTAATGTCTGAGGCCTCATTAGATAGCATCTTCCCATTTCCATTAGCTACACAGGTCAGCAAAAATGTACCAGCTAAATCTGATAGTAGTGACAGTGAGAAAAAGGGATTTGAGAAAAATGATAATGATATAGCTATGAAAGACAAGGATAAAACTCCTGGAACAGTTCCTCAAACATCAGTACAGGGTCAGATCATTGCTGTTACAGATTCCCAACCATCAAGTCAGGGTCAGATTGCTGTATCTTGCAACACTGGTGCCTCTATAGTGGATGGGTCTATTGTTACAACAGAGTTAAAACATCAGTCAGATTCTGATAGTTCACAGCAACAATTCTCACCTTTCTCTCCATTTGGGCAGGAGATACAGAGCATCATCAAAAGTCCTGCACATTTTAAACAATCAACAATATCAAGAGTTAGGCGTATAACACCCATACCAGTAAAGGATTTAGGTGAAGATGATCAGTCCTTTCAAAGTGTGGTACAAAACTCACCTGTCATTTCTGATGTAATACAAAGTCCACTGGGACAGATAGTTTGTGAAAAATCAATAGAAGACTGTGTACCATCTGATAGTAAAAAGTCAAATAGCCAAGACAGTGCTCTTCCAAAACATCTTACAGAAATTGGGTCTAACTCTGGGTCAAGAGGATCCACAGATACATTAGTAGGATCTCAGAAATCAGTGGGTAGTGATAAGTCAATTGAATCATTCCCAGCTTTGAAAATTAGTCAGCCAGCTTTATTTTCTGAGGATGCAAATGTTGGATTTACCAGAACTTCTGACTTTGGCAATATTATCAGTCATATATCTGAAGAAAGCTTACTCCAATGCTTAGCTAAACCAACGCATTTTAATGATACGATAGGGACAGTGTCAAACTTAACAAATATTTTAAATGCACTAGATGAAAAATCAATGTACCACTCTGGAGATCAAAAAGTGAAAATCATTGAAGATAAACTTTCAAACAAATCTTTGAAAGGAGATGATAAAACTAGTGATACAAAAAAGAATGTGGGAGATAACATCATTCAAACAACAAAAGGTGAGATAAAAGACTCTAAATTAGTTAGATCTCAAACATTACACGAAAACAAGGCTGGAAATGAGACATGTGGTGATAAAATATTTGTCAGCAGTGATTCTAGTGATGCGAAATCTAATTCTGGGAGCAACTATTATCCCCAAAGTACACAAAGTATAGAAAACATAGAGAGATTAAAGACAGGCTTATTTAAAGTGACATCATTATCTGATAGCGAGTCAAGTGCTAATCCAACACCTAGTACTAGTAATACACACCTAATGAAAAACAGTGATAAAGTGACCTCACTATCACAAAGTGAGTCTAGATTTATTCAAACACCCAGCGCTAGTAATACACACCTGGTGAAATACATTGATAAAGTGACCTCATTATCACAAAGTGATTCTAGTTTTATTCAAACACCCAGCACTAGTAATACACACCTGGTGAAATACAGTGATAAAGTGACCTCATTATCACAAAGTGAGTCTAGTTTTATTCAAACACCCAGCACTAGTAATACAC
The DNA here is from genome assembly GCA_946902895.1 of Fragum fragum. NCBI lineage: Eukaryota > Metazoa > Mollusca > Bivalvia > Cardiida > Cardiidae > Fragum > Fragum fragum. The sequence goes on from OX336365.1 coordinate 39,547,956, forward strand.
ACCTTGTGAAATACAGTGATAAAGTGACCTCATTATCAAAAAGTGAGTCTATAGCAATGGCAATACCCAGCACTAGTAATATACACTTGGTGAAACACAGTGATAACACGATGCAAGATTGTGAGAGTGAAAAGTTGAGTTTTAGAACTGAATATGAAAGAGAAATAAATACCTCAAGTAAGGAATCCTCGGATGGAAACGATGAACCACAGAGGAAAACTTCAGAACTGACAGAGAAAGAAAACTTCACTGTGCATCATCATACAGAATGTGTGTCTGGTAGTGAGGGAGCTCAACACATATCTGAACCTAATGAAAACTTGAAAATTAAACCTGACATTGTATCAATAAAGCAATCAGACATTTGTGAGAGTAGACAAAAAGAAAGCATAGAAATAACTGATCTGACTGAAGGTAATAAATCTAGTGATTATACAAAACTTATTTATTCAGATAAAATAAAAAAGAAAAAGAAGAAAAAGCATGATAATGGAGATAAAAGTCCATCTTCCTTAAGCCACAAGAAGATAAAGAAGAAAACCCACATAAAAGAGGGGGTATTGGCTAGAGTGGTGGAATCTTCAGTAGTCAGTACACTGGAGGTAGGATCATTTAGTCTGTTAGTCCTTTCTACCTGCTCTATTTACTTTCTATCTGTACTAGGTTTAACCACATTACACAATTTTAGACTGGTCCAATTTAAAAGTTGCAGATGGCAATTGAAAGTTGGGTAATTTTTTTGAAAATCTTTTGACTTTCTGGATAGAAAGTCTTGTAGGATATGAAGAAATTGCTTTTTACAAGAATTTCTTTATTTTCAAAAAAAAATTCCATTACCATAAAATTTCAGGGCATCAAAAAGTGTTAGTGTTTAGTTAGAGTTTGTGCTAGAATTGCAAATTGAGAAGTCATTGACTCTTTGACCATGAAAATCTTTGGGTCAAAACTGATTCTGAAGGGACTCAAAACAATGAAAAGAGTGAATCATGAGTAGAAATTTGTATGTTTAACCCATTCCCACTTGACAAAAATTTTGATTGGTCAAAATTAAAAGGAGTTGCAAGTGACATTTTAAAGTTGATTTTTCAACTCTCTAGATAGAAAACATTGTGTAAAATGAAGAAATTGCTTGTTACAAGCAATCTCTTCATTTTACACAATGTTTTGCTTGTTACAAGCAATCTCTTCATTTTACACAATGTTTTCCCAATGATTTTTTCGTAGGGGTGTTCAAAACTGTCACTGTGTGGGAATGGGTTATAGTTTCAAACTTGCCTTTTTCTGTAACAATATGAACTAAGTAATTAATATGTACATGTTTTAATTATATATCACATACATTGAAAAATTGAGAGATAAAAACCTGTTTTGAGCCATGAAATTTCTAAGGGTCAAAATAGGATATTGTCAGATTTTTGAGGGTCAAAACCCTGGTTTGCAATTAAACACAAGCCCTGTGTAGTAAAGAGTTAACTTTTATAGTTAGAGTTGATTGTTAACCATTACCAGATGTGAAAATTTTAGACTGGTCCAAATTGAAAGGTGTTGCAGATGACAATTTAAAGTTGATGAAATTTTAGATTTTTTCAACTTTCTTGTTGCAAGCAATTTCTTCATTTTAAACAGTATTTTCCCCAATTGTTTGTCTTGAAGAGAGTAAAAAAATTCGTTATGTGGGAATGGATTTACAAAGCAAGATGAATATGGCTATTTTTATAATAGCTTCCATCATCAGTATTTTGTAATTACAGACAGACTAAGGATATTCATCCTTATACATACATGGGTGTATTTGTGCATTATTTACTGGATAATATCTTGACTTATTCCTACACAATTGCACTTTTTGATGTCCCTAAAGAAACAACTTGGGAAAATCAGCAATTTCTTCATTTCCTACAATGGTTTCTATCCACAAAGACAAAGTTTTTTTTAAATTTCATTAATTTGAAATTGTCATCTGCAGCATCTTTCAATGAAGACCAGTCAATTAAGACCAATCTAAAATTTTTTCCTTTGGGAATTGGTTAAAGCCTTAAGGTTAAAGACAAAAAGAAATCTTTTATTTTCATACTGACATACTCAATGTACTGTAAAATAAAAAATCAACCAATTAACCATACTTAGATACTCATGTATCTTATATATAACATATAACATAACATCTAGGATAAATCCAAATCCCAGTAAAATATCTATTATGGATATCATTAGACAAAAGAATAAAGTTTTGTTGAATTTTGTTGAAATGCATTAATTCATCTTTTTCAGGACACAGCTAGTCCTGATGCTGGAAAAGAAACAGACAGAATTACTGGTAATGTCTTTTGCACATACCGGTACTAGTGAAGGCAAAATAATAATCTAGGATTAATTATTTTCAGAAAGACTTTGAATTTTCTTTACCAGTGTAATTAGTGTTTATAAAAGCCCTAAATTGCTGTATTTTCCAAGAATGAAAGCAAATTTATGGCCAAATTTAATCTAAAAGGTCTAAAATTAAAATTCTGGTTTGGGCAGGAGGTATAGACAAAGATCAGCCTTCACACAAGTGCAGTCTGATCTTGGTCTACACCTCCTGCTCATACTTTTTCTGCCAGAGAGATTACAAATGGAGAATTTGTTTTCTTGAGGGGCGTAAAAAGGAGGGATCATGTGGGAATGGGTTAAGGAATTCTTTGGTACATCTTAGGAGGACATGTATTTGAAACAAATTAGCACAGGTTTGTTTTTTCCCTAATTTAGCATGGTTTAAGGAATTCTTTGGTTTATCTTAAGAAGATATGCATTTGAAACAAATTGTGAGAAAGACTAAAGAACATTCTTCATTGACATTGCCAATTTCAGTGGGGTTTCTCAGTTTAATGGAATAACTTGTTAAAATCAGTATCTTCTCCAATACTAAGGATACTATAAAGCATTTTTCTCAATTGATAGATCGTGACTGCCATTCAAAGAATTAATCATCCAATCAAATAATTCATTTGGAACAGGAGTGAACTTTGAGCTTCCAAATTATCCAGCATTTATGTGAAGAAGTTTTGTTGGTTATAAAAGCTGTAGTTATTATGTCTAGTTTGCCAACTAACAATTTTACTTGAAACATGTTACTGGACATAAGTTTTGCCAAAAAAAGCAGTTTATTCTTTTCCCACAATAATTTCTACCATGCTAGATGGCTACATTTTGAATTGTATGCAGTCTTTAATGTTGTCCTTTTTTACACTCCAAAATTTCTCTTTGTATCTCAGACAAACTGGTATGTTAGAGTAATTTGTAGTGGTCTCATTTTTAACCCATTTCCACATGGCAAAATTTAGAGTGGTCCAAATTGAAAAAAGGGTGCAGGCTTTTCTTCATAGTGTATAAATTGTAAATAAGTTATAGATTCAATTGAAAACATTGTTGGAAAGGGGAAATTGTGACAAGCAATTTCTCCTTTTCCCAGACCATTTTCCTTGATAAAAGTATGAAAATGAGGGGCTTTGTGGTAATGGGTTTAGGAGGCTTTTTAATCTGTCAATTGTTTAGTCTGAGATTGATAAAAAAAAAGTCTATTAATTTGTTCACAGGTATGAAAGCAGGTCCTCAAATCTCTAATCACGATACAGATATGCCCAAGCCTGGTCCTTCTGTACGACCACAGCCTAGTCTTAGTAGCTCTAGTCATAGTGATAAACCAGTATGGACAAAGTGAGTATCATTTTAACTATGCCTGTAAAATCAAATTCTAGTCTTAGTAGCTCTAAGCACTGATAAACCAATATGGACCAAGTGAGTATTGTATTAACTATGCCTGTACAACCACAGCCTTATCAGAGTAGCCCTAGTCAGTAATAAATAAATATGGACCAAGTGAGTATTGTGTTAACCATGCCTGTACAACCACAGTCTTATCTGAGTAGCCTTAGTCATAGTAATAAATTAGTATGGACCAAGTGAGTATTGTATTAACTATGTCTGTACAACACAGCCTTTTCTCAGTAGCCCTAGTCACAGTAATAAATTAGTTTGGACAAAGTGAGTATCATATTAACCATGACGGAATAATTGCAGTCTAATTTGAGTTGCTCTAGTTACAGTGATAAACAGGTATGAACCTAGAGAGTATCATGTTAACTATGCATGTGCAACCTCATCCTTTCTGAGAAGTTCTAGTAACTGTGATAAACCAGTATTGATCAAGAGAGCATTATGTTAACCATGTCAGTATAACCACAGTCTAGTCTGAAAAGCTCTAGTCACATTGATAAAAAAGTAAAGTCCAAAGGAGTGTTATGGTAACCATGACAGTACAACCCCAGTCTAGTCTGAGGAGCTCTAGTCACATTGAAAAAAAAGAATACTCCAAGTGAGTGTTATGATAACCATGTCTATACAACCCTAGTCTAGTCTAAAGACCCCCCAGTCACATTTATTAAGAAGGAATAGTCCAAGTGAGTGTTATGCTAAGCATGTCTGTACAACCCTAGTCTAGTCTGAAGAGCTCTAGTCACAGTGATAAAAAAGCTATGGTCCAAGTGAGTGTTATGTTAAGCTTGTCTGTACAACCACATTCTAGTCTGAAGAGCTCTAGTCACATTGATAAATCAAAGTGCTGAAAGCCTGAGATATGTATACAGGAGATATTTAAACCGGACAGAAAAAGTTTGATGGTCGGATTATCGGAGGTGCCACTTTCTACCCAAATCTACTGTCGATTGTGCGCAGATCTGCCAATTTGTGCCCTAGGGGACACAACCTGCCCGCAATAATTTTCATCCCGTTGAGGTATTGTAACGATATATTTACATGTATATATCGTTACATATTTTTCACACGAGCAAAGTGCTTTGAAGGGATCTGATAAAGGCCGCCCAAGGATCCTTCCTGTGAATTTTGGTTGAGTTTGGTTGAACGTTGTTCAGTACTTTCTGAGAAGAAGATTTTTAAAGTAAAAGTTGACGGACGGACAATGGACACCACATCATGACAAAAGCTTGTTGGCTATCAGCCAGTTGAGCTAGCGAGAGAGAGCAAGAGAGTGAGAGAGATGGGGGAATGGAGCGTGTAGCCAGGTTCGAACTAGGAGGCTCTTGTGTGGGATGTGAGTATTCTACCACACAGACCAATTTCGTTATGTAAATATGCGCTTTATAATCTCTAGATAAAGAGAGCGATAGAGCGCGGGTGGTCGTTTACTAGGTTGACATGATTATGTGCACCTCTCAAAAGCGGTAGATGTTGCATCCTTTGGGTAGAATTCGGGGGTAAAAATATATAGACACAAAGTCCGAGCACGACCAAAATGTTTTCAGACAGTGCCAATATGATCCTATGAATGACCAATTAATTTGTTAAACAAAACATTCCAATCGTGCGTAAAACCGACAGCTTCACTTATTAGCTTTATACAGCAACTTCGTCTAACCGGACCATTTTAACATTGTAACTCTAGAATAAGTAATATTTTTTGGGTATGAAAAACCTTATTTTTTCTTAACAATATGTTATGATTACATATGTTTAATAATTTCCATTATATTATATATCTCCTTCTTTCTTTCCATTCACTTGTCAAGTTTTGATAATTTTGCCCAATTCAGAACACTCACACGAAAGTACTGTACATCAAGCCGACAGCTTTCAATGAGTCATATCTCGCCTTCGTCCTTCTCGCCTCAATCAGGGGTATAAATTTATGGTCAGATCCGATCTACTTTTCATGCGGCAGAAGATCACATTGATTGCGATAGATGTTTTTACACATTAAACTCTGCATGTGTTTGAATTTTTAGCATTATAACTTTAGCCTCAAATTTCTTACGCAATCTCAGGCAAAATATATAGTCCGTCTGAAGAGCTCTAGTCACATTGATAAAAAAGTATAGTCCAAATGAGTGTTATTTTAAGCATGTCTGTTCAACCACAGTCTAGTCTGAAGAGCTCTAGTCACATTGATAGAAAAAGTACATGTATAGTCCAAGTGAGTGTTATATTAAGCATGCCTGTTCCCTAGTCTAGTATGAAAAGCTCCAGTCACATTGATAAAAAAAATTATAGTCCAAGTGAGTGATATGATAAGCATGTCAGTACAACCCTAGTCTAGTCTGAAGAGCTCTAGTCACATTCATAAAGAAGGAATAGTCCAAGTGAGTGTATGCTAAGCATGTCTGTACAACCCTAGTCTAGTCTGAAGAGCTCTAGTCACATTGATAAAAAAGCTATAGTCCAAGTGAGTGTTATGTTAAGCTTGTCTGTACAACCACAGTCTAGTCTGAAGAGTTCTAGTCACATTGATAAAAAAGCTATTGTCCAAGTGAGTGTTATGCTTAGCATGTTTGTACAACCCTAGTCTAGTCTGAAGAGCTCTAGTCACAGTGATAAAAAAGCTGTAGTCCAAGTAAGTGTTATGCTAAGCATGTCTGTATAACCCTAGTCTAGTCTGAAGAGCTCTAGTCACATTGATTAAAAAAAGTAGAGTCCAAGTGAGTGTTTTTGTAAGCATGTCTGTACAACCGCAGTCTAGTATGAAGAGCTCTAGTCACAGTGATAAAAAAGTAGAGTCCAAGTGAGTGTTATGTTAAGCATGCCTGTTCAACCCTAGTCTAGTCTGAAGAGCTCTAGTCACATTGATAAAAAAAAGTATAGTCCAAGTGAGTGTTATACTTAGCATGTCTGTACAACCACAGTCTAGTCTGAAGAGCTAAAGTCACATTGATAAAAAAGTATAGTCCAAGTGAGTGTTATGGTAATGATGCCTTTACAACCACAGCCTAGTCTTAGTGGCCATAGTCACAGCGACAAAGCAGTATGGACCATATGAGTATTGAATTGATTATGTCTAAACAACTTCAGTCTAGTCTGAGTGGCTCAAATCACAGTGATAACCAGTTTTGAACAAGTGAGTATTGTATAAACCATCTCTTCACATGCAAAGTCTTATCTGAGTAGCTTGTATAACAGTGATGAATCAGTATTGACCAATTTAGCATTGTGTTTACCATGTCTGTAAAATCACATTCTAGTCTGAAAAGCTCATACCACATTAACCAGTATAGCCAAGAAAGAATTGCATAAAGTCAAAGTCTAGTCTGAGTAGCTCTTATTACAGTGATGAACTAGTGACCAGGTGAGTATTGTATAAACCATGTCTGTGCAATCAAATTATAGTCTGATTAGCTCTTTTCACAATGATAAGTATGGATCGAGTAAGTATTGTATCAACCATCTCTGCACACCACAAAATTTTAGACCATTCCCAATAAAAAGGAGTTGCAGACAGCAATTTGAAATTTATGAAATCTTTAAAATCTTTGACTTTTTTTGGGGGGGGGAACATTTTGGATAATGAAGAAATTGCTTGTCACAAGCAATTTCTTCATTGTCCACAATGTTTTCTAAAACTTTCATACATAGAGGTGTTTAAAAGCGTCATTGTGTTGTAATGGGTTAAATTTGCCTATTCAACCACAGCCTTGTCTGAGTATCTTTAGTCACAGTGATAAACCTGCTTCAAACGAGTGAGTATTGATTTAATAGTGTCTATCCAACCACAGTCTAGTCTGAAAAGCAATAGTCAAAGTGATTGAGCTGTATCAACCATGTGAGTATTCCTACCCACAGTCTAACCTGAGAAGCTAAAGTTACAATGATAAAACTATATGGACCAAGTGTGTATTGTATAAACCATGTATGTACAAACACAGTCTAATCTGAGTAGCTATAGTTACAATGAGAAGCCTGTACTTACTAAGTGAGTATACTGTTTACTGTGTCAGTACAAACACAGTCTAGTCTTAGTAGCTATAGTTACAATGAGAAACCTGTACTTACTAAGTGAGTATACTGTTTACTGTGTCAGTACAAACACAGTCTAGTCTGAGTAGCTATAGTTACAATGAGAAATCTGTACTTACTAAGTGAGTATACTGTTTACTGTGTCAGTACAAACACAGTCTAGTCTGAGTAGCTATAGTTATAATGAGAAACCTGTACTTACTAAGTGAGTATACTGTTTACTGTGTCAGTACAAACACAGTCTAGTCTGAGTAGCTATAGTTACAATGAGAAACCTGTACTTACTAAGTGAGTATACTGTTTACTGTGTCAGTACAAACACAGTCTAGTCTGAGTAGCTATAGCTACAGTTAGAAACATGTACTTACTAAGTGAGTATACTGTTTACTGTGTCAGTACAAACACAGTCTAGTCTGAGTAGCTATAGTTACAATGAGAAACATGTACTTACCAAGTGAGTATACTGTTTACTGTGTCAGTACAAACACAGTCTAGTCTGAGTAGCTATAGCTACAGTGAGAAACATGTACTTACTAAGTGAGTATACTGTTTACTGTGTCAGTACAAACACAGTCTAGTCTGAGTAGCTATAGTTACAATGAGAAACCTCTACTTACTAAGTGAGTATACTGTTTACTGTGTCAGTACAAACACAGTCTAGTCTGAGTAGCTATAGCTACAGTGAGAAACTTGTACTTACCAAGTGAGTATACTGTTTACTGTGTCAGTACAAACACAGTCTAGTCTGAGTAGCTATAGCTACAGTGAGAAACATGTATGGGCCAAGTGAGTTTTCTGTTTTGGCATCTCTGTACAACCACAGTGTAGTCTCTAGTCTTACTCATAAACCAGTCATAACCAAGTGAACTCTGTGTTAACTATGTCTCTACATCATCCTATTCATCATTGTTGACACCATGTTTCATAAATATTGTTGTTCAGTTTGAAATTAAAAAAAAAACATATGATTTCATTATATAAAAGTATTATTTATATGACTGTTTGTTGTTTGAGTAACCTTTAATTGTATTTTCAAAGAATAACAATTGTTGTTCTTTAATTGATGAGAAAGGCTATGGCTTTTATTGGCAGTATAAGCATATAGTTAGACCTTTGAAAATCCTCTTCCAAGAACTGTTGGACATATTTCAACTAAATTGTAAAGGAAATGATCATTTTTTGACTCTTTTTCTGGAAACTTTGATATGATGGCAGTTATGGCTTATATAGGAGGGGCTTATTTCTATGATGTATAGATTAGCAGAGGTATTTTCTCTTGGGTGATAATTATGTATATTTCAACCAAGATCGTTGTTATGATCCTTTAAGATTCAAATTAAGGATCAACTAAGGGCCTTTATTTGATTCCCCAATTGCTGGATACATGAACAGGGATAAGAAATGTAATGAAACATTTGATTTGCTCTTCTCTGAAGCTAATTAGAAAATTTAATGAATAGGGTCTATTTGGCTTAAAGTTTGGTGTTTGCAATATTATAAACATTATTTTGTATGGCAATGATTTAAGGGCTGTGGAGTGATACAGGAGTTCAATCGTCTTTAGTTTATTTGAAACTGTTTTTAAACATTTGCTCTATGTTTCATTGTAGAGAAACAGACAGAATAATTCTGGAAACATGTAAAGAAAGTGGGGAGAGGGACAAAACATTTATCAAGATATCTAAACTTCTACAGAATGTTACCCCCAAACAGGTGAAAATATAGCAGTAATATTTATACCCTTCCTAGATGACAAAATGGTTGAAATGAAAAGAACTTGCAGATGACAATCTTAAGTTGATGGAATTATAACTTTCTTTGTTGATTGATTGATTGAATTGGTTTAACGCCACTTTTAACAGTATTTCAGTTATATCTCTGCGGCTGTAGCAACTAACAATGGATTCCTGGTATTTCTCGCACCAGTACTACCACTTCATCCTTTCCTAGCCTCCAGCTGCTATCCCACTTAGGTTTACAATTATCCACCCATTGGTGAGAGACAAATGTCAGAAAGTATATGTTCTTCTGCTGGGGATCGAACCCATGACAAACATTCTTTGTTTTTTTGAGTAGAAACTTTTTGTGAAATTAATGAAATTGCTTGTAATAAGAAGTTTCTTCAATTGTCCATTTGTATGTCTGTTCATCTGAACCTTTTCCTATAGCTTTAACAGCTTTTAACTTGTATACTGATACATATATTGATGCAATGTGAATTGTAGAAATGTAGAAATAAGAACCTTAATTCTGCTATCCTTATTAGCTCACCTGAACATGAAGCTATAATCATCGCCAAATGTCTGGCTTACAGTTTGTTGCCCTGTGTCCGTCAATTTCTTAAACATCTTCTTCTCCTGAACCAGAGGTCTGATCCTGATAAAACTTGGCAGGAATGTTCTTTTGGTGAAGCTTTTCTACATTATTGCAATCCATCCTCAACTCTGGCATTCCAACAAAAAAGAGTGAAAATAATGAAACCAGGAGACCAAAAGCTTTGATATTTTCAATCAAGGAAATGTTTAAAAAAAATCTGGACTCATCCAGAGCACACCTGAACTTGTATAGAAGAAAAACTTATTCTAAATTTTCTGATGACAAGTCACCAAGCTACAGTTTCCCATAATGTTTGGGGCTACCAACTGGTGGCTGTCTACAAAATGCTCTTTGTTTAATTTCCCCAATCTATGAATCAGGTGAGCACTTAAGGGCCAATGGCCCTCTAATTTATTGCCGCTTGATCTTTATAACTTCCCTAAATTTTTTTTGTCGTAAATTCTTTAGTGAGAAAGTTTTGAACTTGCGAGCTGCCTTCATAGCACAGTCGGTAGCCCATCAGACTCCTAATCTTCAATAGTGGATATCATGGGTTCAATCCCTGGCGGCAGAACATATTCTTTCCTACATTTGTCTCTCACCAATGGGTGGATAATTGTAAACCTTATTGGGATAGCAGCTAATTCATTGTTAGGTGCTCCAGTCGTTGCAATATGACTGAAATACTGTTAAAAGTGGCGTTAAACCCCACTCAATCAATCAATCAATTGAACTTGCGACTTCTTACACTTATGCAGCAAGACTTGAAGAGGTCCAGTCTTAAATTTTGCTGTGTGGGAATGGGTTAAAGGGTGTTAAACCCCTACAATCAATTAATCATTTCATAATGAGTTATCTTTGAATTTTGAATAAGGATACTTCTCATCAATGGCTAGGAAAAGTTCAATTTTGATATTTCATCAATAATCCATTTATAACATCACTTCCAAAATATCTGTCAGTTAACAGATCCAAAAATAGGCAATAACTCCTTTTTAGCTCACCTGAGCATGAAGTGCTAATGGTGAGGTATTTTGATAGTCCTCTGTCCTGGTTGCGTCATGTGGTTTGCGTTGTGCGTCATCGTCTTGTGTCAACAATCTGAAAATGACATCTCCCAAACGGAGGGCAGGATTTCAACAAAATTTGGCAGAAATGTTCCTTGGGTGATGCCCTTTAAAAATTGCTAAAAGAATTGAAATCTGTTAAAAACTCTGGTTGCCATGGTAATAAAACAGAAATTATAATAAAAACTACAAATGTTTCTCCTCCTGACTCAGAAGGCATAGATGAAGCATCAGTGTAATGATCTCTTTCAGAATTGCTAAAATCATCACCCTCGGGTCCCCAGGGGCAAACAGGGCTTATATAGAAATAAAGAAGGATTTTTAAAACGACATCTCCTCCCAAACCATTGGACGATTTCAACAAAACTTGGCAGAAATGCTTCTTTGGTGGTGCCCTATAAAAATTGCCAAAAGAGTTTAAATCCGTTAAAAACCCTGGTTACCATGGCAACAAAATTGAAATTTTAATAAACCTCCAAAAATTATTTCCTCCTGACCCAGGAGACGTAGAGCATTGATATTTGGCATGAAGCATCAGTACAATGATCTTTTTCAGAATTGCTAAAATCATCACCCTTGGGTCCCCAGGGGCAGAGCCCCGGGGGTGGGGCTTATATAGAAATAAAGAAGGATTTTAAAATGACATCTCCTCCCAAACCATTAGACGATTTCAACAAAACTTGGCATAAATGTTTCTTTGGTAGTGCCCTATGAAAATTGCCAAAAAAGTTAAAATCCATCAGAACCCCTTGTTACCATGGCAACAAAACTGAAATAGTAAAGAAAACTTTAAAAATTATTTTCTCCTTACCCAGAAGACGTAGAGCATTGATATTTGGCATGAAGCATCGGTACAATGATCTTTTTCAGGATTGCTAAATTTATCACCTCCAGGTCCCCAGGGGCAGAGCCCCAGCGGGGAGGGGGGGGGGTTATAAAGAAATAAAGAAGGATTTTTAGCTCACCTGAGCACAAAGTGCGAAGTAAGCTAATGTGATTGGTCATTGTCTGTCGTCTGTCCGTCCGTCCGTCTGTCCGTCCGTCCAAATCTTCTCCTCCCAAACCAGTGGGCCAATCAAGCTGAAACTTTGCATTGATGTTCCTTTGATGAATTTCTTCAAAAGTTGTTAAAAGAATTTCATTCCGTCAAAAACTCTGGTTGCCGTGGCATTTGAAAATGGGAATCTTTAGTATTTCTTTAAATATATTTAAAAATCTTCTCTTCCTAAACCAGTGGGCCAATCAAGCTGAAACTTTGCAGGGATGTTCCTTGGGTGAAGCTCTTCAAAAGTTGTTAAAAGAATTTCATTCCGTGAAAAAATGTTGTAACCGCGGCATTTGAAAATGGGAACTTTAGTAATTCTTTAAATATCTTTAAAAATCTTCTCCTCCTAAACCAGTAGGTCAATCAAGCTGAAACTTTGCAGGGATGTTCCTTAGGTGAAGTTCTTCAAAAGTTGTTAAAAGAATTTAATTCCATCAAAAACTCTGGTTGTCGTGGCATTTGAAAATGGGAATCTTTAGTTATTCCTTAAATATCTTTAAAAATCTTCTCCTCCTAAACCAGAAGGCCAATCAAGCTGAAACTTTGCAGGGATGTTCCTTGGGTGAAGCTCTTCAAAAGTTGTTAAAAGAATTTCATTCCGTGAAAAAATGTTGTAACCACGGAATATGAAAATGGGAAATTTTAGTAGACCTTTATATTTTGTTATAAATGTTCATATGGTTCTCTACCAAGTTTTTAAATATTCAATCTCTGGGGTCAAAAATAGCCCCACCCCTGGGGGTCCGAAGTTTGGAAAAATGCTTAATTAGAGCAATTTCAAAAGAATTCTCCTCTTAAACTATAAAGTCTAGGATATTCATATTGGGTATGTAGCATAACTAGATGGTTTTGTACTATATCACTTAAAGTTGTCCTCCCAGGATCAAAAACGGCCCTGCACTAGAGGTCCAAAAATTGGGAAAAACGCAAAATTTGAGTATGTTAGAAAAAAATCTTCATTTTAAGGTGGAGGGCTTTTATGTTTTGAGTGTAGCATAGCCTGGGTGTTATCTATCAATTTTGATTAAAATTATGCCTGTAGGTTACCCCTTCCCTGGGTGTCCAAAGTTCGTAAAAATGCTCAATAAGACCATGTTCAACAGTCTTCCCCTCCCAATCTACAAAGTCTTAGGCATTCATATTTGGTATATAGCATGAACAGGTGGTTCTTTACCATGTTAGCTAAAATCTTAGCCCTGGGTTAAAACATGGCACTTCCCTATAGGTCCAAAATTTTGGAAAACATCCAATTAGAGCAACTTCGAAAGACTTCTTCTTCTGAAATATATGGTGAAGGGCATTCATATTTGGTATGTAGCATGACTAAATAATTCTGTACTATATTATAGGAAAAAATGCTTTTAGGATAAAAAACGTCTCTGCTCCTGGGGTCAAAAATTGCATAAATCGCATTGAAAGAATTCTTAAATAGAAATAGCTTGTCACTCCCTTTCTCACAATGCTTTTTAAACCTTTTTTTCCTGAGGATGACAAATTCTGGGATAGCTTGGTAATGGATTAAACAATAAAGCCAAAGGCATTCATTTTTTTTGGAAAGCATTACTGGATTGTTTTGTACAAAGCCCAAAATCTTATATTTTGTTTTATTTATTTTGCTCAAGTTAAGTCTTTTTTATACAAAAAAGGACTGTAATTTGTGGATGCCTCAGGTGAGCAATTTAGGACCATCATGGTCCTCTTGTTGAAATGACATCTCCTCCACAACCACTTTACGGACTTCAACCAAATTTGGCAGAAATGTTCCTTTGGTGGTGCCCTATAAATATTGCTAAAATAATTGAAATCAGAAAAAAAATGGTTGCCATGGTAACAAAACTGAAAATTTAATAAAATCTTTAAAAGTTATCTCCTCCAAACCCAGAGGGTCTAGAGTCTAGATAAATTTTGCATGAAGCATCAGTACATTGACCTCTTTCAGAATTTTTAAAGTCATCAACCTCAGAACCCCCAGGGGCGGAGATGCCAGGGGGTTGGGGGGTTGGGCTTACATAGAAATAAAGGATTTTTAAAACAACATTCCCTTCTGACCCAGAAGATGAAGAATCTTGAATTTTGCATGAAGCATCAGTACATTAACCTCTTTCAGAATTGATAAAATTTCAGAGCCACAAGGTGATTATGCTTAAATAGAAATAAAGACGGCAACCCTTTCAAAACTAGTTGGCAAATTTAAACCAAATTGGGCAAAAATATGATAGTTCATTAATAATTACTAAAATATTTGAAATCTGTTGAAAGCATCTGTTGGCATGGTAACATAAGTTGAGTTTAGTTAATGTTAAAGGAGGTCTTATCCTGACCCAGTTTGTATAAGACCTTGGGAAAAAAGAGCCTTATCTCAGGTGAGCGCCAGGGCAACTGGCCCTCTTGTTTTATGAATAGATTTTTTTTCCTCTCATATGTAATGATGGTTATTTTTGTCCTTGAATGTGTAAATGCTTTCAATTGATTATGTTCAGAACATATCTTCCATGATTGTGGATGGACTTCAAAATAATTTGACTAGGTTCTTCCCCAGGATGAGTACTAGTGTCATACAAAGCTTTTGTTTGGATATGGTCACAGGACAAGGCGGCAGCTAAAGGTCAAGTGACAGAATTCACACTATCTCATTTTATCTGAAGTATAACTTCTACATTATGGATGGATTTCAAAATAAGTTCACACTGTTTTTCTATTTGATGAGTACTAGTGTCTTGCAAAAAATGTGTTTAGATATGCCTCAGGTCAAGTTCAAAGCTTAATATTAAGTTACAAAATTAATTGCACCTGTAGGATACCTCTATACATACATATGGATTTCTAAATGATTTGGAACAGTTGTTCCTCTTGATGAGTACTAGAACTCTAATAATGATTTCCTTGATGAGTAATGTTATCAGTTGAAAAGTTTATTTGGATACACTGGTCAAGGTCACGGGTAAAGTATTAAATTTGACTTTGTTCTTTTTCAAAATTGATTAATAGTCATTCAAAACTATTGTTTTGTTACTGTCAAGGTCAAGCACATGTTTTAAAGTCAAATTACTATATTTTCCTTGTTCAGAGGTCTGAAATTGAAGGACACATTTCTAAAAAAACCTAGCAGGTTGCAATGTTTCATGTTTTTCTTTTCCTTTTTGCGCATGCCTTTACCTAAAGGCGTTTTCTGGGGGCACCATGTCTGGAGGAATTCATGGTTTTCAAATTCGTTTTATGGATACCTGTAATCAATACCTGGGACAAATTTGATTTGAGATTCCAGAGACCACTCATTTGCCAGATGATTACCAAAATAGTTGACCAACCCTTTAACATACAATGATACCTTTATTTTCAACTGGATTTTCTTCCAATATTGTGTACAGATACCTCCCAGCAATACCTCAATTTCAGATCTTTATGATCGTTCATCTTCATCTTGATTGACTAGATTTCAGATGAGCTTTAATCGTCTTGGGTCTCAAAGCCAGATTCAACTTTGGCCACATCTTTTTAGGGGGTTCATTGTTGCTAAGTGGCAGTTCAGGTTTTATTTCATCTCTCTTTGAAAAGTCGTCTGCAACCTCTTTCAATTTTAGCATGTAAAATATTTGTTCTTTGATAAAGGATTTACTCACTACCACACAATCTCACATAATATTTGATGAAAAATATCTTTAAATATTATGAGAATAGGAGAAATTGATTTTTACCAGCAGTTTTCTCACAAATGTTCTGTCTTAATTTGCTCTTTTTTTTTCTTTCATTTAAAATGCACATTGAATTGTCATCTGCAGCCTTTTGTCAATTTCAGCACATCAAAAATGTGGTATCCGGCAAGAGTTGAATGTAGTTGTGTGGATCATGTATTTCAGGTTAGAAGAAGATTTCGACACCTCTGTCAGTTGATCTTCAAGAAACAGATTGGACCACAAGAAAAAGACTCCTGATTTGCTGCTGACAAGACCCCACTATAGCAAAAATAATCTATCTTTGAACTTATTTCAACAAAATCTAGATTTTCATGTAATGAAAAAACACAAACTAGAAAACATGGTTAGAAAATGAAAAATTGGTTATTGCAAAAAGAAAAACGATGGGAAAAGTTGTGGGATGAGAAATTGCTTATTGCAAAAAGGAAAAATAAACTGTAAAATATTATGAGAAAAGAAGTTCTAGCAATTTCTTCTTTTCTCAAAATGTTTCCACCCAAAATTGCCTTTGTTAGTTTAAATAATCTGTCAAATGTTATCTTCAACATCCTTCTAAATCGACCTGTCTGAAATTTTTTGTCTGTAAATGGGTCGAACATTCAGCTTACTTAGGTTGGCAACTAATGAGTGAACTTTGTGAAAGAAAAACATATCGTTTTCTTGTTATAAATAACAAAAACAAAACATATGAGTTAAGTCTTTATAGATTTTATCCAAAGTTTATGCGGCTGGCATTTAGGGTTTTTTTACCAGTACTTAGATGATTGTTATATGATTGATCTAACTAATCATTAGGCCTTGACCCATTCCAATTGAAAGAAGTTGAAGATGACAATTTTAAGCTGATGCAATTTTAAAAATCTTTATCTTATTGTATAGAAAACATTGTGGGAAATGTTCTTCATTTTCCCCAATGTTTTCTTAAACTGTTTTCTTGAGAGGCTTCAAAGAGTGTTATTTTGTGGGAATGGGTTAATACTCATACACTCATCTGGAAATAACATTGCTCAGAATTTAGAAGGGAATATATTTTACTTATTATGCAAAAGAGACGAATTAGTAATTCTGTTAAACTGGTTAACCCATTACCAGAGAACAAATTTTTTTAGACTGGTTCAAATTCAAAGAAAATTTAGACAATTAATTTTTGTTGATGAAATTTCAAATAACTCTGTCCTTTGGGGACAAAAAAACCCATCGTGGATAATGTAGAAATTTCTTGTAACATTTATCTGCAGTAAGCAAAAGTATGCATGTATATCAACCATTCAAGGTTGGACTATGGTCAACAGTTGTCTAAACACGGCTGTCAATCAAACAAAGTGACCAATCAAGTTATTCATTTATATTGGAAGTAAACTTTGAACTCAGACATTTATGTTAAACATTGTTTTTAGTTTTGCGAATTAAAAAATCTCACAGCTTGAATAAGGTCAAAAGCCATCTATTTGGCTTTTGGTGGATGTAACTGGCCATAATTCTGCCACTTAACCCTTTCCTGTTCAATCACTGGATTTAACTTCCCTATTAATTTACCCTTGGGAAAACATTGTGGAAAAAGAAGAATTTGCTTGTAACAAGCAATTTCTTCTTTTTCCACAATGTTTTCTACCCTGCTGAATGATTACTTTTAAATGAATTCAGCTTTAATTTTTAGTCTGCAAAGCCTTTGAATTTGGACCAGTCGAAAATTTAAAAAAAACAGGAAAGGGTTAACCCTTTACTGTTTTTCAAAATTTTAGTGAGCAGTCCAGCGATCTGTCAATTTGCATGATTGTCAGGGTAGTCCCTATATGCCAAATGGACCAGTATCATTATAAAGAGCTTAAGATAGACACGGTATTTTGGATTTTAAATAATTGCCACAATATTAACATAAACCCTGTGTTGTGGGCACTCAATGGAATTGTCTTTTCAAGAAAGTTCAAAGGACTACCCTCAACAAAGGATTTAGTTAACCCTTTCCTGTACAAACCAGGGATTTTACATCACTGATATCTTAACCTGAAAGCATTGTGGAAAAGAAGAAATAGCTTGTAACAAGCAATATTTCCTTTTGCCACAATATTTTCTACCTAATAGGATGGTTTCATTTCAAATTCTCATTGTTGTCTGCAACCTCTTTCAATTTGGACGAGTCTAAAATTCAAACAAAAACGGAAAGGGTTAAGAAATAGTGATTTTAGATTTGGGTTACACCTTCTTATTCAAATCTTTTTGTTAAACCTAACCATATATATTCCATTTGACTTTCTCATTAACCCATTACAAGATTAAAAAAAAAAGAAAAAAATACACTTGTTCAAGTTCAAAGAGGTTGCAGTCAACAATTTTCAGTAGATAAAATATTAAAAATCTCCTTCAAGGTAGAAAACATTTTGGGGAAATAAAGAAATTGTTTGTTGCAAGCAGCTTACCAAAGTTTTCAACACCTTTTTTTTCAATGGGTGTTAACCCATTCCATCACAAAAAATTTTTAGACTGGTCCAAATTGAAAGAAGCTGCAGACGACAATTTCAAGTTGATGGAATTTTGAATTTTTTGTCTTTTTGGATAGAAAACTTTGTGGATAATGAAGAAATTGCTTGATACAACCAATTTCTTCATTTTCCACAATGTTTTCCAAAGCTTTTTTCTCGAGGGGCGTAAAAAGGAGGGATTGAGTTGGAATGGGTTAAAAGTTGGATTGTGTTTGAATAAGTTAAGTTATCTATAACCTCTTTTAGCTCCACTCATTACAGTTATGGGTTAACCTATTGCCACGCATAAAGCTGTCTGATGCCATGGAGAAATGCAATAATGGAAAACTTTGTGGAAAAGGAGAAATTGATTGTAACAAGCAATTTCTCCTTTTTCAGTTTCTACCCTATTCTGCAATTATTTTGCATTTTTAAGGGAACTTGAAATGTCTTCTGAAACTTCTTTCAATTTGGACCTGTCTGAAATTTTGTCATCTGGTAATGGGTCAAATCCAGTCATGTTGTAAAGATGTTCTTTATTTTCCAATGATCCTAGCTGAGTATTCTCAAATTAGGGGTAATTCTTTTAATAGCAATCACGATTTTGGGTTAATATTTATTGGGCCTGTTATATTTTTTAAGAAAATAAAAATCTTGAAAACATTTTGGTGTTATTACTCTGTACCCTATATTTAAAAAAAATGAGCCAGAATATGCAAAAATGTACCCAATGGCTTATTTGCTTGTGGCCAATTTCCATATTTGGTGTGAAAACTTTGAAAATCTTATTCAGAAACTATTTGCTTGATATCAATAATATGTGGTTGACCCTTTACCATATGGCTTAAAATATTTTGATTGGACGAAAAACATTACTTTTATGGGAGGGACTACTTTCCAAGTAAGGTATTTCATGAAACTTTGAATAGCTTCCAAGATGTTGACTGCTGGATTTCAACCAAAATTCATATATGATCCTTTGCTTACCTTTTACAAGTTTTCCGAGAAATTATGATTGGATGGATAACAAGGCTTATATGGGTGGGATTATTACGCTACCCAAAGGGCAAACATACATATGCCTATTCATCTGTCCATCCATCTTTCCATCCATCCGCCTCCATATCTCCACAACCCATGGGCCAAATTGGATAAAACTTCACATGTGAATTCTTTACGATAATGCGCTGATGTGTTTTTCCTGGTTTTTGGATAGCTCCAAGGTCAATGTCACAGCTCAAACATTAAAATTGACCTTGTTAACAGAATAGTTCCTTCAATTATATATGGATTTCAAAATTACTAGGCACAATTTTTCTCTATCATTAGTAGATGTACCATTTGAAAAATATTTTCAGACAGCATCAAGGTCACAGTTAAAGCTCAAATGTTAAAATTAATCTCATCCAGAGCATAGCTCCTTCAATTTTGGATGGATTTCAATGTTGTTCTCTATCAAGAGTAGATGCACCATTTGAGAGAAATATTCAGATAGGTCCAAGGTCATGGTCTAATCTCAAGGTCAGAAGTTAAAATTAGGCATGTCCAGAGCATAGCTCCTAGAATTATGGATGGTTTTCAAAATAACTTAGTACAATAGTTTTCGATCAAGAGTATATGCACATTTGAAAAAAATTCAGATAGGTTAAGGTCACAGTTCAAAGTCTAACATTAAAATTAGGCACATCCAGAGCATAGCTTCTTCAATTATTAATGCATTTCAATATTACTTGGCACTCTATCAAGAGTAGATATGACATTTGAAAAAAAAATCAGATGGCTCTAAGGTCAAGGTCACCACTTAAGGTCGTACATTGCATGTCTGTATTGGGGGGGAGCATAAAGCGTCTACGTCTATTGGTTCATCCAAACCCTTTTCCCGTTAATTATACACTTTTTGTGTTGGGGGAGCATAATCCGACTTAAACAGCTCTTGTGTCTATATATGGTACAAGTTGAAAAAGCTCTTTCATAACTAATTACTTAATTCTGACCTAATTCACAGGTATGATGCTTGTGTGAACCTTTACCAGATTCATTCCAGAAATTCAGATCCAAATTACAACCCTCTCTTGGATTTAGACATTTGGTTAAAGTATTCAAAGAATGGAGAGGTTATTCAAGTCACCTGGGCATCAGCATAATCCTTTGGTCAAATCTCTGCTACTAATGCTATTACTTTGAAACTCTGCACATGCCCCTGTGACCATCATATCATCTACCAGGCAAATATTTTTTACTCTGACATTTATTTTAGTAGAATTATGATCCTTTTTAGCTGGACTTTTCGTAGAAGGAGGGGGGGTCTATTTCAGCCACACAGACGTTGGTGCCATGCTTTTGCTCAGCGTTACATGTAAGTGTCATACCTCTGTTTCTACTGATGCTATTGCTCTGAAACTTTTCACATTCTTTTGTAATAATTTCAGCCTCTAGACACAGATTCAATACTCTGATATTCATTTTAGTTGAATTTTAAACCTTTTCGGACTTAGAAATTTCTCAATTAAACCTTACCTACAACATATATCTTTAATAACTCTCTTTCTACCAATATTATTACTTTTGAAACTCTGCACATTTATTTGTGACAATAATGTCAGCCTCTAGACACAGATTCAGTTCTCTGATATATATTTCATTGGAATTTTAACTCATTTCGGACTTAAAAATTATTAATTAAACTTCACATGCAACTGTCATATATCTTCAATAACTCTCTACCAATGTTATTTCTCTTAAAACTTAGCCTAATTCTTTGTGACCAGCATAACATCTTATAGGCAAAGATTCGTTACTCAGACATTCATTCTAGTGGAATTTTAACCTTTTTTGGAAATTCTTGTTTGATCTAAAATTTTAATTGAAAGATTTTTTATCATTGCAGTCAGGATACTGACTGTAATCTAGGAATCGCCCGAATTGGCTCTTTGCTTCTAGGAACCTGACAACGGTCTGAAAAATTTTTCCTTACTCGTGAATTGATCCATAATTTCTTCTAGTATACTATCTGAAAATTTAAGCCCATTCATAAAGAATGACTGCGAGCCAAATCACTGAATGTGACAGTGTTTAAGGTCACAACCTCTACAGGTACTTCTATTTATACCAACAGTTTTGCATCCACGCCACTCGATAGAGGGAAACCTCGGGGTTTGTCGTTCTGTCAAAATTTAACAACTTCAGAGACATAAAATAATGTATATTTATGTCTCTGACATCATTTAATCCACTGCCTGAACTTACCATCATTACGGATTTCATTTAACAAAAAATGGGTATGGTATGCCTCGGTGTTCAACGTTTCGTCGATCTTAGACATTCCGCCGTCTCGGATTTTTTCGATTATTATAACATTTTCAAAGTTACCAGCTACAAAGTTCAATCTAGTTTTGTACACGTGCATCTGTTTGTTGTAAATTCCGGATGCCTAAAATAGAGTTCTTTGTTGATTTATTTTTACCATATTTTTAACAATGGTAAACAAATTAGACCAAGTCCATTACCATGAAAGAGGTTTGAAGGATGATCCACGTGACATTTTCTCAACGCGTCAGTTACCCCACGT
Organism: Fragum fragum; assembly: GCA_946902895.1. Classification (NCBI taxonomy): domain Eukaryota; kingdom Metazoa; phylum Mollusca; class Bivalvia; order Cardiida; family Cardiidae; genus Fragum; species Fragum fragum. Next base: position 39,569,885 of record OX336365.1, read on the forward strand.
GTTCAATGACTCGTCGGTCTCCAAGGAGATGTCGCTATGTGGGATACTTTGATTTTATCCCTTTTGTCTAAGGATGGAAATATTTACGTCTGTGTAAAGCTAAATTCAAGAGCCACGTCAGACATGGCCATCCCCCGCCGCAAAAGCTTGATAGTAAACTGAAGCCAGTTAGATTTAAGCTTCTTGTGCACTGTATTTCTTCTCAATGAGTTCGATTATAGCTTTTATACTTTCAGATATATGCTCTGGACAAAATCAAAGTCTAAAAAACACAAAGGGCAATAACTCCAAAATTATGCAAGCAAGAGTTGTGGTTCTTGTGCACTGCACTTCTCCTCAACGAGATCTATCCACCTATGAAGTATCAAGTTAATAGCTATTATACTTTCAGAGATACGCTCCAGACAACTTAAGTGACGGAATGACGGAGGGAGACCATTACTATATCCCCTTCACTGAAACGGCGGGGGATAATTAGATTAATTCCGTCAACTATCAATAATAATAAAACATTTCTTGGGTGAAAATTTTAGCTTTTAAATATTTGTGCGGATCGAAAGAGGACCACAATTTGTAGACCCGTAGAAATTTACGGATTATTCAATTCCGATAGACCAGGAAGGTAATGGTAGAATTTAATAATTCTCCGCACGCTGAATTTTGTCGGTTTCTGCTTAAAGTTTGAAGTTAATAGCTATTATACTTTCAGAGATAATGTCGACATTGAACTGCTGTTACTAGCCAGCACTCAGAATAGTCAAGCATTGCTGTCCACTGATAGATCTTGTTTGACTTAGAAATTCTAGATGTTCTTGTTTGACTTAGAAATTCTTGGTTGAAGTTTAATGTGCAACTGTAATATCTTTTATTCCTCTGAACTTATCAATGCTATTGCTCTGAAACTTTGTTCATGCTTTTGTGATCATCATATATTCCCATAGGCAAACATTCTTTACCCTATTCTCTTTCATGGAGTTATGTCCGTCAGTTTGACCATCTGTCCGAAGACATTTTTCATGAAAATTTCCTTTGAAACTGCTAGTAGGGATTCAATCAAATTTCTTAAGAAAGATCCTTGTTTTTGATACACTTGATGTGACTTAGTAAATTGTATATCACTGGAATTTGAGAAAGAATGAAAAGTTTGAAATTCACCTTTGTAACCATTTTAATGACTTTCTATGCCGGGTTAAGGGTATTGCAAAGATGGTTCCGAATATATTAAATTCATGAATGGATTGTTTTCTATGTCATTTGGCCCTAAATTTTCAATTTAAAAAATATGTTTTGTATTCTGCAACCTCTTTGAATTTGGACTAGTCTGAAATTTTTATTGTGTGGGAATGGGTTAATCAGTAAATTCAGGCATGTGTAGCAATGGTGCTGGGCAAGCGCTCTTAGTTTAGATATATCACAGTGGATGGTGCACTTTTCTGTCATTACTTACCTTTTTCCACTTAGTGACGCTTTTGGACGCCCCCAAGAGGAAAAGCTTTGGAAAACATTGTCGGAAATGAAAAAATTACTTGTTCCAAGCAATTTCCTTCATTATCCACAATGATTTCTACCCCAAAGGTAAAAAGAATCCAAAATTTTATAAGCTTGAAATTGCCGTCTTCAACTCATTTCAATTTTAAACATTCTAAAATTTTGCCATCTGGTAATTGGTTAAAAAGTACAACCACATACTACTTGGGCTTACTACTTATAGTTAGCTTATTGGTGGAACACAAATCACTGCATTCCACAATAACTTTTGTCAACTGTGGGAAAGAATATTGACCAAGTCATGATTCACACACACAACCCCATGATTAAAAGCACAGTGTGTTACTTAGCTAATTGGGGCCAGCGCAATTGATGTTAAAACAGTGTCATAATCATTAACTTTGGCAAGGGTTTAAACTTTGGACCAATGACCCTCTAGTTTTTAGCTCATCTGAGCACAAAGTGCTTAAGTGACCTATTGTGATCACATTTTGTCTTAGCGGTTGTCCGTCAACAACTTCTTTCAATGAATATGTATCTATATAATTTATATAGAAATAAAGAAGGATTTTTAAACTACATCTCCTCCTAAACCACTTGGACAATTTCAAATAAATTTTGCAAAAATATTCCTCAGTTGGTCCCCTCTAAAAACAGTTAAAAGAATTGAAATCTGGTTTAAACTCTGGTTGCCATGGCAACAAAAGTGGAATTTTAACCCTTGTCATGCTGGATACATTCCCTTACTGAATTGCTGTAAAATCAAAGGGCTTAAGGCACTGGTAGAACTTGTTGTTCAAAAATCAATATATCTTTTAGAAATCAATATCACAAACGACTCTGGCAGGAAAAGTACAAGCAGGGGGTGTAGACCAAGATCAGACTGCACTTATGTGCAAGCTGATCTTGGTCTACACCTCCTGCCAAAACCGGAATATTTCGGGTTCAGCATTACAAGGGTTAAAATTATCTTTAAAAATCTTCTCATCCCGACCCAGAAGGTGTATTTGCATGAAGCATTAGTATTCTGACCTCTTTCAAAATAGCTAAAATCATGACCCTCTGATCCCCAGGAGCGGAGCCCCAGATGAGTTGGGTTTATATAGAAATTAAGAACAATTTTTAAACATCTCTTCCCAAACCACTGGTCCAATTTCAACCAAATTTGGCATAAATTTTCTTTAGGTGGTCCCCCTTAAAAATAGTTTAAAGAATTGAAATCTTGTAAAAACTTGCATGAAGCATCAGTTCAATGACTTCTTTCTTATTTCTGAAATTATAACCCATGGATCCAGAGGGAGGAAAAAGTTTTCCCCTTTCAAATTTGCCCTAAAACCTTGGAATTTGTAATTTAGACTTTTGGATTCCCAGGTCCAGAGCCGATATATGTATAAAGTATGGCCCACTTGTTTCCTAATCCTAACCACAACATGAAATTAGACTGTTGAAAGAAAAAGAGCCTTTGTCTCAGGTGAGCGCCCCAGGGCCAACGGCCCAGATGACAAAGCTGCATGTTTTCATGTAGAACCTTGTAACTACAGATTGCACCAATTTGTGACCAGTCATGCAAAAAATGGATTATTCATTAAGTACAAAATGTTCTAACTGGTCAGATTGTGTGATCTGTGCAGGCTGCATGACCTGGTCCATACTTTATTAATATAACCAGGTATCCGGAATGTACAATGCCCATGATCGCATTCTCAAACTTTAGTTTTCAAGGGTTCCCTGTTTGTCAGATGGATCATGGACTTCATCAACAACAACAACAAATCAATGTACCAATCAAATTATTCATTTAGATTGGCAGTGATCTTTGAACTCTGACATTGCCAGACATTCATGTTTGGTTTGGCCACTTAAACATTGTAATTTATTCTAGCTGTAGTTATGAAATTTAGGTCACCAACCAACCATTTTATTTTTTTGTTACATGTTACTGACCAAAAATTTAGAAAAATATTGCTGGATAATATCTAAGTTGAATTTCCTGATGGAGATGAGTGGACAAGGCCAGAATTCCGCCAATTAGGAATATAAAGGGATTTCAATGCTGTAACCGTTATAAAAGTCCCTCTGATCTGATAATTTTGAAATTCTTTACAAAGAACATTTTACCCATTCTCACACAATACCCTTTTTTATGCCTCTCAAGGAACATGAAGAAATTCATTATTCACAATGTGTTCTGTCCTGAAAGACTGATTTTTTTAAAATTTAATCAACCTGTAATTGTTGTCTTCAACTTCTTTAAACTTAAACCAGTCTAAATTTTTGTAAACCCATTGCGGGTTAAATAATTATCAGACAAAAATAGTAATATACAGTATACAGAGAAGTAGCAGAAAGCTCTTCAAATAGTGGAAAATGAAACTTTTTACTTTCTCCTTTTCTCCTTATATTTTACTTTGTATCATCCTTATGAGACAGAAAAAACAAGGTGGTAAATGTTAAAGATTCTGCAGGGTACGGGTGCTGGGACCATTGACTCAAGATCGAAAATGTGTCTGGCAACGAGTTCATAATGCAGCTGTACCATTGCTCACACATTTTCCCCATTACCAATCAACAAAAAATTCCAGACTGGTCCAAATTGAAAGGAAATACAGATGACATTTAAAACTTATGATTTTTTTTTTATTTTTTTAAACTTTGGGGTTGAAAAGATAGTGGATAATGAAGAAATTGCATCTTACAAGCAATTTCTTTATTTTTCACAATTTTTCCAAAGCCTTTTTTCTTACGGGCATCAAAAAGCACCATTGAGTGCTAATTGGACATATAGAGGGAAGGCTAGGAAACACACGGATGAGGGGACTTTGTTTGGATATAACCGAAATATTGTTCAAAGTGGTATTAAAGCCACAAAATGGGAACAGTAAATGAATAGCCATGACTACATTAATGGTAGTGAAAATTTTATTGGCAAACAAGGTTATATGGTTTATTAATTGATAAAATTAAAAAATATATAACAATTTGAATGGAGAGAAAACTCCAAATAATACTGATAGAAATATAAATGGGCAATAGCAATGACAGAATGAATAAATCAAGAAACTTTTGTAAGTGCATTTAACTCTACCAAAAGACAAATTATAGACTGATCCAAAATTAAAAGAGGTAGATAATTACATCACAAAATAATTTGAAATTGAAAATCAAGTGTGTGTTTTAGTTAAGTTGTTTTCAAAGAAAACCAGTAGTATTGCTATAGCCTTGGTGCCATGGACATTGTTGTTTGTGCAATTTTGTTATATATCTGTACTCTCAGAATTTGAGTATTGTAGGTATTTGAGCTGAAACTTGGAATTTGACAAGAAAGTAATCTTCAAGTTTGACCATGGACATTCTGTGTTCATGAAAAATAATTTTGGAAAGGGCTATGTCCAAAAATTGGGTGATCATTATCATGTCTTTACAGTGCAGGTACACCAATGCATGAGATGGAGGATGTTGAAAGAGTGCAGGTCATGAAAATACTCCAGTGATTACATGGGTCATCTATAAATAGAAAAAAACAAGGATATATTCAGTTTCTAACAGTTATATCACCAGTGAGCTACCAAAAATATTCAATGAGGGAAATTACAAACAATTCACTCTTTCCTGTTTTGGAAAATCTTAAACTTGCCCGAATTCAAAGGATTTGTAGAAGACAATATATATATATTTTTTAAAACAATAATTCAATAGGGGGAAAATATTGTGGAAAATGGAGAAATTGCTTGTTACAAGCAATTTCTTCTTTTTCAACAAAATTTTCTGAAGTATAAAAACACAGGGACATAAAAACCAGGGATTGAACATGAAAGGATTAAAAACAAATCCTTGTTTTTTTCCCCACATTATTTAGCCCAATATGATATATAAGGATTTTTACCCCAAAGATTTGTAGGGTATTAGTATTATACAAGCAGTATTGTGGTTTAACCTGTTTTATTTCCATGTTGCACTGTGTCATAGTGTACCTTCTTAATTTCAAGGAAACAAATTGTTTAACCCATTCCCAGACAATCCCTACTTTTTAATCCCCTCAAGAAAAAAACTTTGGAAAACATTGTGGATAATGAAGAAATTGCTTGCATCAAGCAATTTGTATCAAGCAATTTCTTCATTATCCAAAGACAAAAATGAGTAAAATTTCATCAACTTGTAGTTTGCATCTTCTTTCCATTTTGACCAGTCTAAAATTTTGTTGAATGGGAGTGGGTTAAAAAAGTTCAGTCCTATCCTGTTGCTAGAAAATATCCTTCCCTATTAATGAAAAAAACAACGTGACCCCCTCTTTTAGCAATATCTCTTTTCTCAAACTAAAAGGTCATCCTGGTCCAACCATTTCATAAACAGATCTATTGGCATGAATGAAATAAAAGAACAAACTTGTGACTGTGTGCAATTTGTAACATTCAAACACCCATAACCATCATACATATCACAACATTCTGAGAACACATAATTCAGTAAATACAAAACAATAAATGCAACTTTAACAATACGCTTTTAACATAGTTTTTACATAGTAATATACTAAAGTATTGCCAGACATTTGGAAACAGACCTTCTGTGGATTTAAACAAAATATATAGAGGCATCATACACAATAAAAGGTTTATACTCTAGAATTTTGCTTTTCTTAGCATTTAGGATTTGGAATGTTTTAAACGTAAAAGTTTGACCCTCAGGAGCCAATGCTACAGACGAAAATAAATACATCTGCTTTCTTTTACAAAAAGTGTACACAAATACAAGTAGATAAAAATTAGATTTACAGTAAATTATTTTAAAAATATATAGGAAGAGTTTTAATTCAACTTTACCCTTTTCATCCAGTATAAACTGGTGGCACTAATTATGGCTATTCATGTCTTTTGAAAATTAATTCTATAAGCAACACTGGCCTCAAAGGTTGAAACAGATGGTGTTGACTAGGATCAGACTGCACATATATTCAGACTGACTTATGAATTATGTCCATACCTCCTATACAAACAGCAATTATCTGGGCTCAGCATGACATTGGCTAAATATAAATGTTTTCTTTAAAAGAAACAGATTTATTCGTAACAATTCTATTAATGATACAAAACCCTTGATTGATTGAATGGGGTTTAATTCCACTTTTAACAGTTTTTCAGGCTCAACCCTAGAATGATTTCACAATCTTGCTATACATGAGTACATTTAAGTTTAACTTAAATCCAACCAAGTAAATGTACTCATAAATAGCAAATTCAAGCTTCTACTGTCTTATAATACACAAGGAAGTTGCCAAACAAAGGCCTTTGACTCTTTTCCTGTACAAACCTGGGATTTTTTACATCACTGTCATTTTATACTTCAGAAGACATTGTGGAAAAAGAGTGTTAAAATTTCTCCTTTTTCCACAATATTTTCTGTCACATATTATGGTTTCATTTCAGATGTCATCCAATTTTCATTGTTCTCTGCAACCTCTTTCAATTTGGACCAGTGTAAAATTTCAAAAAATGGGAAAGGGTTAAACAACTGTTGTTCTAATCAATTAGTGTCTATTGGTCACTAAATAACCCATCCCCACACAATGACCCTTTTAGACGCCCCTCAAGAAAATTTCTTCATTTTACACAGTTTTTTCTATCCAGAAAGTTTAAAAAATCTAAAATTTCTATTTCTTTTGTCGTCTGCAATTCCTCTTAATTTGGACCAGTCTAAAATTTTGCCATCTGGTAATGGGTTAAGTGCTCTTTATAAGCAATAAAATTGAAATTTTTTCAACCAGCATAATGCGTGTATACGCAAATCAGTCTTTGTCAGGTAAGACATTATTGCCCTCAGTTGAAGGCAAATATCCATTTACTTTGTTTATTAAGCTTTTTATAATATTGATATCAAAAGGAAAATATATACATAAACTGTGCTCAGGGTACAGAAGATAATATATTGTTATATTAAAAAACATTTAAACTGATGGATATAGAAGCTATCATTTAAGAGACTTGTTCCTTGTATTAGAAAAATCCTTTATATTGTGTTCGCATCGCTTTCCTGAAGGCCAGACAAACAAAAAATGTCTTACCATTTAATGCTATAAAAGATATGGAAACTCAAGTAAAAAATTTAGCTAAACCCAAATTAAAAATCAATTTGCTTCTTTTGATTTTGTGGAAGCTAAAGTTGTTTACCCGACAAGATATGTTGAATTGTTTAACGGTTGACCTACCTTTTGAGATTTGTGTACTACGACTTACAAATAGCATATATTGTCTACGTCATAGACTATCACTGCTATTCTTACAAAAAGGATCTGTTGGGACCATCAAATTAACTTCATTATCCCTTTCCTGTTTTCCAAAATTTTAGACCTGTCCAATTTCAAAGGTTTTGCAGACGAAAACATTAAGTGGCTTTAATTTGAAAAATAACCATTCAGTAGGGTAGAAAATATTGTGGAAAAAGGAGAAATTGCTTGTTACAAGCAATTTCTTCTTTTCCCACAATGTTTTCTAAAGTATTACGACACAGGGACGTAAAAACCAGTGATTGTACAGGAAAGGCATATTATTAGGGATATATTGTATACAGAGATATTGTTACAAGCCAAGTTTACTTAGTTTTGTTTTACTCTTCAAAAAGAAAGTTTCCTAGCACGATTAATGGAGATTTTTTTTTTCTTTAAATGTCAAAATTTTGAAAAAAAAGGCCAAGTGCATAGTGAGTTGTTCATAATTTGTAAGAAGTAGAACAAATAAATTAAAAATCAAGAGTCTGTTTTTCATTCAACTTTCTATACAGATAGCAAAATTTTAGGCTGATGCCAGGAAAGGAGTTGCAGACGAAAATTTAAAGTTGATAATATTTTAGATATTTTCAACTCTCTGGGTAGAAAACATTGTGGAAAATGACAAAATTGCTTGGTTCATGCATTTTCTTCATTTTACACAGTGCTTTCCCAATTATTTTTCTTGAGAGGCATCAAAATGTGTTGTTGAGTGGAAATGGGTTAATATTGCTATGCTAAGATTTATTAGGTTAAACCCATTACCACACAGCAAAATTTTAGACTGGTTGAACTTCAGAGTAGTTGCAGATGACAATTTAAAGCTTATGAAATTCTAGATTTTTTTCCACTTTCTTGGTAGAAAACATTGTGGAAAATGAAGAAATTGCTTGTTTTTCTTTAAGGGCTTTAAAAGGCGTCACTGTGTTGGAATGGGCTAAACCTTTTCATCTTGCCTCCAATGAGAAACAAGTTCTTACAATCTTACAAATTGTAAATCTCTCTAGAATCTGACTTATTCTGATGATGAAATTACAGGAGGCTAGTACATATCAAAGTATCCTGAAAAACTTTTTTTGAAAGTTTTCTCCTTCTAAGACACATCTTTAAACACAGTTTAAACTGATTTTTTTCATTAAGACAGTTAGGGCATGCAGCTTTAAGGCTATGTGGTAAAATCAATGAGTAATTTTTCAATAAAATGCATTCACTTTCTTTAATAGTTCTTCCACCCCAAAGTTCTATTATTTGGACATGTATGTATTGAGCAGAACAGTCTGTATTGTCCATTTAAAAGTGACGACAAGTAGGTATTGGTTTATGCTCAGGTCGAATGTCATCTTTCAGCATGCTGAGGCTACTACCAAGGAAGCCAAATTCTTGTTTAAGAGCGTATCTTGTCCTATCAACAATGGGTCCATCTCTACTATGGTCATACTGTTTACGATCCCTCTCACGTCCAATACGCCAATGATTATGCCTGCGTTATTAAAGTTACATTTCACTTGTATTCACTTAATTTTGATACCTTATGCAACCAATTCCTCAAACTATAACTATGGTAATAGCTTATATACAAATGAGACAAGTATTATCAAGTGTTTGCTGCAGAAATTCATTTCACAAAGAAATTTAAATCATAGAATTTTTTAGCTGTCATGGACAAACAAATGGCAAAGAAATGTACAATATCCATACACTACCCATATTTAGTTTTTCTTCAAGTACATGGTATTAACAAAAGATGAAATAAAAGGGTAAGTATGATACCTGAGATATGTCCTCCAGATCAAGATCCGAGACTTTTTCATACAATTTTTGTTCAGGGTATCTCAGGTAATTAGAAATTTTACATGACATTTGTACATGACATCCTGTATGAAAATCTAAAATCTGCCCTCAGGAATGCTATTGATGAATTCAATAATTTGAAGACCCTAAGAAGAGTTGATAGATTCAAACCCCTGTGTAAATGATTTTTGCAGCAGTGATAAGTCTTCATGATTTTTGAACATTTAGTCTTTAAACTTTAAAATGTGGTTTTCGAGGAGGTAACTCATGGATTGGAATTTTAAAGTTATACTCAGGAGGGTTGAGGAGGGGCATAACATTATCATCACCTTCATTTTGCGCTCTACAACGTCTATGGCGGATTCTTTCTTTACTGAAAGGCAAAATAGAGGAAACTTTGGCTAATGCTTGGTCTAGAGGTAAAATTGTGAAAATTATCTATTTACAAGTGGATACTAGAGCTAAATGATTCAGCTTCCTGCCTCTGCAAATGAACTATTCCAAGAGTGCACATTTATTAGCATTTTATTAAAGTTTAGTTACCCTGAAATATATTACTAAGTTGATAAAAGAATCCCAGATGCATATGGCAAAGTTATTGTATCATGATTGTATATGAAAAACAAGTGATTTCTGATCCCTTAACCCATTACCTGACAGCAATATTTTAGACTGGTCCAGAAGAGAGGAGTTGCAGACGACAATTCAAAATTTATGAAATTTTAGATTTTCCAACCTTATGGGTGGAAAACATTGTGTAAAATGAAGAAATTGCTTGTTACAAGCAATTTCTTCGTTTAACACAATGTTTTCCCAATTGTTTTTCTTGAGGGGCGTTGAAATATGTCATTTTGTTGGAATGGGTTAATTGTTTTCCCTATGTAATGAATGGGCAGGGTTTTCCCTGACCCCCTCCTTCTTTGAATTTGGACCCCCATTTTTCAGAAATGACCCCCAAAATAGCTAGACATCCTTCTTTATCTTATTTGATAGGGGTCATAATGTGGCAAAATGACCCCCTGTTTTGAAAGTCAAGGGAAAACCCTGAATGGGTGTCCTAAATGATTTTGGTTTGACCTGGTTATGGAGATCTACCCTCAAGAATACAAATCATGTGATTATTCTACTTAATGATTTGTTCATTGATTGATTAAATGGGGTTAAACAACACTTTTAACAGTATTTCAGACATATCTCATTGGCTGGAGCACCTAACAATGGATTCCTGGTATTTCTCAAACCAGTACGGCCACTACATCTTTTCCGAGCCTCCAGCTGCTTATCCCAATTAGGTTTATGATTAACTACCCATTGATCAGAGGAAAGGATATTTGTCTCGACTGGGAATTGAACCCTTGACCTCATGATTGAGAGTCTGATGCGCTACCAACTGCGCTATGTCCGTGGCCCCTAAATGATTTGTATTTTACATTTTTTTGTTCATGTAATGCATGTTTCAAGTAGATTCCGAGAAAAATTTAACAATGCTTTTTACAGAGTTATAAAAAGTTTGAGAAAATAGAACCTGCATAGATACAATGAAAAGGAATCAAATTAAGTATTTAGTGTAATACTGAATATTTAGGAATAAGATAATTAAAGGACAAGGATAGTTTTGTATTTAATTAGTAGGCATTCTCTACTTGTTAACAGACGGAAAACATATAGCATGACAATTTTCATTTAGACATAGAGATGAGAGAAAATATCAGAGGATTTGTTTTTTTAAAGAAAGTATTCTTTATAACAAAATTACAGTTATCACAACATTCTGTAAAAGTTGAAGGAAAACATAAAAAACAACAGCAACACAGATATGACTGATAAAAGGAACTAGGCAAGAAAATTGCACGCAAAAGAAGAATACAGTAGTTAAGGCATCAGAAATAGGGAGACTATTTAGGCAAAGCACACTGCTGTTAGCAAAACTAACAAATTTACAATAATACTGATAGAATTGACAAGTTTATGATTTGTGCTGAGGGACACAAGCCTCACAGTCACTTTTTAGGATGAAGAATAGCGTAAACTTGATCCCTAGGAATTCTTTTCACAGACTCTGGTGTAGCCGTTCTAATTGTTGCATCTTTTGGATGACGGACAAATTTTCTTTGATTTCTTTTGGGAGAAGAGTTTATATTTATATCCCTGCAAAACATGAATGTTAAAATGAAAATGTTGATTAAAAGATGAACAAAAATATTTCATATTATAAGCACAATTTTATTTAGCTACAAAGACAAATTAGCTTCTAAAGCACTTATATGCAGTAAAGTGAATATTTATAAAATAGACTTATCATGAAAGGTATTTTGTGAAACTACATAATCAAAACAGCTCAGACAATTGTACTTAAACTGTACTTAAATGTATATACTGTATAGGACCCAAATTTGAAAATGAAATTAGTAAAAAATTACTTCTGCTCTGTTTCACAATGCTCCAACACTCAAAATGAAATAATACAATGATTGAATATATTAACTACATGAATCATCTTATCAATTAATTACATTTTTTAATTTTTGTTCAAGTGATTGGTTATATCGCATTGCAATCTCATATTTATCAACATGTTTGTTGATTCGCAAACAGTTTTTAAGTTCGTCAGATGTGTAATCAGAGTTATCTTTCCCAGGATAAACTACAGCATAAGCTAAATCACAATGAGGAAAGTATTGCTGTCTGTTACGATAGCGGTTGTCAAACCCAGCTGAATCAACTCGAAATTTGTCCAAATTATCCCTGAAAATTGAAATACAGTCAATTGAAAGTACTAAAGGGTTCAGCTGCCTATTAGCTACTATCAAAGCAATGGTTGATAACCAAAAGCACACTATTGGCCATATATTTATTTCAGTCCTTGTCATGCTGTAAAAATTACCTTACTGAATTGCTGTAAAATCAAGGGGCTGAAAGTAATGATAGAACTTGTTCAATAATCAATGTTTCTTTTAGAAATTGATTTCGTAAAAAACTCTGGTAGGAAAAGTACAAGCAGGAAGTGTAGACCAAGATCAGACTTCACTTTTGTGCAGGCTGATCTTGGTCTACACCTCCTGCCAAAACCGTAATATTCCGGGTTCAGCATGACAAGGGTTAAGATGCATGCATGGCATATCATGTATAGCTAACTTGTTTTCTAGTATTTCTAAGTATTTCTTGAAAAAGATGCCCACATGGAATATTGGTGAACCAAAAGTTCAGTCTCTTTGAATTATACATTAACCATGTACTAGGCTTTGGCTCTTAATGTGTTGCCAAAGCCAACACCCCACATGACCATTGTTATGGCCAGAACTTGAACCTGCAACCCTTGACTACTCTCAGTTTATTAATCTGCCATCCTAACTACTAAGCCCAAAGGACTCCATCTTGCAATAGCTCTTTTAGCCTTTGCCAGTAGTGCCAAAATCGATGTTCATTCATGCATTAATTATGGTGATGCTATTAGAACTTAACCAAGATGTACTTAGATTGAAAAGGGTGAAAATCATACTGAAAGACATGTCAGAAAAGTTATCTGTGGCATTGTGACTTAATTATAATGGGAAAATTGAAAGAATATTGAAAATAAAATTTGATGCCAATATTAAATAAATGATTGACTCAACCCATATGTTTGGCAATAACTGTCCTTGTTTTTTTTTTATTGTTATCGGCATCATTATACAACAACATTGACAGAATCACAGAGCTGCTTTTAAAATTTTGACTATCAATCTCCAATGGTAGAGAATTTATTTCGTATCCTGAGCTATCATTAAACAAGTTTAACAAGAATTGAAGCAAAGTTGACTTATACCCAATCAGCATTTTGTCACTCAAGTAGCACAGTTGACCTTTGACCTACATTTCTCTAGAACAATGAGCACCTTCTTGGGTAATGGATAACATTTGTATAATTTTTCAAGGTCCTAGGTCAAATGACTAATGATTTTGAGAATGGAAACAAGTTTTCAATCAAAAGTTCATTTGTGACTGACCTTTGACCTACCAGACCTGAAATCAATAGGGTACTACCTTTGATCATTGTCAACATTTGTATCAAGTTTTGTGCGTGTAGGTCAATTTGCTCTAGAGGTAAAGAACCAAGAAGAATTAATCTATAGAAAGATCTATGGAAAGACGTATGGACTGATGAACATGGTGAAACCAGTATTCTCTACTTTGCAGGTGGTGGTATAAAGAATTCATTGGTTTAGGTTTGCTCGTCAGAATGTTTTAATAGTATTTTCAGTGTAAGTCTGTCATCTGATGTATCACATGGGTCGTCTTAGTCATTTCAATGACCCATAACAGAATAAAAAGCAACCTTATTGCATCTCTTATTTAAAATCAAAGTACTGAAAGTACTGTAAGCTATCAAAGCATGGTTTTGTCAAGTAATCCTCTTTGTCAAGGGCTATCACAATAATTAAACAAGATTAAAGTAACACTGGTGTTAACCCATTTAAACAAGACAAAATCTTAAACTGGTTCAAATTGAAAAAAGTTGCAGAGAACAGTTATAAGCTGGTGGAATTTGGGAAATCTTTTCATTATAGGATAGAAAATGTTGTGGCAATGTTGTGACAATGAAGAAATTGCTTGTCCACAATGTTTTCCAAAGCTTATTTTCCTTGAGATGCTTAAAAAGTGGGATTGAGTGGGAATGGGTTAAAAAGCATGCTTTTGAAAGAGTAATCAACAATTTAAATAGAATTTGCGATTTTCCTGAAATACATAAGGACTACTTTAAATGACTTATGCATTCAATAGATTTAGTGGTTAAGCCTCCGTTGGCAGTTTGCACGCGTTTAACATTGAGAAGACCTCAAAATTTTGTCCGTCAACTTAAGCGTTCAAAAGCTGACGCTTTAAAAGCTAAAAAGGGTGCAAAGGTAATGAGGAGGTGTGATGCCTTTTTCATAAAACAAAATTCATTTAATTCATCTTGACAACTTAACTGTTAGATAATTGAAAAAATATATATATTAAGATAATGTGGTAATACATCTTAAATTAAAATGGTGTTATCAAGATGAATGAATTGGTTAAGTTGTTAAGGTCAACATTGTTAAAACACAAAAATTAAAGGAAAGGCACATATATACAGTACTGTACTTATAATGATTTATTGTCAATTATAGGTCTTTTATACTGCATTGAAAAGTTTACTGTGAGCATTTTAAAGCTTTGATTAACCCAATACCAGACATAAATTTTAAATCAAAATTAAAAGAAGTTGCAGACGACATTTGAAATTGCGCTAAAATTTGGAAATAAATGCAAAAAGGGTATAAAACATTTGGAGAAAAGGAGAAATCGCTTGTCACAACCAATTCCTTCTTCAGCCATATAGTTTTCAATAACTGTATTTCTTCAGGCCTCAGAAAGTGTCATGATAGGTAATAAGTTAACTAAAAGAGAAAAACTAGGTTAATACCTTAATGTGTTTAACATTGGTACTAATCCAAAACTTAATTATAATTTAGAAATTTTGGAAAAATCGTGTTGATGTTATTCTTACAATAGAATGTATCTTCAACTAAATTCTAACTGCTGGATGATTGAAACCTCAAGCCAAAAAAACTTGATTGGGAGTAGTTAGATTTGGTTTACCATATGTCAGATACCAGAAATGCAATTAAAAGAACTGATGCCATTCATTTACAAAAAAAGATAATTGTACATGTAGTTTCTTTTATGATAATAAACTTTGTAAAACAACAACAACAAAACATTTCATTGATTCAGGAGGGCAGGCCTTTTCAATTTGTTTCATGAATGCATTTTCATCATTTTAGTATTGACACAACAGAAATAAAGACCAGAATTACTGCACAAATTTTTATTTTTATCTGTTCTTGGTTGTAGTGTGTTAAGAATGTTTTTCTTTAAGACTTTTGTTACAGCTAAAGTGAGGGAAATTAAGAATTATTACTTTTTATGATCTCTTACACTTAGGTTTAAAACAATGTGGAAGATAATGCCATTTAACCCTTGTCATGCTGTATAAATAACCTTACCAAATTGTTGTAAAATCAAAGGGCTGAAAGCACTGGTAAAACTTGTTAAAAAATCAATATTTCTTTTAGAAATGAATTTTATAAACAGCTATTGCAGGGAAACTACAAGCAGGAGGTGTAGATAAAAATCAGACTGCACATATGTGCAGGCTGATCTTGGTCTTCACCTCCTGCAAAAAAAACAGAATATTCCGGGTTCAGCATAACAAGGGTTAATACATATTCTAGTCTACACTAGACCAAACTTCTGCTGCAACACCATTTTTCTCAATCTTCATAAACTTTAAACCAGCTAAAACAAACTGATATTTTGTTGCTAATGTTCAAATTTAAGGAACCAGAATTTTTCCCTTTACCTACATTGTTTGCTTGTTTATGAAAATTTGTCAGGGATTTGTCTAGGGGAATAAATGCACTGAATAACAATATAGCACAAGATTGAAATTCTTGTGTCTACCATTTCTTCTTTTTCACAACGATGTCATCCTATTTGAAATATATTCCAAATAAATTGGATAAGCTTGAAACCACAGGTTTTGTGTAAATTTACAATATATCAAATATTTCAATTCCCTAAATGTTGCATCAGAAGGATAGTATTGTCTTCAGGAAAAAGATGGGTAAAATATTGCAAGGAGGCTTAGATGAAGATAGAAGAGGAAAAATATTAATTGAATAAAGGACAGTATTCAGCCTTTATTAGTAAATGAACAAAAAACATTCATATTGAAACATCACAACATGCTTAAAACAAAACAATTTGAAAAATAGACATACATAGATTGGTTTTATTGCGTTCAGTCTAATGTCCTCCTGGGTACATGATTTTATAAATTGGGTCAACATGCTGGGGGACTGTGCCCGATTCCTTTAGTATTCTATATTTAAAGTTAGGGTCATGCACAACCTCCTCAAAAACCACATCATCTTGGGGTGCAGCCTTGCCTAGTTTACTGGATCTACAAAAGGCAAAGCATCTACGATATTAGTAAAGTATATTATGAGTTTGTTTAAGCGGGTTTACTGTTATAATCAAAACAGTTGAATTCAGGTAACATGATTGTATCAATTATCTTTAAGGTTTGATATTTCAAAAGATAAGGATAATGAAGATTTTCATGAAATCTTGTTTTATGAAGGGTAATTTCAAATTTTGATAAACAATGTAGCTCGCTCTAACAGCTGCTTGCCACAACAACTCTTCAACAGTTTAAATCACAGTGAGAAAATGACAAATTGCTTGTTACTTAATGTGTACATACATCAGAATTAAAAGTTGTATGTGAAAAGAAACTCAGCAAGGTTGAAATTAATGAAAAGAAGGTCAAGGTCAATGTTGAAGGGTTAAGGTACTTGGTGCCAAGTGAAAACCCATGACATGATGAGTCTAACATGAACTAAGATAGTCCTAGAAATGATCATTTAGAAAAAGAAAGGAAGGTTCAAGTTTTTTAGTAAAAGTTTTTAAACTAGGTCATGGCCAAGGCCAAGTCTGTGTCAAATATGAACAAAAAAGCATGAATACAGTTATAGAAACTTTAACCATTTGGGAAACCTAAGCTGAGGCTGAGGGTATGACAATGGCACTCTTCTCAGACATTTGTCCCAGGTGAGCTGAAAATGGGATGTTTGCAGTTAATTTATGTTTTAGACAAGTGGACACTGGTAAAACATTATGTTATAATCTTATCACTGCATTAGTATAAAACTTTTCTACCATATAACAATAATACCAAAAAATCACTAACTGTCTCCATGGCAAAGTGGTTTAGGTGCATGACACATGATGTGAAGGTCATGGGTTCAAGCCCCACCATTATTAGGGTGTGTTCATGGGCAAGACATTTAGTAGCCAGCCCCAGTCTACCAACTGTAAAACTGGAATCTTGAATGCATCACATGAAAACATCTAAATCATGAGTTTTAGAGAATAATTCTTTAAGCTTAAAGCTTTTGTCACAATCAATAAAAATAATTTCTTATATACTTAAGAAGTAGCTGAAGAAACAACTAAAACCGACACTAATATTGACTACATAACTTTCTTGTCAATAACTAGAGGAGCTGTTAACTGCTTTCAGACTATTTGTTTGTTAGAATGAGGTTTTACAACATTTTTAACAATTTTTCAGACATATCACAGTGGCTGGAGCACCTAACAATGGATTCCTGGTATATTGACCACCAGTACCATCATTACTGCTATCCTACTTAGGTTTACGATAACCTTTCCTTTGGTGAGAGACAATTGTCAGAAAGAATAACTCCAGTTCAACATGATATGTAAATATAATGAATGAATAATTCTTACTGTACTAAAGGCCATGCTATAGAATCGAGTAATATTTATAGACATGTATTGTAAAACTTTGATAGGTACACAAAAAGTAATTTTTTTACTGTGCATAGAAAATAAAGGAGAAATTAAAGAAGAAAAAGTTATCTGACCAATAAATCGATAAAAATTTAGTAAATATGCATCCCTGTTACCCTATTACCACAAAACCCTGAAGAAAAGTAGTAAGAGAAATCTTTGTGGGAAAAGTAGAAATTGCTTCTTTACTGCCTTATGGATACTTGCTTTCCAATTTTTAGTGAACTTCAAAGTGTTGTCTGTAACTTCTCTCAATTTGATTGATTGATTAATTAAAATTTAATGCTACTTTTAACAGTATTTCAGTCATATCACTGAGCGCCTAACAATGGATTCCTGGTATTTCTCACACCAGTACTACCAGTCCTTTCCTAGCCTCCAGCAGCTATCCCATTTATGTTCACAATTATCCACCAATTGGTGAGAGACAAGTGTCTGAAAGGATATGTGCTGCTGCCAGGGATCGAACCTATGGCATCCCATGATTGAAGATTGGGAGTCTGGTGGGCTACCGACTGCGCTATGACGGCAGCATCTCTCACAATTTGAACGGATATTAGACAATTTCATATGGTAATGGGTTAATGCTTAGAAATAAAGAATAAGCTTGAATAGGTCTCTTTATTAAGTTAAAAAGTCATTGTACCTGTACAGTTCATTTGATTTACTACGAAAATTTTAGTCTGGTCCAAATTGAAAGAAGTTGCAAATGACTTCAAAATTGCACTAAATTTCTCCTTTATCCAACAAGGTTTACCACAGTTTTTTTTTTTTTTTCAGGGCATCAGAAAGTGTCATTGTTGGTTAAAAACATAAGTCTGTAAAGAATTCTAGCAATTCAAAAGTTTCTACCTTAAGTATCTAAACAAAAAGCGAATATAAGCTCTAGGCCTTAAAATATTAGGAAAAAAAAAAAGATCATTTAAAACATGCCAGAGACAAATTAATCCCTTTTAGTACAAAGATATGTGTTAACTTAGACATTTTTATTTCTCCTATTTAGAGTTCTTAGTAGAATAATAACTCTTAGTAAATTTCTTCAATTATCAACAAAGAAATATCACTGAGAAGTTTCACCAAATTAGCTAACTCTAACCCTTTCCTGTAAAATCCCTGCTTGTTATGTCCCTGTAATAATAAAGTTCAGAAAACATTGTGGGGGAAAAAGAAATTGCTTGTAACAGGCAATTTCTTCTTTTTCCATAATATTTTCTACCCTATAGGTTGGTTACTTTTTGTATTGCAATCAATTTTAACTGTCATCTGCCCTTCTTTCAAAATCAACTAGAAACTAAAATTTGAAAAAAACAGGAAAGGGTTAACAAGAGGATATTTTAAGAATAATGACAACACTGTTGTCATAATATATTAAAGTTGAATAAATATAGGTTTTGCTTTTCAAAGGCTCATTTTAATGGTCAGGCAAAGTTAATTAAATCTAGAAATTGCTTTGCAACATATGTTCCCCTCACTTGTGCAATCAGCTGTAACAATGAGTTCTTTTTTTTTCCTGCAAAACCAGCACTGATACTCAACATGTAATTTTGCTCAGAGTTGAACAGAATTGCCTGGACAGGACAGTTTAGGTCAAATTATGAATGAATTTGAGCAATTTAGTTCAAATGAATAAATTTACTCTAGCTCCTTGCACAGCATATTATGGTAGTTTGATTCTCATCAAAAAGATAGGTATAAGTGGAATATTGGCATTGTTTAACCAACAAAGGATAATAAGAAACCAATCATTGCATATGATTGAATTTGCATACATTCTAACAATCCCGTTTATTCTATTTTCTTTGCAAGTAGGCCAAAGCTGTTTACCGGGGGGGCTTGATTCTCAACATATTCTTTCATAAAATATCAAGCATGCACTCTAGCAAACATTAAATTCACTTGAATAGCACATGGGATACTGAATGACCAATTGATTGAAATAAAAAGAAAAATTCAGAGATGAACATTTAAAATTTTGGATTGATATATACCGGTACTACAGGAAATAATTCAGTTAATTTCAAGTAATTGATATGAACTCGAGTCCCATGTACATGGTTTAGGCAGCACATAACAAGGAATTCACTGGTCTTCCAACAGTAAAAAAAAGTAAGTTTTCAAAATCACTGACTTATGAGTAGGGGATTGTTCAGACTTCTTGCTTTACTGAGAACATGACAAGGTAAAGATCTGATGGCGTGTATATTAGGGCTGACCTTGTTTATGAAGGAATATTCTGATCAGCAGGACACAGGTTAAAGCATTAGAAGGCTTACTTACCTTGCTTGTTGATATTGGCCAATTTCTGCAAATGCTAGGACATCTGACGGCTTACCATCCCCTCTACTACCAGTCCCATCTACCTGTTTCAAAATAGAGACTATATGAGCTATAAGAAATGAATGATTGAATTGGATTTAATGCCATTTTAACAGTACTTCAGTCATATTGATGAATAAAACAATACGTACAAACTCTATCTTCCTTGTAGTTGTTAACCCTTGTCATGCTGAACCCGGAATATTCCGGTTTTTGGCAGGAGGTGTAGACTAAGATTGTGCAGGCTGATCTTAGTCTACACCTCCTGCTCATACTTTTCCTTCCCAAGTTGTTTATGCGGTTGATTTCTAAAAGAAATATTGATTTTTGAACAACAAGTTCTATCAGTGCATTCAGTCCTTTGATTTGACAGCAATTCAGTAAGGTATTTTATACAGCATGACAAGGGTTAATATTAAAATGCCGACCACATTGTTTGAACAATGGGAGCTTGATAAAGAGCGCATCTGTTTGAAAGGTAAATCTAAAGTTAGGTATTTCTCCACATTTAAGACTTTTAAACCTTTTATAAAAATCAAATCTGTGGGAATCAAACATGTCACTATGCCAGTATTTAAAACAACAGTCTAGGACATCTCCATTTTCTTGTTTTAATTCTGATGATTTGTTAACCCATTCCCACACATGACGCTTTTGGACGCCTCTCAAGAAAAATAATTTGGGAAAAGAGTGATAAATAAAAAGTTACAAGCAATTTCTTCATTTTACACAATGTTTTCTATCCAGAAAGTTGAAAAAATCTAAAATTTCATTAACTTTAAATTATTGTCTGCATCTCCTTTCACTTAGGACCTGTCTAAATTTTGCTGTCTGGTATTGGGTTCAATATCTTTAGAAAAAAGCTTTTTGTTCAATTTAAGGCTTATTGCTTTTGAAGCAAAAATATACAATGCACACTTGTTGACACTAAGCCCAGACAGCTTGGAGATACTGTGGATCGCTAGAATTTGGAATAGGTGTTGTATTTGTTATCTTTATCTTTTATGTTTGTAAATTTGGTGTCTAAAATTATAGATCAATTTGAGACACCATCTCTCCGAAATCAGAGGCACAAAATAAATTATTTCATGAAATAATTAATGGTGTCCACATTCTTGAAGTGTCCAAATATATGGATAAATTACAGTTATAGTCTTGCTGTGGAATTCACTAGAAAATGAAGAGATAAATGTTAACAAAAACTATCAAGAATAGACTAAATAAACAATGGCTCCTTAAAAATTTATTGCAAAAAGTTACACTAGTGAAGGGAAATGAAAGCAACCAATTGAGGCCCTCACTGCCAGAGGCTGATCAATTATTGGCTCCAGTACAGAAAGTTTAGTCCCAGAAAGTACAGACATAATGTTTGTAAATATGGAGAGTTTATGAATACTTAATTGGATGATGTCATACACCAACAACTTCAGGTGTAACTAAAACAAATACTCAAATAACTTTTAAAATTATAAATGTTTAACAGTCAAACATTCCTGACAAACAACCTATAACAAAAATGTTCATGCATTTTGCTAATCTTATATACAATTGTATACAAAACAATTTTAAAGTTTATTACTTCCATAACGATCGAAACAACACGAACTATGGATCCGAAATCAGATCGAGAAAACATCCTTTAAGCCACCCAAAAGGTTGAAAAATATTTTATCGACAACTTACCTGACCGATACTGTCTTCTAGATTTTTCAAAGCTTGCATTTTTCGTTCAATTACTCTTTGCTTTCGGAGAGCTTCCATGTGATAAGCTGTTCCTGCCATTTTATGATAAGTTTGCAGATTAAGACCAAGCTACCGTTTAGTAAAAGCCTACCACAGTAACTTTGAGAAAATTTTGCGTCCAAGTAGTTATGGTGACGCGCATGCGTACTATTTTTTCGTGGCCAAGTAAAAGATTCGAATTTTATATTTTTTCGGGTTTGGATCATACCAAAATGATTAATGAATATTTTATTTTTATGAATTGATCACAAATTATTTTTAACTTACGATTGTTAATTTGTACGAAAGTTTCATTAAATGAGGCCTTGAATTCCGTAACAAGCGTAAGTGAAACACCAATTCATATTTGACTATTTAGCGAATTAAATTTTTGTAGTAGAGGGTTTGCATTCGAGAAACAAACCTTTTTTTATCGAGAAAAATAGGATGATGGAATAAATGTGTCAAACCGACAACCTACTATTCAATTTGATTCTGTCTAAACCATTGTACACAGGGTCTACTTTTTCTGTCCCACGGACTGATAGACCTGCGCGCACAATCACCAATTTAGTAACTTTTGCGCAAGGAACGTGCATGTGCTGGAAAAAGAAACTTGAAAAAAATACAGTATTCTGCTACTAACAACAACAAAATACGCATTTACTGATGTATAAATAAACTTAGAAATATACGTGATTGGAAGAAAAACTTAAGGTATGCTGTTTATGTTAAAGAAAATTATCAAACCCTATTCAAAATTTGCTTGTTCGCCGGTTCCTAATAAAGAAAATAGGCGCTACCGATGAAAATTCGGATAAGTTCTTGTTGAATGAAAAAACAAAGCCTTTTTTAAAGACTATGAGAAGAATGAATATGAAAGACATTCATTGTTCAAACAAAAGATTTCGTATCTTTAATAGTTATACTCTTATTTCTCCTTTACATTTGACTTGCTGACAAGATGGGAGTTGATTTCTGACCACGATTGTTTTAGTTGTAACCCAAAAATATCTCCCAATGCTGGCTTGATTCCTCTTTGAGCCTGCTTTTTACAAGATACAGATGTAAAGGCCAACCTTCAAAATAATATAAACGATCTTTTGCAGAAGGTGCAGTTTTAACCAGCTCTCTATCATTATTATTAGGAATTTTTCAGGTTAATGAAAAGCAAGAATCAGGTACAGTGAAGTCGCCAATAGCGGATATTCCCCAATAGCGGATCAATTTATTTCAAGGTCTCACAAAGCAAATGTTAAGAAAACTTTTTCAGAATTATTACTTGCCTATCATCAAATGACCACATGAGTGTCAAACGCAAGAAGAAAGTCGATTCAAAACCGAAAGTTTGCTACACCGATGTTATCGGAAACTTGACGGTCTCACAGAAAACTCTGAAATCGCATCGTTTCGAATTTCGTCTGCGGCGGTTTTTGTTTAAGTGCAGAAAGTTTGCAAGAAAAATCAGCAATATCTGTATATTAATCCGAAGAATAGCACTTCTTTATACTGAACAATCATCAAATATATCATTAAAATGAGTAATTTACAAGGTTTTCAGCTGAAAACAGTCTATGGTTGTGTTGCCAATAGCGGATAATTGAATCGTGCAGCCGACTTTTTGGAGGGGTTGTCTTAAAACATTTTTGTCCTGTCAACCGGCGCAATTCTTTTGTTCTGCATCTTTTAAGAGTTCTTAAAACATATTTAACCCATCACTAGTCAATCCTGCATTTTTATGGCGTAGAAATATAGCTTATGGAAAACATTGTAAGAAAAGAAGAAATTGTTTGTAGCAGGCAATTCCCTTTTTTTCTCACAACGTTTTCTACCTCATGTGACCATTCAATTAGAATTTAAGATAACTTTGTTTCGTTGGCTTTACCCTCTCTGAATTTGTACCAGTCTAAATTTTTGTCGTTTTGAAATGGGTAAGTGCTTCATGAAGACACATGAAAGTTAAACTGGATTACTGGTTTTTAAAAAGAAAGTTTTTAGAAAATGTGGATAGACACACAAATATGAGTGCTAACGTTAGCACTCCTTTGTACTAAGGTGGGGTAAAAATTACTCTTTACAATCCCCCCCCCCCCCCCAAAGTTTCCTGCTATGTTTCCTTGTCTAGATGATACAAATTCACACACAGATGTAATGTGTTGAACTTTCAATCTTTATCAGACAACAAAACTTAGACTGTTTCAAATTGAAAAAAAAGTTGCAGAGTTAATGAAAGAAAAAAATATGTCTTTTGGGGTAAAACTAGCTAACAATGTGCACAATGAAGCGATTGCTTGAACACGTAATTTCTACATTTTCCACAATGTTTTCAAATGCTTTTTACATGTTGCCGAAGGTTATCGTACATTGTTATCATCTTTTCTGTCTGTCCTATCATCTTTTCCCTCCGTACTGACATCTGTTCGTCTATCCAAGTTCTTTTTAACATATTTCCTTCTAAATTAATTGACATATTCTAATGAAATTTTCACAGAATGTTCCTGGCCAACTGACCTTGTTTATATTGTCATAGTTGACATTTAAGGCTTGTGTCACAGAAAAAGGGGGCTTAATGCAAAATTAATTGTCTGGCTAGTTAGCGGCACATATTGAAACTATGGCACACTTATTATTAAGATGCAGCAGAAAGTGGGATTGTGTGGGAACGGGCTTAACATCTTCACTGTGTACATCGTTCTAAGTGATGTGTCCAAAGAGATGACAACAACCAATAGGAGGAACACCTTCTAAGAGACAGTCCAGCAAAAAGCCCACACAATATCCAAGAAACAGGAAAAGGAAAACAGATGAGTCTAAGGAAAAGGAGTGTGTGAAGAGGGCTTGCTTTAGATTACATAGATAAAGAAATACATTGAAATAGGAAGATATAGCAGGTTTAACAATCGGACATGTCCCAATTTTTCCTTTTTGGCAAGCTCCTGGCCATGTGGGTTGTGTAGTGGTTGTTCCTTACAACTATATCATTACTTTACCAAGTAATTTTCTTTGAAGCATCTCCATGATCTTCTTTCAAGTCTGATCAGACCTGAGGGATCAGTACTTCGTTTATCAACTGTTTAGGATAGTACCGGGCATTATGGATAATCTTAGTCACTGGTATTACTGTTATGGCAGGTACAGAGTTCTGCCAAGGACGCGCCATTGCGGGATCGGCGCAGAAAAATTACAGATGGCCCCTAAAAAATATGACCGAGGGGCCGACCGGCGCGTTAAAGTTACGAACCGTGCGCTGTAGGTACGAAGATACCTTGGGACGAATCGGCGGATGTTTGGGTTTTTTATTTACTTCCGGGGTTCCCCTTGGTAATTCAGAGCGTTAATATTGATTGAAAAGGTCGCTCTGATTGGTTTACTGTGCACTATATATTTCGTTTTTGGTCATATCAGCCAATGAATGGGGCTAAAATAAAAATAACAAATTTACGTTTGACGTAACGAAATATTCCTTTTGCATCATAAACTCGCTGTTTTCTGTCGGCGCGATGGCAGAAAAAAGAAAACAAAACCATTCTTGAGCTTCTGTGGCCAGAGTGAGCCAAAGAGATCACGGACTGGCGCCGATGATCAGCCAAACGAACCTGGGCCTTCAAAATCGGCCGAATCTCAATCAGAATCCGGGACGAAATAGCCAAATCGAGCTACGAAAAAAAAATCAAAAATAAATGGCTCTCGGGCTTTCCGTTGCTATCTTATGATTCAAGTAAAATCTCAATGACTTGTTCTTTTTAGCTCACCTGAGCACGTAGTGCTCAAGTGAGCTATTGTGATCCCCTTTTGTCCGGCGTCCGTCCGTCGTCCGTCGTGCGTCGTGCGTCGTGTGTCGTGCGTCGTGCGTCGTCCGTCAACAATTTCTTTAAACAACATCTCCTCCCAAACCACTGGGCCAATTTGAACCAAATTTGGCAGAAATGTTCCTTAGGTGGTCCCCTTCAAAAATAGCTAAAAGAATTGAAATCCATTAAAAACTCTGGTTGCCATGGCAACAAAAGTGAAATTTTAAAAAAATCTTTAAAAATCTTCTCCTCCTGACCCAGAAGGCGTAGAGCCTTGATATTTTGCATGAAGAATCAGTATATTGACCTCTTTCAAAATAGCTAAAATCATGATCCTCGGGTCCCCAGGGGCGGAGCCCCAGGGGGGTGGGTTTTATATAGAAATAAAGAACAATTTTAAAAATGACATCTCCTCCCAAACCACTGGGCCGATTTGAACCAAATTTGGCAGAAATGTTCCTTAGGTGGTCCCCTTCAAAAATAGCTAAAAGAATTGAAATCCATTAAAAACTCTGGTTGCCATGACAACAAAAGTGAAATTTTAAAAAAATCTTTAAAAATCTTCTCCTCCTGACCCAGAAGGCGTAGAGCCTTGATATTTTGCATGAAGCATCAGTATATTGACCTCTTTCAAAATAGCTAAAATCATGATCCTCGGGTCCCCAGGGGCGGAGCCCCAGGGGGGTGGGGTTTATATAGAAATAAAGAACGATTTTTTAAATGTCATCTCCTCCCAAACCACTGGGCCGATTTGAACCAAATTTGGCAGAAATGTTCCTTAGGTGGTCCCCTTCAAATATAGCTAAATGAATTGAAATCCGTTAAAAACTCTGGTTGCCATGGCAACAAAAGTGAAATTTTAAAAAAATCTTTAAAAATCTTCTCCTCCTGACCCAGGAGGCGTAGAGCCTTGATATTTTGCATGAAGCATCAGTATATTGACCTCTTTCAAAATAGCTAAAATCATGATCCTCGGGTCCCCAGGGGCGGAGCCCCAGGGGGGTGGGGTTTATATAGAAATAAAGAACGATTTTTTAAATGTCATCTCCTCCCAAACCACTGGGCCGATTTGAACCAAATTTGGCAGAAATGTTCCTTAGGTGGTCCCCTTCAAATATAGCTAAAAGAATTGAAATCTGTTAAAAACTCTGGTTGCCATGGCAACAAAAGTGAAATTTTAAAAAAAATCTTTAAAAATCTTCTCCTCCTGACCCAGAAGGAGTAGAGCCTTGATATTTTGCATGAAGCATCAGTATATTGACCTCTTTCAAAATAGCTAAAATCATGATCCTCGGGTCCCCAGGGGCAGAGCCCCGGGGGGGGGGGTATATAGAAATAAAGAAAGATTTTTTAAATGTCATCTCCTCCCAAACCACTGGGTAGATTTGAACCAAATTTGGCAGAAATGTTCCTTAGGTGGTCCCCTTCAAAAATAGCTAAAAGAATTGAAATCAATAAAAAACTCTGGTTGCCATGCAACAAAAGTGAAATTTTTAAAAAATCTTTAAAAATCTTCTCCTCCTGACCCAGAAGGCGTAGAGCCTTGATATTTTGCATGAAGCATCAGTATATTGACCTCTTTCAAAATAGCTAAAATCATGATCCTCGGGTGCCCAGGGGCGGAGCCCCAGGGGGGGGGGGCATAGGCATGAAGCATCAGTTCACAGACTTCTTTCTTATGTCTGAAATTATAACCCACGGAAAAAGTCCTTTCCTTCTTTCAAATCAGCACTTAAGCCTTGGAATTTGTAATTTAGACTTTTTGATCCCCAGGTTTATAGTCTTTATATGTAATTGTGGCCCACTTGTTTCATAATCCTAACCTTAACATGAAATAAGACTGTTGAAAGAAAAAGAGCCTTTATCTCAGGTGAGCGCCCCAGGGCCAACGGCCCTCTTGTTGTATTAACCCATTCGCCCAAGGAAAATAATTCATTAACAGCTCGAAACTGTATTTTTAATTCATTATATTGTTTACTTTTAAATGAGAAGAAAGCCCTTGAGATTTCTTCTCATTGATTCTGTTCACATCATATATACAGCCTCATAATGTAGTGGCCCCATGTTTTGGAAAAGTGGCCCCATATTCTTGGCTTAAATGGGCCACTGGCCCCCTAAGGTCAAAGGCTTGGCAGAACTCTGCCTCAGGTATTGTCCATAATAGCTCGCCTGTACTCTGTTTGGTTACAATTATCATAAAACGATGCTACCATTTCTTTTTGATTAAAAGTAATCTTTTCCGTACTATAATACATTTCCATGTATTTTTACCCTTATATAGACAACAAACCTAAGACTTGTTCAACTGTAACATGTAGCATAAATCATATCTTAAAAGGTCTAAATCAAAAAGTTTTAAACTAAGCATCTATTTAGGTAAAAGGTTTTGATAGATTGTTTGTCAGATCAATTTCCACTTTTTACAACATATTTTACCTTGCTTAAAATTGTCAGTGTGTGAAAATAAGAGATTGTGAATTGAATTATGTCTTAAGCAGGTACTATACACATGCGCAAAGAGAATATCAATGAAACATTTTCATGTCATAAACAAGTCTTAGTTCTGTAGCTTTTCAGTCCCTTTAAATCTTCATTTCAACCAATACACAATAATGTAGCCCTTTCTTTACCACAATACAACGTTTAAGACAAGTTAAAAATCAGAAAACTTACAGACTTTATGATTGCAGACTACAATTCAAATTTGGTGAGAATTGAGAAAAATAGCTTTGGCATGCTGGGTACAAAAATGTGAGAAACAAGGTTATTGCTATTAACAAGCAATGTCTGCATTTTCCACAATGTTTCTGCATTTTTTCTTCAATGTCATTAAATAGTGGGATTATGCAGTTCAATTGTTTCAGGCCTGCAATCTTTTGAAGTGCAAGTTTACAGCAATTTCTAATTTTCGGACTAGTATATAATTCATCTTATTATCGAGGGATTATTGTGAATTTTTGTTTCAAATTATGATATTTTGAAGGGTATTTGTGATTATTTGCAGTAAATAAAAGTGAAAATACAGCTTTAGATTATTTTGTTAATTTTGATACCACCCCTTATCACGTGACCCTATATTGGAGAAACGGATCCGGTATTGGAGAAAACGGTGACCATGTAAACTAAGCCCAATACCAGCTCATGGGAAAGTGAAACGAAAAAACAAGCGATTGACTTGAAAGAGCAGTAAAAAGTCTTTTTAGGAAGTAACAACTACGCTCGCTAAAGAGCTTCGAACCGAATAAATTTTCAGACTTAATGCTTAGCGATCCTCTATTGGCAACTTCACTGTATGTAGCTTAATTTAGGTACAAATCTGTCAACATGTGTATTATATAAATAAAATTAATATTGGGAAGATACTGAAAATTATTCAGCTGAACTTGTTTAAAAGACCTAGTTGTAATCAAATCCATGTTTCAGTTTATATTTTTGCTCAAGCAACCTAAAATACACATTAAGTTTACCAGAAATCAAGTCAATTTTTGCTGTAAATTCTTAGGTGGATTAATGATTTGATCATATCTAAAGAAGGGTGATTATTTTGAAATTGATATGAAAAAAAGAAAAAAGATAATAATCTGTGAGTGACAAAAAGTTGGTGGCCAAACAAAGTATTGTAATCACAAGTGATTTTTGGTTGTAGTTTCGACATTTATTAGTACAGCTACAACAGGGAAAAAGACTATTAATTTCAACCTAGGGGCCCAGCCTGTCAAAATTCAATATTTAATGGTAGAGGTATAGGCATCTTCTCAAAAGGTCTAGGGGCCCAGTCCAAAATCTAGGGTCCATGGCTTGTCTTTTTCTCTGTACAATATCATGACTTTTATGCCCCGCATCGATGGATCATGGTCATATTGTTTTACTGGTGTCTGTCTGCCTGTCTGTCTGTCTGCAAAACTTAACCGGCCAACTGAACATTTTCCTATAATTTCAACCCTGATTAAGTTACAATGCTAATATTTGGTATGTAGATGGGTCTAAAGAAGACACAACTGGGGAAGGTCATTTCATCAAGGTCAAGGTAAATTTTTAACCCTTTTCCCTAAAACATTACTCAAAAACTTAACCTGCCAACTAAACATTTTCCCACAACTTCATCCCGAATTAAGTTACAATGCTAATATTTGGTATGTAGATAAGTCTCAACAAGGCGCAACTGGGGAAGGTCATTTCATAAAGATCAAGGTCAAAATTTTAACCATTTTCCCTTTAACAAAGAGAAAAAAATCAACCGTTTCTAAAGAATTCCTGTTTACGGGGGCATGGTGTTTCACAAACACATCTTGTTTTTAGCTCACCTTAGCACAAAGTGCTCTGACTGAGCTATTGTGATTGTCCATCTGTCCGTCCGTCCGTCAGTTCAAAATTACAAAAAAAACTTCTCCTAAACAAACCATGGAATTTCAACAAAACTTCACAGAAATGATCCTTAGGTCATGCTCTTTCAAAATACTTCAAAGAATTGAAATCCATGAAGAACTCTGGTTGCCATGGCAACGGAGTGTAAAAACTTAAAAAATCTCCTCCCAAGCAGTAAGGCTTAGAATTTTGATATTCTGTTCAAATCATCATCTATTGACCCTCTACCAAAATACTTCAAAGAATTACCGTATCTTGAAAATTAGCCCTTTTCTATGCTATCTCTGATTTTACATAGAAATAAAGAAGGAAATCTTTAAAAATCTTCTTCTCCCAAATCCTAAAGCCTAGAGCTTTGATATTTGTTACAAATCATCATCTATTGACCCTCTACCAAAATACTTCAAAGAATTACCATATTCTGATAAATAGCCCTTTTCTGAGTGATCCCTGATTTTACATAGAAATAAAGAAGGAAATCTTTAAAAATCTTTTCCCAAACCATAAGGCCTAGAGCTTTGATATTTGGTACAAATCATCATCTATTGACCCTCTACCAAAATACTTCAAAGAATTACCGTTTTCTGAAAATTAGTCCTTTTCTTGGCAAGAACGAAATCTTAAAAAATCTTCTTCTCCCAAATCATAAGGTCAAGGGCTTTTAAGTTTCTTTGTAAAAATCATCATCTATGAACCTACTACCAAACTACTTGAAAGAATTACCGTATTCTTAAAATTAGCCCTTTTCTTGGCGATCCCTGATTTTGAATAGAATAAAAGAAGTAAACCTTTAAACATCTTCTTCTCCCAAACCCTAAGGCATAAAGCTTTGATATTTTGTACAAATCATAATCTATTGACCATCTACCAAAATACTTCATAGAATTACCGTACTCAAAAAATTATCCCTTTTCTTTGTGATCCCTGATTTTACATAGAAATAATGAAGGAAATCTTTAAAAGTCTTCTTCTCCCGAACCATTAGGTCAAGGGCTTTAATATTCAGTGTGTAATAATACCCTTTGACCCTCTACCAAAATATTTCATAGAATTACTGTATCCTGAAAATAAGCCCTTTTCTGTGCAATCCCAGAAAGGAGTTATGAAGGATATCATAGAAAATGTTCTCCTTCTAAACCATTAGGCCTTGAGCTTTGATATTTGGTATGTATTAATGCCTATTGACCCTCTACTTAAGTACTTCAAAGAATTACCGCACTCTAAATGTGGTTGGATCTTCACTATACCTGGGATTAAAGGAGAAAATCTTTAAAAAATCTTCTTCTCCCGAAAGATTAGGTGTAGGGCTTTGATATTTCGTATATTATATATTTATGCCTTGAGGCATTATACTCAGGGGAGTGATAAAGGACCATCATGGTCCTCTTGTTATTGTTTATTGACGAAAAGATGACAGTCTATCTACCATTCTGACTGACTGAAAACATTCTAAAAGAAGAAATTGCTTGTAACAAATAACAATGGATTTGTGTACAACGGAACTCATGCGAGA
This sequence comes from Fragum fragum, assembly GCA_946902895.1. Classification (NCBI taxonomy): domain Eukaryota; kingdom Metazoa; phylum Mollusca; class Bivalvia; order Cardiida; family Cardiidae; genus Fragum; species Fragum fragum. The sequence goes on from OX336365.1 coordinate 39,601,515, forward strand.
AACTAATTTCAAAACAAATTCTATAGTGTGGATTCTTGTTAGTTTCTTGCCAAAAACACGTAAATATCTTGCATTTTGTTTGGAAAAAAAAGCGCAATTTTGGACTTATTTAACTGATGAGGCCATCAGGCTCGACATTATAAGAACTTTTCCAACTGCTGGTTTGGCCATTCTCTATATAGAAGAAGAAGCAATGGTTACTGTCCCATGAAAGGGAAATCACTTGCTCCTGATACAATTTTTAGCTCACCTGAGCACGTAGTGCTCAAGTGAGCTATTGTGATCGCCTTTTGTCCGGCGTCCGTCCGTCGTGCGTCGTGCGTCGTGTGTCGTGTGTCGTGCGTCGTCCGTCAACAATTTCTTTAAACAACATCTCCTCCTAAACTACTGGGCCAATTTGAACCAAATTTGGCAGAAATGTTCCTTAGGTGGTCCCCTTAAAAAATAGCTAAAAGAATTGAAATCCGTTAAAAACTCTGGTTGCCATGGCAACAAAAGTGAAATTTTAAAATGATCTTTAAAAATCTTCTCCTCCTGACCCAGAAGGCGTAGAGCCTTGATATTTTGCATGAAGCATCAGTATATTGACCTCTTTCAAAATAGCTAAAATCATGATCCTCGGGTCCCCAGGGGCGGAGCCCCAGGGGGGTGGGGTTTATATAGAAATAAAGAGCGATTTTTTAAATGACATCTCCTCTCAAACCACTGGGCCGATTTGAACCAAATTTGGCAGAGATGTTGCTTAAGTGGTCACCTTCAAAAATAGCTAAAAGAATTGAAATCCGTTAAAAACTCTGGTTGCCATGGCAACAAAAGTGAAATTTTAAAATAATCTTTAAAAATCTTCTCCTCCTGACCCAGAAGGCGTAGAGCCTTGATATTTTGCATGAAGCATCAGTATATTGACCTCTTTCAAAATAGCTAAAATCATGATCCTCGGGTCCCCAGGGGCGGAGCCCCAGGGGGGTGGGGTTTATATAGAAATAAAGAACGATTTTTTAAATGACATCTCCTCTCAAACCACTGGGCCGATTTGAACCAAATTTGGCAGAGATGTTGCTTAAGTGGTCACCTTCAAAAATAGCTAAAAGAATTGAAATCCGTTAAAAACTCTGGTTGCCATGGCAACAAAAGTGAAATTTTAAAATAATCTTTAAAAATCTTCTCCTCCTGACCCAGAAGACGTAGAGCCTTGATATTTTGCATGAAGCATCAGTATATTGACCTCTTTCAAAATAGCTAAAATCATGATCCTCGGGTCCCCAGGGGCGGAGCCCCAGGGGGGTGGGGTTTATATAGAAATAAAGAACGATTTTTTAAATGACATTTCCTCGCAAACCACTGGGCCGATTTGAACCAAATTTGGCAGAGATGTTGCTTAGGTGGTCCCCTTCAAAAATAGCTAAAAGAATTGAAATCTGTTAAAAACTCTGGTTGCCATGGCAACAAAAGTGAAATTTTAAAATAATCTTTAAAAATCTTCTCCTCCTGACCCAGAAGGCGTAGCGCCTTGATATTTTGCATGAAGCATCAGTATATTGACCTCTTTCAAAATAGCTAAAATCATGATCCTCGGGTCCCCAGGGGCGGAGCCCCAGGGGGGGTGGGGTTTATATAGAAATAAAGAACGATTTTTTAAATGACATCTCCTCTCAAACCACTGGGCCGATTTGAACCAAATTTGGCAGAGATGTTGCTTAGGTGGTCCCCTTCAAAAATAGCTAAAAGAATTGAAATCCGTTAAAAACTCTGGTTGCCATGGTAACAAAAGTGAATTTTTAAAATAATCCTTAAGAAACTTCTCCTCCTGACCCAGAAGGCGTACAGTCTTGATATTTTGCATGAAGCATAAGTATATTGACCTCTTACAAAATAGCTAAAATCATGATCCTCGGGTCTATTTGGGCAGACCCAGGGGGGGGGGGGTGTGTGTATAGGCATGAAGCATCAGTTCACAGACTTCTTTCTTATTTCTGGAATTATAACCCTTGGAAAAAGTTTTTTCCTTCTTTCAAATCGGCACTAAAGCCTTGGAATTTGTAATTCGGACTTTTGGATTCCCAGGTTCATAGTCTTTATATGTAATTGTGGCCCACTTGTTTCATAATCCTAACCTTAACATGAAACTAGACTGTTGAAAGAAAAAGAGCCTTTATCTCAGGTGAGCGCCCCAGGGCCAACGGCCCTCTTGTTTCTCTTCTTTGCTTTCAATGGGGTGGGGGAAATTTAGGGAAAATACACATGTAGAGTTTCTCGTTTTATACACAAATGATTTCAAATGCACACACAAGTTATTGCATTTGTAGCGTTGTTTTTTTTAGGAAAAACCAGTATTTCAAATCATTCAACCAGAAACAAGTTTTCACGCATTTTAGCTCATTTCCAAGCATGCTCATAAACTTTAAGTGAAGGTCAATGTGATCGCCTCCATCTTGTTTCATTGCTGATGAAGAAAATAACTAACTTGCTGAAGGCCAACAGCCTCCTTTTAGTCATGAATATCCAGGAAAATGGTTTAAAACTTTGACTTAATATATCCATGGTAAATTGTCTAATGAATTGTAAAAATGAGAGAAATAATTTCCTCCCGTTTCAAGATAGAATCTAGGTCAGTTATTAGTGGAGTTAGCAAATACATGTTAACTGTCTGCCAGGCACAGTATATGTAACAAGTTACAACCCTGTTATAGTCGCGATTCAAGCGACTATTTAACCCCATTGAATAAAACACCACTACCTTAAATTTGACTAGATCTTTGAAATTGACATGTAGTACTTCAATTGTAATAATAATATGCTCAGCCAAAAAAGAATTAAATGTTATCTTTGATTTCTATACCTTTTATCATTTAACCTTTTACCACACAACCACAAAATTTCACGCACTGATTAAATAATATTAAATGCGTTTTCGGTAAACAGTAAGGGGTCGTGATTGATAGAATAGGGTTTAACACAAATTTTAATAGTATTTCAGTTATATCAGGGTGGCTGGAGCTCCTAACCATGAATTCCTGGTAGTTCAGACACCAGTACTACCACTACATGCTTATCGAGCCTCCAGCTGCTCCTCCTACTTAGGTGTACGATTTACTTACTCAAATTGATGATACATGCTGGCATTATTGAGCGCGATTACTGATAAGCCAGCAAAACGGCTCTCAGGACTTTCAGTCCTTTGATTGTTTCTACATTCATTTATTTTTCTGTAAGCTCGGGCACATCTTGGTGTAAGAATAGTACATGAACCGATGTAATTGTGCGTGAATTAGGTACTGTAGAACGTGAATGGGCGCTCTGATAAAGGAAGGATGTTTTTGAAATTGGGTACCATCTTTCAAGTATCATAAAAGGGCCTTATGAAAATTTTATTTAAATATTCTAGTTAACACCATGAAGTCCCGATATTGTATAGGATTCAATTTAAACTTTCACAGAATGATCTTTAAACTTTCATAGAATGATTGTACCAACATTAGGATGGTTCTTTTTGAAATTGGGTCTAATCATTGAATAATTGCGGGAAAAGGGACCTCATTAGTGTTAGGCAATCAGTTTCAAATCATAATCAATTATCGTTTTTAGTCGGAAGAATAAATTCAACTAATGATCAATTACAATATCGGTTTCTTTGAAGTCAATTCAGTACTCTACGTATACATGCTATGGCATTATCACTACTGCCTGTAACTTTGATTTTATTTTTTAACTTTATACAACCATGTTTTAAAACTTGTAAGCCTTGCTTTTTTATGGAGACTTGATTCATTCTCAAGACAAGGTAAAAATGTATTGCATTCCCTAAGTAAAATGTTACCATTGAACAAGAAGTAAACAAGACCAAATTAGTAACATTGATCTTGCTAGTTGACTTGACATATGTATCAGTGATTTGTACCTTCATAATTATCAAGCAGTGAATAATCTAGATTTTGCCATCTCTGGTTGGATTTCAACCAAATTTCACAGAAACCTTTATCTTCAAAAAATTTTGAATGAATGAAAAAATCCTTTAAATGGGCAGGGCTAATTTCCATTTGGTGGAACCTTAGAAAATCTTTGTCTCAGAAACCACTGAATGGTTTTCAACCAAACTTTACAGGTATGATCCTTGGATGGCACTTTTTCAGATTCTTTCAAATAATTCTGATCAGCTGATAAACATAGCTTTAATGGGCATGGCTGATTTCCATATGGTGAAAGCTTTGAAAATCCTTTTCTCACAGTCCTCTAGTGACTCTTTCAGATTCAATTAATTAATTTTGATTGGTTGTAAACATAGTTTTTACTGTCATGGCTTATGTCCATATTTGGTATGGAATACCTTTTTCATCTGACTACGTGAATTAATTGACTTTTTTTAAAACAATGAAACTTTTGAAATATTAAAAGATTCCATTGACAAGATTTATTTGCCACACATGGTGAATATGATTCATTTTTAATTAAAACACCATTTGCTTAATCTGTACAAGAAGGCCTGTGAAGCAATACAAGTACTCAAGGGTCTCTAGTTCTGAAAGTACAACAGGTATCTATAAGGGTATTTCCTTGACATGCACTTAGGGGTCATAAATGTTTTCTCTTGTTTTTCAGACATTTGCAAACTGTAACAGTAAGTCATGGTCATGGAAACTCCTAGTCCTCAGTGTGTTGGCCGTGAATTTGTGAGGCAGTACTACACCTTGCTTCATGAGGCCCCACTGCATCTCCATAGGTGAGTTGGTGTTTTATAGCTTGTATCTGGTGAACCCATTTTTAACAAAGTCCCAGTTACACAATTAGTGGATTGTCATCCCACTGACTTTGCTAGCAATGCTCATTGACTATAACAGGAATTTCAACTTTGATATGGGGTCCCAGGTTCAATCCCTGGCCACATCAAATAGCCTTTTTGACATTTGTCTCCAACCAATGTGTTAATAATGGTAAACCTAAGTGGGATGAGCAGCTGGAGGCTCAGAAAGAATGTAGTGGTAGTACTGGTGAGAGGAATAACAAAAATCCATTGTTAGATGCTCCAACTGCCCTGTTATTATTAAAGCACTGTTAGGTGGCGTTAAACCCCATTCAATCAATCAACTTTGATATTATACAGCATTATTTTCAAAATTTACGGTCAATAACAGGCAACAAGAAAGTAAATGGTTGGTTGGTGACCTAAGAATTTTAATCACAAGAATGTTTCATATTAGTTCCAGCCAATGCCTATCTAAAATTATTTTATAGGTCAACTGATGTACTGATTGACAGCTATGATAGATCAATTCCATGGCTTCCTGTCATTTCCTTTCAACTTTCAATCAGGGGCAATCGCTGCTTATCCCATTTGAAGTTGAACTTCTTATGAATTGTCCATTGATGAGAGACACAACTAGCATGTATCTGAAATGACATAAGCAATTATTAGAAACACTGGGTGTTGTGATATAAATAAAACACTGTCAAAAGAGGTGTTTAATTCAATACAGTGATAAGATCTGCCTTGAAGTTTTAGTTTCATTACTCTTTGCTCAGAATTCTGATGAGCATTATTTGTTTCTTGTAACAGTTCAATTTGAAAATTGCTAGCAAAACCAACTGACCTCCAACAAGGCTTTTGGACTTGGTTATTAATATTAAACCAAGAGTGCAAAACCCATTCCCGCTCAGAAATGCTTTTTGATGCCCATCAAGATTAAAAAGCTATGGAAAACATTGTGGAAAATTAAGAAATTGCATGTAACTAGCAATTTCTTCATTATCCATAACCAAAAAGACAAACGGATTTTGAAACTATGAGTTGTCATGTGCTGCTTTCTTTCAATTTGGACCAGTCTAAAATTTTGTTGTATATATATAATTCATATTCACTATTATACAAAAAAAAAGCAATTCATTGGTCAATAAAAAATGATTGACAAAGCTAATTTTCATGTCTTGTCTATAAGAATGAATTGGAGATTCACTTTATGATTGCCAGTAGCTATCTGTCAGTTTGTGAAATCAGCGATCTGCTAAGGTATTTAAAGGAAGGGGACAATGTTCACATGGTCTAAAAAAAAGTGGGGACATTTAACAAAATTGATGTATCACATTAACGCTCTAATGATTTTGGGATTAAGGGAACATTGTCCCAATGGACTTTTAAAACTGGGGACATTTATTATATTTCTGGGACAATGGTGCAAAAACACAGCCTTATCAAACCAAGGGTGATATTGTTTACTCTTTATTTCATTCAGGTTCTACAGTCATAATTCCAGCTTTGTTCATGGTGGTGTAGAAAAACCAGGGGAAGAACAACCCCCTGTCATGGGACAAGCTGTAAGTATATAAAAATGATAAAAAAAGGCTCTCAATAAGCGAACATCTACGTATATTACGTCAATAAAATTAGGAAACAAATCTACAAAATCAGATCCGGACATTTATTAATGTCCAAGATTAGAGAGAAAACTTCCTGATTTAATCAACCGGATGATTTCTGAAATAACAATAAAAGGGGTGATAACCAAAAGAATGTATACTCTCTTCAAAAGTCTATAAAATGCCCAAGGGTAAAATTGAATCCACAAGCAGTTTCCTTAAACATCTCCATGATAACAGATACAGATGAGAGCGTACTTAACTTACCTGTTCACTAAGTGACCCATTGCAGGATCTTAGCCGATTTTTGGAAGTTTTACCATTATTTCTTCCTTTACAACAATGTTGGCAGAAACTGTCTTCATACATTTTTGTTGAGTCTGCTTGAGGGGAGTGAGCGAACTTATCACAATTTTGCTTCATTGTTAGTGCGTTAGTGTGTGCGTCAATCCAGACTTTACCATCTAAATTTATGGATGGTTTTGAAAATAACTTGGCACAATTGTTCTTTTTGATGAGTTTGTTGTGATACCTCAAAGGCGAAGGTCACAGTTCAAGGTCAAAGGTCAAAATTGACCTTGTCCAAGCTTAACTTCTACATTTATGGATGGATTTGAAATTAACATGGCACAGTTGTTCTAGTATCATGAAAACGTTTGTTGTTATACCTCAAGGGTCAAGGTTGTTGTTATACCTCAAGGGTCAGGGTCAAAGTTGAAGGTCAAATGTCAAAATTGACCTTGTCTGGAGCATAATTCCTACATTTATAGATGGATTTGAAAATAATTGGCTCAGTTGTTCTTCTTGATGAGTGCTAGTGTCATGCAAAACTTTTGTTTTGATACCTCTAAGGTCAAGGTATCAGTTGAAGGTCAAACAACCTTGTCCAGAGTATAACTTCAATGGTACAGTTTTTTGCTCACCTGAGTGCTCATGGTGAGGTATTTTGATCGTCCTTTGTCCATCGTGCGTCGTCCGTTGGTGTCAATAATTTCAAAATGACATCTCTTCCTAAACAGCATGGCAGATTTCAGCCAAATTTTGCAGAAATGTTCCTTGAGTAGTGCCCTTTGAAAATTGCTAAAAGAGTTGAAATCCATTGAAAACTCTGGTAGCCATGGAAACAAAACATATATTTTAATGAAATCTTGAAAAACTTTTCTCTTCTTGACCCAGAAGGCGTAGAGCCTTGATATTTTGTATGAAGCCTCAGTACATTGACCTCTTTCAGAATTGCTAAAATCATCACCCATGTGTAGAGCCTTGATATTTAGCATGAAGCAACAGTACTTTTACCTCTTCCTTAGTTGCTAAAATCATCATCCTCAGGTCCCCAGGGGCAGAGCCATTGAGGGGGGTTGGGCATGTATAAATAAAGAAGGATTTTTAAAAAGACATCTCCTCCTAAATCATTGGGCAGATTTCAACCTAATTTGGCAGAATTGTCCTTTTGGTGGTACAAATAGCTATTTTGTATAATTGTGATTTTTGTTTACAGGATATACATAAGAAAATAGTATCACTAAACTTTAGAGATTGTCATGCCAAGATCAGACAAGTGGACAGCCAAGCTACCGTTGGAAATGCTGTTGTTGTACAGGTAATATCATTGGGCTCTTTGGGCTCATAGACATTCATTAGGAGAGCCATGTCGGTTGTCATGGAGTATTGGAGCAACACCATGAAGTTTCAGTTTCATAACAATATTGCAGATTTCATTCTCATGTGTTCATCTAGTTCAAATCCCCCAGTTCAAATGAAGTTGCAAAAATCAAGATTAGGCTTCAATTACACACTCACAACTTCAAATCTGGCTTTATAAAGCAAAAGTAAAGCAAGAGTGTTCTAACATGTGTGTCCCACTTTCGAAAGTTCAATCAAGAACCAGTTAATGTATGTTAAAACCGCTACTTCAAATCATCCCTAGCTGCCGTCATAGTGCAGTCAGTAGCGTGCCAGACTCCTTATTGGATGTCATGGGTTCTATTCCCTGCAGCGGCACATATTCTTTCCAACATTTGTCTCTCACCAATGATTGGATAATCGTAAACCTATGTGGGATGGCAGCTGGAGGCTAGGAAAGAATTTAGTGGTAGTAGTAGTACTGGTGAGAGAAATACACGGAATACATTGTTAGGTGCTTCTGTGTCTGAAATTGTTTTCCTCACTTCATAAATGTAAAAAATTAGAGATTTTTTCACATTGCCTGCCGTGTCCAAGTGGAAGACTTGGCAGCTGCTGGGCCCTTGTTAGTCAGTAAACAGAGACATGTTTTCCAGGTGTCATGGGTTAAAGACTGGCCATTGATACAGAAATATGATAAAGGTGCCATTGTAATACATACTTGATATAGTTGATAAAAAAATATTTTTACTAAGTGATTTAGTACACATCCTTACCCTCCCCCATCTTTTTAGCTCACCTGAGCACAAAGTGTGAGGTGAGCTATTGTGATCGGTCGTTATCTGTCCGTCCACAATTTCTTAAAAAATCTTCTCCTCCTAAACCAGGAGGCCAATCAAGCTGAAACTTTGCAGGGATGTTCCTTGGGTGAAGTTCTACAAAAGTTGTTAAAAGAATTTAATTATGTCAAAAACTCTGGTTGCCGCGACTTTTGAAAATTGGAATCTTTAGTAATTCTTTAAATATCTTTAAAAATCCTTTCCTCCTAAACCAGTAGGCCAATCAAGCTGAAACTTTGCAGGGATGTTCCTTGATGGAAGTTCTACAAAAGTTGTAAAAAGAATTTAATTCCGTCTAAAACTCTGGTTGCCGCGGCAATTGAAAATGGGAATACTTAGTAATTCTTTAAATATCTATAAAAATCTTTTCCTCCTAAACCAGTAGGCCAATCAAGCTGAAACTTTGAAGGGATGTTCCTTTGGTGAAGCTCTTCAAAAATTGTTAAAAGAATTTCATTCTGTTAATAACTCTTATAACTGCGACATATGTAAAATGGGAAATTTTATAAAATCTTTGTTGTTATTTTTTTCATAGACTACAAGGCCAAAGGTCTTTATATTTGTATAGAGCTGAATCATATGGTTCTCTACCAAGTTTTCAAATATTTAATCTTTGGGGTCAAAAATGGTCCCACCCCTGAGATCCGAAGTTTGGAAAAATGCTTAATTAGAGCAATTTCAAAAAACTTTTCCTCTTAAACTATAAGGTCTAGGATATTCGTATTTGGTATGTAGCATGACTAGATGGTTTTGTACTATATCACTTAAAGTTATCCTCCTAGGGTCAAAAACAGCCTTGCACTAGGGGTCCAAAAATTGGGAAAAACGCAAAATTTGAGTTTGTTAAAAAAAGAATCTTCATTTTAAGGCGGAGGGCACTTATATTTTGAGTGTAGCATAGCCTGGCTGTTATCTATCAATTTTGATTAAATTATGCCTGTTGGTTAAAAAACACCCCTTCCCTGGGTGTCCAAAGTTTGTTAGAATACTCAATTAGACTATGTTCAACAGTCTTCTCCTCCACATCTTCAAAGTCTTAAGGCATTCATATTTGGTATATACCATAACCAGATGGTTCTCTACCATGTTAGCTAAAATTTTAGCCCTGGGATAAAACATGGCACTGCCCCAGAGGTCCAAAATTTGGCAAAACACCCAATTAGAGCAACTTCAAAAGACTTCTCCTTCTGAAATAAAAGGTGAAGGGCATTTAGCATGACTAAATAATTTTGTACTATGTTACAGGGAAATATGCTCTTGGGATAACAAACGTCTATGCTCCTGGGGTTGAAAATTGTGTAAATAGATAGACCTCATTGAGGAGAAGTGCAGTGCACAAGAACCCCAACTCTTGCTTGCATAATTTTGGAGATATTGCCCTTTGTTATTATTGTTATGATACCGGTGGGGGCATCTGTGTCCTGTGGACATAGCTCTTGTTAAACCTATTTTCCCTAAGGATGACAAATTCTGGGATAGTTTGGTAATGGATTAAACTATAAAGCCAAAGGCATTCAATTTTATTGTAAAGCATTAATGGATTTTTTGTACAAAGCCCAAAATCTTATATTTGTTTTAGTTATTTTGCTCAAGTTATGTCTTTTTTGTACAAAAAAGTACTGTAATTTGCAGATGCCTAAGGTGAGTAAATTAGGACCATCATGGTTCTCTTGTTTCAAAATCCCCAACAAGAGGTGGGGACAGATCCCCCACTTAACTCAAATCCTAGAATAAACACTGCCGTCAAAACATTCTGTGTGTCCATTTGTACATTCACATCTTGTTAACACATTTTTGGACGAAATTGAAGAAAAAATTCACAAATTTTCCTAGGCACCTGGGGTTATGCCATTTTAGGCTGTGTCTCAGAAAAAGGGGGGCTGAATGCAAAATTTGGTTACATATTTCCAACATTTGAATATGAAAAATTTGAAATCGACAATTTTTAGGTTATGAAAATTTGAAAATCTTGTCTTTCTTGGAAGAAAACAATGTGGGAAATGAGGAAATTGCTTTTTCAAGCAATATCTCATTTTCCATATTGTTTTCCCAAGGATTTTTCTTTGGGATGTAAAAAAGCTGAATTGTGGAAGAATTAGTCATTATTTTATGATTGATATTTTTTCAGGTAACAGGTGAACTTTCCAACAATGGCCAACAAATGCGGCGGTTCATGCAGACATTTGTCCTGGCACCACAGTCGCCCAAAAAGTATTATGTTCACAATGATATATTCCGGTATCAAGATGAGGTGTTTCACGATAATGATACAGACACCGAGAATCAAGAGGACACTGTGGGTAAGGCTCTAAATCATATAGCAGTGTGATCTTGGCCAAAACCAAATTTTTACAATGGTCCATACTGAAAGAAGTGCCATATGACATTTCTGTGTTGTAATATACCCCACAACAGAGTGGAGTATACTGGCATCGCTAATCTGTCCAGGGACACAATTTTGTCTGGATCTTTAGTGTCATAGTTTTGTAAGTAATGCTCTGAAAATTATGCATAGTATTTGTGTAGATAAGAAGTTATGCATGTGCAATTTGATGATTATACTATAATTGTTTGCAGAGTAATCTTCCCTTGAATTTGTAAATTTTACTTAACTATTGTTTTCCATAGAAATAATCCTACTGTATTGCATGTATTGAAATCAAGTTACACTCATTATTACCAGTAATAAAGAATTGTGCTAGAGCAATAATTATCATTACCATTTAATTCTTTGGTTGTAATTGGTTGCAGAATCATCTCCATACCATCATTGACTTGTTGGGGTATAATGGTTAGCAATAGCTGTAGTTTGAAAAACAAACTTTAGCCTGGTAGAAAACAGTTGCCACAAGCACTTTCATCTTTTCCCACAATTTCCCAAAGAGCTTGTATCTCTTGGGGGATGTAAGTACTGCAGGCCTCCTAATGAAACCTTTAAAACCTTTAAAAACCTTCAATTTCAGAGTTACAACCTTTACATTTCCCAAGAAAACCTCTAAAACTCCAAAATAGCCTGTAATTCTCACTCAAAACCTTTCGATATTTGCTCTGACTGGTTGCCGTGCTAGCTTAAAGCAAGTAATGTACTGGTTTTTCATTTTCCCTTCTTTTATGAGTAGTTAAACAATGCTCCTACACTGTAAAACGGGAGCTATGTATGATATAAATATGCAGAGAAAGCAGGTATACACATTAAATAAATCAAGTATTATATTGCATTATTCAAACAGAACATACATTAAAAAAAGACTTTGATATCACTAGGTTTAATAAAGAAATGAGAAATTTGACGAAAATAGCCTTTATTTACTCTTTATATTTTCATATTTTACACTAAAAGGCCTTTATGTTCATACATTGGTGCTCTTATAAAAACAATTATTTTTGTTTTGGCCTGCTAGGAGGCCTGATACTGTTAAAAGTGGTGTTAAACCAAATACAAACAAATTATTGATTGTACAAGTAGACACTCATTTGGAAGTTGAATAATAATAAGTGGAGTTACACAAATGAAATCATTTATGTAGACCAAAATTGAGTTCTGAACTCGGACATCGGCTGCCATTTTTTAACTCTGCTGTTTTCGGAGAAAACCTGAGGTATTGTCATCATCTTGGCGTCCTGTGCATTGGCGTTGGCATGACAAACTTTAACTTCAGTCATTTCTCTGTTGTTATTGGAGTTATTCTCGTGAAACTTGGTATGTGTATTGACCACAACAAGAGCTATCTAGACTATCAAGGAGGATAACTCTAAAAGTGTTTTTTGTAAGAGTTATGCCCCTTTTTCAACTTAGAATTTTTGCATTATCCAGCACCTGCAGCCGAGCGTTGCACAGTTAGTGGTGCTCTTGTTAACCTTTATGTTGGTTTGGGGACTATATTCAAGCTGTTGTTAAGACTTTTAAGTCGCTAACAAACTGTTCTTCTTGGTTGCATGCTACTGGCCATACAATTTGTAAAATAATGCCTTTTTTTTTTTTTAAATCAAACGTGGATTTCTCATTGGACCCGGTGGGCACAGCCAAAGAAGTAAGTGGGTGGGACCAGCAATTAGTCAATTGTGTATAAAATGAGATTGTGTTTGTTTCTACAGATTCTGAGCCAGAGATGGTTGAACCTGTTGGTGTACAAACAGACCTGATACAGGATAATCAGACTAGTTACTATGAACCACCACCATTAAGGTAAGTTGACTGGTCTGTTCAGAACTTCATGTAAACCATTCCCATACAATCCCACTTTTTACATCCCTCAAGCAATCAGAAAAAATTGTGGAAAATGAAGAAATTCAATTCACATGTTTTTTATTCCCCGAAGTTAGATTTTTAGCCCTACTGGTCAGGGGTCAGAAGAGCTATGGCGATGGTCTGTTTCCCGTCTGGATGACAGTTTTTATGGAATTATTCTAGGGGAATTTTGATAGCCAGTAGTGTGTCTCAGGCCCTCGATAATGCAAATTGTTTTTTACCCCTAAAGACAGATTTTTAAATAACATCATCCCAAAGATATTGTCAGCAAATTGAAGTTAGACAGTCTAAAATCTTGGTGTTGGGTAATGGGTTAAACAGATTTAGATTTCTCTGTTAAATAGTAGGATCATTCTCTTTGAAACTGTGTTACAAATGCATAAGTAACTATATCAAAAGTTTTAAGAATTCGGGTTTTGTCCTCCAGTACTTTTGTTTGCAATTTAACCCACACAATCCTGGATTTTTACATCCCCTGGAAATTTTCTATTCATAAACAAAATTGTGTGTAGCAAACATTTTTTTCAATATGCACAATGTTTTTATCTATAAAGGCAAGGATTTAAATTTCACCAACTTGAAAATGTCGTCTTCAACATCCTTCAATTAAGACTAGCCTAAAATTTTGTCATTTTATAATGGGTAAAAGCAAGTCCCTGCCTCCGCTATTAAGTGGCAATTAGAAGCACATAGATATGATATTACATTTTACGTTCACAGTAATGGAACAGGTCTTCTTGAGGAGGAACATGAAGACACTCCCACATCTCCAAAGTCAGAGGCGGAGGAGCCAATAGATGAACCGATCAATGAACAAATTCCACCTGAAATTGACACATTTGAGGCCCCAAAGGAGGATTTAACAGTCATACCCCAAACACAGCAGGATGAACCTCCCCAAGGTGAGTCTTTTGATTTGTGATCAGAATTAACAGTTGGAAAACGTGTTACATTAATGTTTAATTCTTAGTATTGTCATTAATTTTTTTGTCCAATCTGCTAGATTTTGGTAAAATCCGAGTGAGCAGTCAACCCTGAACAGCAGCCAATCTGTGAACAAAGGCCTGCTCAAATCCCCCCATGCCATTTCACTCTTTAAGTTTACTGTAAACAGCAACCAATCTGTGAAATGCAGCCAGAGGCCACCCTCAATGGTCTATTTTTAGGTCACCTGACCGAAAGGTCATGATGACCTATTGCAATCATCGTTTGTCCGTCGTCGTGCGTCGTCCATCGTCCGTTAACTTTTATACATTTTCATCTTCTTCTCAAGAACTACTGGGCGGATTTCAACCAAACTTGGTAGAAAGCATCATTGGGGGATGCCAATTCAAGTTTGTGAAAATAGGGGTTCTGGGGGTCCAAGGGGCCCAAATAGGGGCCAAAAAGGGGTAATTTTTGGTACTTCTTTAAAAATCTTCTTCTTATAAACCGTTAATGCCAGAGCTTAAATATTTTGTGTGCATGACAACTAGGACAGGTATATTATAAATTGTGAAATTCATGCCCCTGGGGTCATGTATGGGGCCACATCCAGAGGTCAAAGTTCATCATGTTAAAAAATTCACATTTTCATCTTCTTCTGATGAAGTACAAAGCCAATTTCAAACAAACTTGTTGAAAAGCATCATTTGGTAATGGTTATTTGGATTTGTGAAAATAAAGGCTGGGGGGGTCAGGGGTGCCTAAATTGGGGACCAAAAGGGGGTCATTTTTGGTAACTTTTAAACATTTTCATCTTCTTCTCAAGAACTACTGGGCGGATTTCAACCAAACTTGGTAGAAAGCATCATTGGGGGATGCCAATTCAAGTTTGTGAAAATAGGGGTTCTGGGGGTCAAAGGGGCCCAAATAGGGGCCAAAAAGGGGTAATTTTTGGTACTTCTTTAAAAATCTTCTTCTAATAAACCGTTAATGCCAGAGCTTAAATATTTTGTGTGCATGACAACTAGGACAGGTATATTATAAATTGTGAAATTCATGCCCCTGGGGTCATGTATGGGGCCACACCCAGAGGTCAAAGTTCATCATGTTAAAAAATTCACATTTTCACCTTCTTCTGATGAAGTACTAAGCCAATTTCAAACTAACTTGGTGAAAAGCATCATTGGGTACTGATTATACAGATTTGTGAAAATAAAGGCTGGGGAGGTCAGGGGTGCCTAAAATGGGGACCAAAAGGGGGTCATTTTTGGTAACTTTTAAACATTTTCATCTTCTTCTCAAGAACTACTGAGGGGATTTCAACCAAACCTTTTTCTAATTCTTTCAAACAAAATCACTTGTCTTGGTGCTCTTTTACTCAGGTGACTGTTAAGGCCCACTGGACCTCTTGTCTTCTTTATATGACACTGTATAGCAGCCACTTTAATTAATTCAGACCAATTTTCACACTTTACAATACATAAGGTGTGAAGTTGTTTCACACCCTTTATATTATCAATGACCTTATTTCCCTTCATATATAGTAATATCCATTTTTTCTTAAAATACATATGCTTTTCAAAAACATGTTCAATTATGATTTTTCAACTATATCAACTTGTTTCTTATAATCAGCACTGTGTGGTTAAGCTTTTAAAAATAGCCATAATTTCTTTTCTCCAATTTGCATACGTAAGTCTAAAACAAAACAGAAGGAAAAAAACACATTATTTCAACTTAGTAGAACTAAATAAATATCTCATACACTGAAATAGTAGATGTGAATAGAGTTAAAACAGCTTTCAGATTGAATACTGTGAACAGCAGCCAATCTGTATACAGCAGCCACTTTAGGGACTTCCCTTCAGTGGCTGCTGTACAGAGATTCTACCGTATTTGCTTGAAATTTACAGATTGTTACTAGCCTCCTGACTTTGTGCATATTAGTATCTACCATTAAAGGCTGTGTCACTGAAAAAGGGACCTTAATGAGATTATGTCTTACATCCATTGTCACTATTAGAACTTGTTTTACTTTAGCTTTGTTGAACCATGAATATTAAAACATTACTCAAAACTTAACCTGCCAACTAAACATTTTTCTATAACTTCATCCCTATTGTAAATAATTTATAGTAAGAGGACCTATCACGGGGTTATCCCATTCCCATGCAGTGAAATTTTACACCGGTCCAAATTGAAAGAAGCTGCAGACGAAATTTCAAACTGATGGAATTTTAAATTTCTTTGTCTTTTTTTTTATAGAAAACATTATGGTTAAAGAAGAAATTGTTTAATACAAGCAATTTCTTTATTTTCCGCAATGTTTTCCCAATTATTTTTCTTGAGGGGCGTCCATAAGCGTCAGTGCGTCAATGGGTTAATCGACTTGAAAAGTTCTGTCAACCTATAGGTATCTATTGCAAGATAAATTATCACAATACTGCAATAAGTTGACCTATCATTACACCACTAATGGTTCTTAAACAATCCTTGTTTTATAATTTCTTTTTGAAGTGGTAAATGGCTCAGAAACTGCTTGTTTATACCATTTGTCTATTTTCAAAGCTACCATTTCACATGTCAAATGTTTTTCTCTTGATGCAGTCATAGAATTTGGACTGAAAATTACAAGCAAGTTTGGCTTTTATCCAGCAGGCAACAATTTTTAGTTGTATGATTTAATTGGAAAAATTTTTGTGTTCTAGGGTTAAAGAAATTTCTTTATTTCCCACTGTTTTTTTTTTTTAAAGCTTAAACATGAGGGGGGTTTAACCCATTCCTACACAATGACACAATTTGACGTCCCTCAAAAAAACCAATATGGAAATCTTGTGTAGAATGAAGCAACTGTTTGTTGCAAGCAAGCAATTTCTAAATTTTCCACAATGTTTTATACCCATAAAGTTGAAAAAATCTAAAATTTGATAAGATCCATAAAATTTTGCAATCTGGTATGGGTTAAAGGGACAAGTCAGTGTTTGTTTAAATTAAAAATTACGTGTTGTACCTGAAGAAAAAGGTTGTTGAAAACATTGTAGAAAATGAAGAAATTGCATTGTAAAAGCATTTTCTTCATTATCCACAATGATTTCTACCCAGAAAGACAAAGGTTTCTAAAATTTCATCATTTTGAAATTGTCTTTGTAAATGTCTTTCAATTTGTACAAGTCTACAATTTTGTCGTGTTTGAATCGGTTAAACACAATATGTGTACCCTAATCAGGGCTCCGGAAATCCGATAAATTGCCGTTCTGGACCGCATTTTGAATTGCCAGACCGATTGGAATCCCAAAAATTACACCAAAATCGGTCCGAAATTTTCATCAAATTTCACGTTGAAATATTGATAAACTCGCCCACCGTCTATCAAAATTCACTTGAAACCGACATAATCGAAGGGTTTCACATGTTACCTGCAGATTAAGAGATAAACAAGTGCCAAAAATCGATTATTAGTTTACCCGCCGGCCAGTGAAATGCCCATCCACACGTGGACCTAATTTGCAGTTTCATGCTTAATCGGACTTCGGGTATTAAGTTTTGTAAACTAATTGCTATAGAGAATCGGTTTGACTTACACTAATTGCTATAGAGAATCGGTTTGACTTACACACATTCGAAGTCTTATCAAATTGGACATCTAAAACTGCGTCGAATTAGATTGCCGTTACTCGTCAAACAAATTTCTTTTACTATAACATGGGATGCGTATATAAATCGAGACATGAACAGGCTTCAGTTGCCGTTCGTACAAAGTCGGAATAGCTCAGCACAACGCTTTTATGAAATTAATTTAACTCAAGAAAGCGCGTGAAACTGGGTTTGAAATTTGTAAAAAAAGTCACGTCGTTGATATATGTTTTAAAGTTTTTCATTCACGGTAAGAAACATAGCCGATAGAATTCAAACAATAAATGGAAATCCGCAGAATACAGATAATTTAAATGTAAACGAAAACGACAGCTTGAAAATATCGCTAGTTCCGTCAATAAAATTGAATCTTACTTCAGGAGTGGAAAATGTCAGAATGATAAATCGGAAATCAACTACAATAAATAAATGACCGAAATTTTTGCACAAATTATACTATAGGAAAATAGTGCAACACGTGGGCGACCCACTCGAGTTTGTCTCGTCAGTCTTTTTGATGTACGTCGCGACTCTGCGATCCCTTGGGGTACAATGGACTGACCCGACATTTTTGTGACGTCAGCTGTGTTTTTCCATCAACAGACGCTCATGTTGAAAGAAAATCGACATTACTGTGTAACTAGCTTATGAAAATGAAAAAGTATATCAATACTATAATTAAATCGGCAGTACTCGGGGGGGGGGGGGGGGGGCGTACATCACGGAGATATTCTGTAAAACCCGGAACTTTTAATAATGTAATTTATTTGTCTATCTAATTTTATAATATATTGGAATTTCGTGGACTGCCGTACTTTGCAATTTATTCACAGCCGAATTTTCAAAAACAAAATGAAAGTAGGATTTGTCAGTTGATTTCATCTATCTTCCACGCGTTGAAGATTATAATCATCATTTTTGAAAAAGAAGGCAACTACTGAATGAATGATGAACTCTTTTACGTACAGGAAAGGTGAAAAAGGCGGGGGTATTCATTTTTGTCGGCGGAGGGGAGGTCTTTTTTGCCGGGGGGGGGGGCATTTTCTCAGACCGATTTAAATTTCCAAATTTCCGGAGCCCTGACCCTAATATTCATTTTTTCACTATTCCATTAAACAAACATTTTGCCATATAAAGAAATGAGGGAATGTTTGACTTATCTTGTTATAGTAAGACAGTATTATTATAGAGAATTAAATGCGATTGATTGGGGAGATGGTTAAGAAAGATGCAATGCGATGATGGTGTAAGTTGCGTCTGAATAGCAATGAGGGTTGATCTCTTTGCAGTTGACGACAGTTTGAATCTGAGCATGTTGCAATTCTAATATTTTCTAACCCATTTCCACAATTGACATGTTTTGACACCCCTCTAGAAAAACAGTATTAAAATCATTCTGTAGAATAATGATATTGCTTGTTGCAAGGAAGCAAATTGTTCATTTTCCATGATGTTTTTGATCCAGAAATTTGAAAAATTCTAAGATTACATAAATTTTAGATTGTCAACTGCAAGTCCTTTCAGTTAAGACAGTTTTAAAATTTTGCGGAAGTGCATGTGGGGGTATACTCAATGAGTTTGGCTCACATGTTTCTTGTATCCATTTGTTAACTATTTCATTAAACAAACATTCTGCAATAAAAAGAAATAAGGGAATGTTTGACTTATCTTGCTATAGTAAGACAGTATTATTATAGAGCATTAAATGCGATTGATCGGGGGATGGTTAAGAAAGATGCAATGCGATGATGGTGTAAGTTGCGTCTGAATAGCAATGAGGGTTGATCTCTTTGCAGATGACGACAGTTTGAATCTGAGCATGTTGCAATTCTAATATTTTCTAACCCATTTCCACAATTGACATGTTTTGACACCCCTCTAGAAAAACAGTATTTAAATCATTCTGTAGAATAATGATATTGCTTGTTGCAAGGAAGCAAATTGTTCATTTTCCATGATGTTTTTGATCGAGAAATTTGAAAAATTCTAAGATTACATAAATAGATTGTCAACTGCAAGTCCTTTCAGTTAAGACAGTTTTAAAATTTTGCGGAAGTGCATGTGGGGGTATACTCAATGAGTTTGGCTCACATGTTTCTTGTATCCATTTGTTAACTATTTCATTAAACAAACATTCTGCCATATAAAGAAATGAGGGAATGTTTGACTTATCTTGCTATAGTAAGACAGTATTATTATAGAGAATTAAATGCGATTGATCGGGGGGATGGTTAAGAAAGATGCAATGCGATGATGGTGTAAGTTGCGTCTGAATAGCAATGAGGATTTATCTCTTTGCAGATGACGACAGTTTGAATCTGAGCATGTTACAATTATATTAATTTTTAATCCTTTACTACACAATGATGCTTTTGGGGCGCTCTTAAGAAATACAGTCATGGAAAATATGGGAAAAGGAGATTCTACCCTGTACTTTTTCTTCTTCTTGGCAAAGTTGAAATGTCATCTGCAATTTCTTTCAATTTTGACTAGTCTGAATATTTGTCTTTGGTAATTGGCTGATGTACTAGTGTTAAGTGGACATCTTGTGCAAAATCCTTTCCAACCTGACGTTTGGTCCAAATTGAGGGAGGTTACCTATATATCTTTCTGTTCAATCAAGAAGCAGGCCTCCTAGTGAATACTTTGAAAACCTTTAATTTCAGAGCATACATTTAAAATCTTTACATTTCCCTAGAACCCCGGCGGGGGCACATATTATTTCCGACAATTGTCTCTCACCAATGGGTGGATAATCGTAATCCTAAGTGGTATAGCAGCTGGAGGCTAGGAAAGGATGTAGTGGTAGTACTGGTGTGAGAAATATCAGGAATCCATTGTTAGGTGCTCCAGCTTCCGCGATATGACTGAAATACTGTTAAAAATGGCATTAAACCCATTCAATCAATCAATTTCCCGAGAAAATCTTTAAAATGCCAAAATAGCCTGTAAATCTCACTCAAAATTTATATTTGCTTTGACTGGTTGATGTGCTAGCTTAAAGTAAGAAATGGATTTTGTTCTGCATTTTCCATTCTTGTATGAGAGGTTAAATGGAAAATAGGTATACACATTAAATAAGGTATGTTTTAAGTTGCATAGTTCAAACAGTATATAACATCAAAAAATGACTTAGGTATGACTGTGGGTTTAATAAAGAACTGAGAACCTCAATGATAATAGCCTTTATTTACTCTTTATTTTTTCACATTTTACACTAAAGGCCTTTACTTTCATACAAAGGAGCTTTATAAAAACCTTTACTTTTGTTTTTGCCTGCTAGGAGGCCTGAAGAAGATAACATGTCTCTAGCAAATAGGTATTCAATGAAATTTAACAGTATTAACTTGGGATTTGAAAAAATGTGATAGAGCGAGAGTTGTTAGATGATGGTAAATGATGAAAGTTCCTTCAGAATGGAATCTTATAATTTGATTATTTTCAGTGGACGAACCAGCAAAGCCATTTTCCTGGGCAGCAATGGCAAGTAAGAACACTTCATCAGGTGCCCCACCTGTGTCACAACAGCCCCAGCCAACCCAACAGATAAAGCCTGTTACAACTGGGTTTGGATCACGACCTGAAAATAAACAGGAGACCAGCCCTACAGCTCCCAAAGAACAGAGGGCACCAAGGTAATAATAATACAGTCTTTATGTAACGAGGCAACATAGTTTGGTAATGGGTTAATTGTCTGCCCTATCACATGTACAATTCAGGTTTTGATCTTGATCACTTGACTGGTCCAAATTGAAAAAAGTTGCAGATGATAATTTATAGTTGGTGTAATTTATAAAAATCTTTTGTCTTGTAGGGCAGAAAACAATGTGGGTAATTTCTTCTTTTTCCACAATGTTTTCAAATTCTATGTTCTAGGGACGTAAAAAAGCGGGATTGTGGGAATTTTGTTAAGAATAAATTCTTAAAAGCTATGATGTTGTGTCAGATATCAAGAATGATCTTGTTGCTGATGAAAACTTTCTGAGCCTTATCAAGGATATTTGAGCTTTTTATTTTCTCTAAGTAAAAAGAACTCTTATATTTATCATTCCTCAATAAATATTTTTAACCAGGTGAGAGCTGGTGAATAGACTGGTAAATCTCATTGGCAACTGGGCTGGTGTTAACTTTACCTTATGTGCACTAATACTTCAATTCTCTGAATTTTTTTAGCTGACCTGAGCACAAAGTGCGAGGTGAGCTATTGTGATCGGTCGTTGTCCGTCGTCCGTCCGTCCGTCTGTCCGTCCGTCCACAATTTCTTTAAAAATCTTCTCCTCCTAAACTAGTAGGCCAATCAAAGTGAAACTTGCAGGGATGTTCCTTGGGTGAAGTTCTACAAAAGTTGTTAAAAGAATTTAATTCCGTCAAAAACTCTGGTTGCCGCGGCATGTGAAAATTGGAATCTTTAGTAAATCTGTAAAAATCTTTAAAAATTTTCTCCCCCTAAACCAGTAGGCCAATCAAGCTAAAACTTTGCAGGGATGTTTTTTAGGTGAAGCTCTTCAAAAGTTGTTAAAAGAATAAAATTCCGTCAAAAACTTTGGTTGCCGCGGCATGTGAAAATGGGAATCTTAAATAAATCTGTAAAAATCTTTAAAAAATTTCTCCTCCTAAACCAGTAGGCCAATCAAGCTGAAACTTTGCAGGGATGTTCCTTGGGTGAAGTTCTACAAAAGTTGTTAAAAGAATTTAATTCCGTCAAAAACTCTGGTTGCCGCGGCATGTGAAAATGGGAATCTTAAATAAATCTGTAAAAATCTTTAAAAAATTTCTCCTCCTAAACCAGTAGGCCAATCAAGCTGAAACTTTGCAGGGATGTTCCTTGGGTGAAGTTCTACAAAAGTTGTTAAAAGAATTTAATTCCGTGAAAAACTTTGGTTGCCGCGGCATGTGAAAATTGGAATCTTTGGTAAATCTGTAAAAATCTTTAAAAATGTTCTCCTCCTAAACCAGTAGGCCCACCAAGCTGAAACTTTGCAGAGATGCTCCTTGGGTGAAGTTCTACAAAAGTTGTTAAAAGAATTTAATTCCGTGAAAAACTTTGGTTACCGCGGCATGTGAAAATGGGAATCTTTGGTAAATCTGTAAAAATCTTTAAAAATGTTCTCCTCCTAACCCAGTTGGCCAATCAAGCTGAAACTAAGCAGGGATGTTTCTTGGGTGAAGTTCTACAATAGTTGTTAAAAGAATTTAATTCCGTCAAAAACTCTGGTTGCCGCGGCATGTAAAAATGGGAATCTTTAGTAAATCTGTAAAAATCTTTAAAAATTTTCTCCCCCTAAACCAGTAGGCCAATCAAGCTAAAACTTTGCAGGGATGTTTTTTAGGTGAAGCTCTTCAAAAGTTGTTAAAAGAATTTAATTCCCTGAACTCTTGTAACTGCGGCATATGAAAACGGGAAATTTTAGAAAATCTTTGTTGTCTTTTTTTTAACAGACTACAAGGCCAAAGGCATTTATATTTTGTATAGAGCTTAATCATATTGTTCTCAACCAAGTTTTTTTAAATATTTAATCTCTGGGGTCAAAAATTGCCCCGCCCCTGAGGTATGAACTTTGGAAAAATGCTTAATTAGAGCAATTTCAAAAGACTTCTCCTCTTAAACTATAAGGTCTAGGATATTCTTATTTGGTATGGGGCATAACTAGATGGTTTTGTACCATATCACTAAATTCTTCTTCAGGTCAAAAATACCTCTGCACTAGGGGTCCAAAATTTGGAAAAACGCAAAATTTGAATATGTTAAAAAAAAAATCTTCATTTTAAGGAGGAGGGCATTTATATTTTGAGTGTAGCATAGCCTGGCTGTTATCTATCTGTTTTGATCAAATTATGCTTGTAGGTTAATAAACACCCCTTCCCAGGGTGTCCAAAGTTAGTAAAAATGCTCAATTAGACCATGTTCAATAGTTTTTTCCTCCCAATCTAAAAAGTCTAAGGCATTCATATTTTGTATATAGCATATCCAGATGGTTCCCTACCATGTTAGCTAAAATTTTAGCACTGGGATAAAACATGGCACTGCCCCAGAGGTCAAAAATTTTTGAAAACGCCCAATTAGAGCAACATCAAAAGTCTTTTCCTTCTAAAAAATAAGGTGAAGGGCATACATATTTGGTATGTAGCATGACTAAATAATTTTGTACTACGTAACAGGAAAATATGCTCTTAGGATAAAAAATGTCTCTGTTCCTGGGGTTGAAAATTGCGTAAATTGCATTGAAAGAATTCTTCTTCTTAAATATAGGTTCCAGAGCATTTACATTAAAAACAAAGGATAACATTATTGTTATCTACCATGTTAAAATCCTTTTGACAAACATGGCCCTCCCCAAGGCATCCAAGGATATGAAAAACGCTCAATAAGAGCATGTTCACATATTTTCCACTCCTCATGTATAAGTTGTAATGCATTCATATTTTGATTTATAGTACATCCAGATTGTTCTCTACCAAGGTTGCTAAAATTACACCCATTTAAGTTGCAGACAGTAATTAGAGTTTAATTGAAATCTAAATACAAAGAATTTCAGGTAGAAAACACTGTTAGAAATGGATAAATTGCTTGTCACTCCCTTTCTCACTATGTATTTTAGAGCTGTAACGATACACTCGAATATTCGGTGAATCGAATATTTTTTTACAGGCGAGTACGTATCGTATTCGTCTGTCTGAGAACCGAATATTGGCGAATACAAAATGTGAAATATTTTTCCGGGGTGCAAAGTGCAAAAAAATATCATAGAGGTCATAGATATCCAACATGCACAAGCTATAACGACGGTTTCATCAAATTTATGAAGAAAGACGTAAATCCTTAAAGCCTAGGCGGCTCCCGTAGTCGATTGACAGAGAGCGCCTCTGATGCAAACTGAATACATATTCTAGATACTAAATCAAAGAATTTCTATTTCACTGGTGACAGCTATTTATTTGTTGTCTACAAGTGGCATTTTGGGTAGTGAATGATAGATTAACTGGACAATCGACGCATGACTTTGACCGCCAACGGTCAGACCTATGTTAATACTAACAATCTAAAATCATCTTTTTTTAAGTCAGTTTTAGTTCTACTTAACCTTTTAAATCAAGATTTTCAATTCAAATTCTAGTATTTATGGCCTAATTTTTCTATCTTATTGACAATTAAGTGCAGATTTTGAAGAAATTGAATGACATACTTTTTCCGAGCAAAGACCATTGTCTTCAATTAAATTACCTCCCTTTAAAAAATAAAAAGTAAGCCATGGCTGCATGTCCAATATACCTTGAATGTTGGCTAAAATTTAAATATTTCGTCTTTTCATTATAAGTGATCAATTCTGGTGACAAAAATTTTCATATTAATTGGTAAGTTTGTAACAGATAGAATTTTACAACATAATTCAAAATATACATATTTAAAGTACAAGTACGTAAAATCCATTATTAAGAGGCAAGCAATATGAAATGATCTAGCTTCAATCTACGAAGGTTCTTGATTCACCCTTTGTTAGGCTTGAGTTTGCCATACACCTCTGATTGCTGTTGCAGAAATGATAAAATAGTTAATTTAAACAGCTGTCTGTATCACAGATAGGCATAAGTTTGTTTCATTCTTCACTCAAAGAAATATACAGATAAATATGTCTGTTCCTGGAATAAGTTGTATTCATGAATAAAAATTCATATTCATGACCCTGTATCGTGATCTGTATTCGTATTCGTCACTTTCTGTATCGTTACAGCCCTAATGTATTTTTCAAACCTGTTTTCCCTGAGGGTGACAAATTCTGGGATAGTTTGGTAATGGATTAAACTATAAACCTGTTTTCCCTGAGGGTGACAAATTCTGGGATAGTTTGGTAATGGATTAAACTATAAAGCCAAAGGCATTCATTATTATTGTAAAGCATTACTGGATTGTTTTGTACAAAGCTCAAAATCTTATATATCTTTTATTCATTTTGCTCAAGTTGTGTCTTTTTTATACTAAAAAGTACTGTAATTTGGAGATGCCTCAGGTGAGCGATTTAGGACCATCATGGTCCTCTTGTATGCAATTTTTATTAGGGCATATTAGTGGCAATTTGGTATACTCCAATTCTCTATATAATGTCTGGTTCAACGGTTGACTTAAATTGCATGTGGAGCTCAGGGTCATTTTCAATATCCAGTTTGTCTGGTCAAAAATTGACAACATCTGAAATCGGGTTGAAATTCAAAAACAAATCCATTTGGTACAAGTATTTCCCCCCTCTTTGGACAGTGTTCAGCTTACCTGAGCACGAAGTGCTCATGGTGAGGTATTTTGATCGTCCTCTGTCCAGCCTCCTTGCATTGTCCGCTGTGTGTAAACAATCTTAAAATTACATCTTCTCCCAAACGGCTGGGCGGATTTAAAAAAAAAATTAGCAGAAATGTTCCTTGGGAGGTGCCCTTTAAGAATTGCTAAAAGAATTGAAATCCGTTAAAAACTCTGGTTGCCATGGCAACAATACTGAAATTTTAAAGAAAACTTTAAAAATTATCTCCTTCTGACCCAGAAGGCGTAGAGCCTTGATATTTGGCATGAAGCATCAGTACAATGACCTCTTTAGTATTGCAAAAATCATCACCATTGGGTACCTAAAATGACATCTCCAAAATTACTGGGCCTTGAGTCTTTATATTTTGCATGAAGCATCAGTTCATTGATCTTTTTCCAGATTGCTCAAATCACCAACCCTCGGGCCCCCTCAAATCACCAGCCTCGGCCCCCCAGGGGCAGAGTCCCAGGGGGGGTCGGGGCTTATATAGAAATAAAGAAGGATTTTTAAAACAACATCTCCTCCCAAACCACTTGGCGGATTTCAACCAAAGAATTTAATCAGTTGAAAACTCTGGTTGCTGACAATAAGAGTAAAAATTGAAAAAGAAAAATTGAAAAAAAGAAAAATCCCCTTCAAACCCAGAAGTTAAAGAATCATTAAATTTTGCATGAAGCAACAGTATATTGACCTCTTTCAAAATTGATAAAATGTTAGAGCCACAGGGTGATTAGGCTTGAATAAAAATAAAGAAGGTAACCCTTTCAAACCTATTTGGTTAATTTAAACCAAATTGGGCTTTTTGATTTTAGTTAAATGTTAAAGGAGGTCTTTTCCCGACCCAGTTTATATATGGCCTTGAAGAAAAAAAGAGCCTTATGTCAGGTGAGCACCAGGGCCACTGGCCCTCCTTTCTTTATTAAGTGTGTTAAAATGTGGGATTCTGTGGTTATAAGTTAAATTTGTCTATTGAACATAAAGTATTTGTCGTCCCAGGTAGATGTTTCCCTGTCTATCTTTTTATAACCATTTAGGAAGTACTAGAATTACATGTTAGACTTTTACTTGTAGAGGTCCAAGAGATCGTCCAGAGCGAGACCGTGGTCGGGATCGAGATAGAGTTAGCGTTACAAGAGATGAGGGTGATCCTGTGGGAGACCAACGACGTGGAACTCGATTTCCAGACAGTCAACAGCTGTTTGTGGGAAACTTGCCCCATAATGTCTCAGAAAAAGAACTTAAAACTTTCTTCGAAGGTGAAAATATGATTGAATTTCATTTTCTGCTAAAACTTTAACCTCGTTGTCATGCAAAAGTGATATTTTGTGGTATCTCTGCTATTATTGAAGCAACTTGCTTGAAATTCAATGTGTCTACTATCAAAAGAGCAATCTTTACCTTATTCACTCCAAAGCTTTTTTATTCACTATCTAGCGCCCAACCACTAAGCCTCGGTCATCTGTATGCAGTGCTGTTGTTAAGATAAAACTATGGCATTTGAAGTGTGTTTAACAACAAACACTTTCTGAATTTATATAATGATTGAATTTTCAACTCTTACAAATTGACCTTAATTATAGTCTTGCTTTTGTTTTCAATTTCTTAAGAAATATAACAAATGATAGTTGTAGGTATTATATCCTATATTTGATATAATTTGAAAAAAGAATTGTATGTTTAAAGACAAAATCAATTGAGCATTGTAGCCATTTCCTCTACTGTTACACTTTTGAGTCCTTCCCGTTAATGGGATTTAACTGAAATATCAATGGCATATTTTTCCATATGTTAACAGCTAAATCACAAGTTGTGGTGAACCTATCTATTAATGATAGTGTTTTGTATTTTACAGAGTTTGGGAATGTTGTCGAAATGAGAATCAACACGAAGGGTACAAGTGGAAAAGTACCAGTAAGTAATCTTTTATTAGAACTTTTATACTTTTTGGCACAATTACATCCATGGAATACAATGTTATGTAAAATCAATCTAGGAATAGGAAGAATGGCCAATGACAAGCCATTTACAATTTACCAAGAATTCACATAATATGATTACTGTAAATCGGGTAATTTTCGCGTTGTCTTATTTTCGCGTGAGCAGGACCCCGAGGACTTAGCAAGTTCATGAATTTGTGAGTGGCCATATGGAACTTTGGTTATTCCCGCAATTATTTCTGCTAATACACCAATCTATATACATCCCGATTCGATACCAACCAAGAATATAATGATTACTAGTAATTCATTCAAAAAACATTTACCTATTATCTATTATCATACCATAATAATTTCCCTTATAAGATCGTTTTTAGATCGCAAATTATGTATTCAAAGATTAATTTCATTTTTGGAAAGAGATGAAAAAGAGGTTTATTGTATAATGTTTATACCTTGAAGCACAGACCCATCGATGAATACAATAATAGTCTTACCAAACTGTCAAAGGCGAAATAATTATATCACGTGTTAAAACCGTTTTTAATTGATTTATTTCGCATCGTTTGTTTTTAATTTGTTGAAAGGCTCTAAGACTGTATGCAATAAAGAGTCAGTTACAACTTTTTATCTCTTCGTTGTCTAATTATCGTTGCCTAGAATTTTATTACCTCGTCTCGTTTCCATTGTTATGTTTGTATAGCTGTGTTCTATACACTAAGTGGACTAATTCGGCAGGTTATAAAATTCTGTGGAATGCTTAAAATTCGTCTTGTTCTCAAACCAAATTATTATTGTTTTACATCGAGAAGGTGATAATCCCTTTATGAATGAAATAATGTGGGATGATATCAAAAAAGATAAATATTTTGTTATTTGATCTTTCTGGGTCCCCGCCTTACTTCGGTCTTCTCCGTAATTTCCTTGACAAAATGGTCCAATTTAAGCAAGATTCTTAGATTTGCGAGTTTGTTGTCTTGCAAAAATTAGTAAGTATAAAACCCTTGCTAATAAAACCTGATTTACAGTACTTTTTATTAGCTCACCTGAGCACAACATGCTCAAGATGAGCTTTTGGAATCACCTTTTGTCCGTCGTGCGTCGGAAGGCGTCAACAATTCTTTAAACATCTTCTCCTCAGTAACCACTGGGCGGATTTCAACCAAACTTGGTAGGAATGTTCCTTGGGTGACCCTTCTCAAAAGTTGTTTGCGGAATTTTGATTGACCCCCAAATATGGGCTTGGCAGGGCGTGGAAGTTTTTGACTTTGAAATCTTTAAACATCTTCTCCTCAGTAACCATTGGGCCAATTTCAACCAAACTTGGTAGGAATGATCCTTGGGTGACCCTTTTCATAAGTTGTTCGTTGAATTTTGATTTACGGCCAAATATGGGCGTGGCAGGGCGTGGCAATTTTTGACTTTAAAATCTTTTAACATCTTCTCCTCAGTAACCATTCGGCCAATTTCAACCAAACTTGGCATGAATATCCCTTGGGTGACCCTTTTCAAAAGATGTTTGAGCTAGTTTGATTTATGCCCAAATATGGGCGTGGCAGGGTCGGGCAGTTTTTGACTTTGAAATCTTTTGACATCTTCTCCTCATTAACCATTGGGCCAATTTCAACCAAACTTGGCATGAATATTCCTTGGGTGACCCTTCTCAAAAGTTGTTTGCGGAATTTTGATTTATGCCCAAAATTTGGCATGGCAGGATGGGGCAGTTTTTTACTTAGAAATATTTAAACATCTTCTCCTCAGTAACCATTGGGCCAATTTCAACCAAACTTGGCATGAATGTTCCTTGGGTGACTCTTTTTGAATGGTGTTTGTGAAATTTTGAATGAAGCCCAAATATGGGCGTGGCAGTATTTTACTTAGAAATCTTTAAACATCTCCTCAGTAACCATTGGGTCAATTTCAACAAAACTTGGCATGAATGTTGCTTGAGTGACCTTTTCAAAAGAAGTTTGCAAATTTTGGTTTATGCTCAAATATGGGCGTGGCAGGTTGGGGCAGTTTTTGACTTTGAAATCTTTAAACATCTTCTAAGTAACTATTGAGCCAATTTCAACCAAACTTGAATTGAATATTCCTTAGGTGACCCTTTTCAAAAGATGTTGGCAAAATTTTGAATGACGCTCAAATATGGGCGTGAGAGGGTGGGGTATTTTTTTACTTAGAAATCTTTAAACATCTCCTCAGTAACCATCGGGCCAATTTCAACCAAACTAGGCATGAATATTCCTTGGGTGACCCTTTTCAAAAGTTGTTCGCAGAAATTTGTTTGATGCCCAAATATGGGTGTTACGGGGTGGGGCATTTCTACTTTGAAATTTTAAACATTTTCTCCTCGGTAACCATTGGGCCAATTTCAACTTAACTTGGCATGATTGTTCCTTGGGTGACCCTTTTCAATATTAGTTTGTGAAATTTTGAATGAAGCCCAAATATGGGCGTGGCTGTTTTTTACTTTAAAATCTTCTCCAAAACCATTGGACCAATTTCAGTCAAACTTGGCATGAATCTCACTGATAATGGCCAATGGGGCTATTACCATGCTGTTATGTCTGTGAGTACATCAGGGCTGCCACCATAGTTATGAATGTGTTAGACATCCAATCTATAATCATGGTGTGTCAAGGGTTCCCAGGCTACCGGTAAAATGGGAAAAAGTCTTGGTTTTGTTATAAGTGGCCTCCAATGCAATTCAATGAAAAAGAGAACTCTGGGTAAATAGACATTGAAATTAATTATCATTATCATGATATTAACAATCTACACGTCTAGAAGCAATCAAATTTAACCATTATTTTATATTATTGTAGTTTTCTGGACAAAGTTTAGGGTTTTAGTTTGACATCAATAAAATGGGGTCTCGGGGATACAACAATCTGTGTCATAATAATCCTTTAATTCTTGCATAATCCTTTAATTCTTGCAATGAAAAAGAAGTCTTGAAATTTAGAAAAATATCCTGGAAAAAGTCTGGGAAAAGTCATGAATTTCGCAATCAGAAAATTGTGGGAACCCTAGGCGTCATGGGTTTGAATCTTAGCAGCAGTACATATCCTTTACCGCATTTTGTCTCTCCATGGGTAGATGATCCTAAACTTAAATTGGATGGCAGCTGGAGGCTAGGAAAGGATGTGGTGGTAATACTGGTGCGAGAAATACCAGGAATCAATTGAAAAATGCTCCGCAATATAACTGAAAAATTGTTAAAAACAACTTCATCATCTTTCATTGGACATTTGGCACAATCATTGTGACAAGTACCTTTTGCCTGCTGCCTATTGGCAAAATACAAGTGGTATGCACAAGTGAGATGGGTAACTAGTGAGAAACAACAACTGAGTGTTTATCAAACAGGACTACTTTTAAGATTATTATTACTTTCTTTTTGTCAAAACTACCTGTAGTGAGCAAGACAAAGTTGTCTCTATGACAAGTTGATGTCATATTTGTGAGGGAAATTTTTGGTTGCTAAAAATTAAATGTCACGATTAATCTCAATTGTGAGTAGATTTGCCATTTGAAAGAAATTCTCAGATAACCTCAATGTCAAAGCTCAAGGTCAAACATGCCTGTGTTCTTTCAATTTATTTTTTTAATCATCTTACATTAGTCAGGTGAGCGATTTTAGGGCCATTCTGGCCCTCTTGTTTCAAAAGAGCAAAAAAAGGAGCAAGCAATGTATTCGATATTGAGACATAGAGACTTTTTAGTAATAAATGTACCCCTGCAAAAGGAATGTTTTCGAGGGTATACTGGAATCAGCCTGTCGGTCTGTGTGTTGGGTCTGTCTGTGTACAAAATACTACCAATTTTGTGTCGCGAACTCCTCTTTCAGTTTTGCTTCAATACCATTGAAACTTTATTCAAAGATTAAGCATATGAGTTTTGCAAGACACAATTTTAAAGTCTTAATTCCCCCTGGTTCAAGAATTATCTCCCCTTGAACCTAGACATATTTGCTTTGTAGAAATAAACAGCTAATTGTACTACCAATTTTGTGTCACGAACTCCTCCTTTCTAGAAAAGCAAAGTCAGTAGCTATGTCCTTGTATTGTTAAAGCTTTCATTACACTGAGAGCATGTGAGGGGATATTAAGTCACAGTTCTAGTTGTAATTTGCATTGAAATAGGTTGCAGAAAATATTTCATATTGTGGTTAAACCTCTTCCAGACAACTAAATTGTAGACTTACCCAAATTCAAAAGACTTGCAGATACAGTTCAGCATGCCCATTGGGTTTTCAATTTGGGGATACATGTACCCCTTATGTTTTGAAATGGGGTACAAACAAAAATCTGGGGGTACAGTGTACCCTTTCAGAGTTAAGGGTACACCATACGAATCAGAACCCTCTACCAAATGACAATGTTTTAGTTATATATTTTGTTAATAATCATTAAATAAGTGCTACATGTGCAAGTTTCAGATAAATTTAGAGCAAAGGATAGCATTTTTTTTAAAAGGTGATTTATGACAATTCACTTTTTCGTTACTATGGGATTTTGGAAGGGTTGATTGAATTGGATATGAGAGCGATGGCTAAACAACTCTAACAAGTTAATTATGAGGGTGGGGATGGCATTTTGGAGCAGGACATACCAGGCATGTCAGCTCATTTTTAGCTCAAACTATTGAAACGATTCTTGTACAGAAAATGTCAAATGGCCTAAATACTGTCCAAAAGTCATCATTCGTGGAGAAATAGAACAGGTTTTGTTACGACATTTTGCAGACAGCAAATTACGTAGCTAAAACAAAACTACATTTTTACATAAACGGCTCCATTTTGTCAGCCCCAACTTACATGTACAACGGAACTTACAAGAGAAACCAATTTCAAAATCAAATTCTATAGTATGAATTCTGGTCAGTTTCTCGCCAAAAACATGTAGATATCTTGCGTTTTGTTTGAAAAATAGCGCAACATTGGACTTATTTCAAAACAAACTGGTGAGGCCACAAGGATCCGCCTTATAGGAGCATTTCCAACTGCTAACTGATTGTTCCCCAATTTTTATATGGATGAAAACAGACCAGAAAGAAGCGATGGTTCCCGTGGCATGAAAGGGAAATCACTTGCTCCCGATGCGATTTTGTTCTACTATGCTTGTTATTTTTTGCATGTAGAGTTTCTTGTTTTATACGCATGCACACACACTTAATGGCATTTTTGTTTCTACGTTCATTTACTTTCTGTATGTTCATGCACGTCTTGTTGTAAGATTTGTGCGTGAACCGACGTAATTGTAAGTGAATTACGTTCTGCAGTGCCTGAATGGGCACCCTGCAGTGTTCTGCCAAGGCCACAATTCCACGATATTCTCATAATATTTTTGGATGTTGCATAAAAATTAGCGTAGGTGCGAAAATTGTCGCAGCTGAAATTCAGTGTTTTTTTTTGTTGTTGTTGTTTTCCTTCTGCGGAAAATAAGAACAACAAAAGAACGCCATTTTTTTCCCAAAATTAGGAAAGAAAATTCCTAACACCATATTATTTCCTTACCTTGAAGGAATTCTGCCTTTTTAGGCTTGATAATATATTTAGCTATAAATATCTGAGATGTCATTTGTCAAAATTTGGAATTCCCTTAGATCAATTTCTTGTAGTCTTATGGTACCGAGTTAATGACCCTACATTGTGCAAAAATAGGGATCCAGTGAATCTATTTAAGAAAACCTGATTCTAAGAATAAATCAGTCAATCAGACCTACTTTTTCTATGATTCATTGCGTTCTTGAAAATTATCAAGTGACATCTTTATTGGATTCAAAAAGCCAACAAAACAAGGGATAATTTATATTCTCAGTAAGAAATAATTGATATCTAACTATTCTGTTCTTTGATAAGTTATGAAAGATTATATTTTGTTATTTAAAGAAATTTGCAGTTGTAAGTGTACCTATATCCGGACATGACATATCGTGACCGCTTTTTTCCAAAATGAGATATATATATATTGATTCTTTTTCGCCTTAGCTTTTTCCTGCCCTGGAATGATTTGAAGCTCCATTGCCATATTTCAAGGATCCCTCGGACCCTTCTCTTGATACTTTTGAACATCTGATGCAACCTTGGTGGGTCTGAGACATCATACTTACAGCATTTTCTGGTCCTGTTTCAGATTAGACCAGTGTTTCCTGTTTCAGATTAGACCAGTCATAAGTTTTGCAACTTATGAGTTAAAAAGATGTTACAGATATTTCAGTCACAAAAGTTTCAGTGTAGTTGGCTTAGTTATAACACCTAGTTACAGTACGATAGGGAGGAAAATTATGAAATTACACTATGATGTTGAATATTACACTGAAATGGAATTGTCACTTTCATTTTGAAAATGTCTCCAAAAATTTAGGGCTGAAGGGACAATTATCCCCTCTTCTGAAAAACCTATGGTGAACACTGCATATAACAATTTCTAATAGGTGAAATTTCAAGTCTGTTAATTTTGGGACATCCAAAAATGAGATTGTGTGGGCATAGGTTAAATTTCAAAATAAGTGTCAAATAGGGTAGAACACTATCATGGGGTAAAGAATTTGCATGTTACTAGTAATTTCTCACAATGTTTTCTGTACAATTTGGATCCTGTATATAAACTTAAACATTCTATAAATTGTTGTCTGAAATTTCTTTTTGTTGTTTAGTATTATTCGGAATGAAACCAATACTATAGTGATTGGTATGTGTAAGAGTTTTGCTTTGATTTAACTTATCAGAGCACAATATTCTAGACTAGTCCATATTGAAAGAAGTTGGAGAAAACAAGTTGATGAAATTTTAGAAATCATTGTCCCTCTGATTACAAGCAATTTCTTGAATTTCCCCTATATTCCAAGTATTTTTCTTGAGGGTCGTTAAAAGAAAAGCATGATACTTATACCATCACCAGACAGAAAAGATTGGACTGGTTCAAAGTCAAAAATATTGTAGATGGTAATTCCAGGTTGATAGAAAGTTAAATATAGAGTCTTTCTGAAACTGATGAAAATGAGGAAATTGCTTGTAACAAATCTTCTCAAGGGTCATATAAAGCAGTATTTTATGGGAATTGATTAAACAAACCCTGTGTTGATCATTGACCAAATGAGTACCTATTACACAGGGTTGGGTTGAGGAATAACAATTTCAGAATGGTGTTCCCCCCCCCCCCCACACACACACACGTTAGCTAGATCTCTGTAAGTCATGAACGTGGACCTCAAGTACTAGTTTAGGGCTTTCATACTTGTAGTGTATCCTTTTAGTTATATCTTGGTTATATTTCTGAAAAGTCAGATATTGTGTGTGGAATTCTTTTTTAACCAGCTTTTTATACGAGATCTATACATTTAGATTCTAAAGTTTGTTTTCTTTTGTTTAAAAAGGAATTAATCTCAACATTTTTTTCTTTTCAGAATTTTGGTTTTGTTGTTTTTAGCAGTGCAGACCCGGTACAAACTATTCTTAATAATAAAGTAAGTAGGCCATACCCTTAAACTGTTATTTTGTATAAAAACATTTTGAAAAATGAGGAAATTACTTATCAAAAGCAATTTCAGTATCCACAATGTTTTTTGCCCCTAAAGACAATGATTTTTAAATTCCATTTGCTAAAAATTATTGTCTGTAACTTACATTAATTTGGACTGATCTAAAATTTAGTTATTTGGTAATGTTGTTTAACATAATACAGGGATATTTATGAGTTATACCAGGTCAGATAAACCTATATAGATTCCTGTATTATAGCCAACATATGAATAATTAGGAAAGGTGATGTAAAGAGAATTAAATGAATATATTTGTAAAGGTTACTGGAATTTTGAACTTGCATGCAATAAGAGATGGAAATATAACTGAAAAGTAGTCTAAGACTCTGCAATCATTCTGTACTCTATAAAAAGGAAATTTTATTCACATAAGCATTTCTGCGTTTTGTTTAAAAAGGGATAGACTCTAGATCTTCAAGTGAATGCTTAGAGGTGGATAACTTTTCAAATCTTATTAACCCATACCACACAACAAATTTTAGACTGGTCCAAATTGAAAGAAGTTGTAGAAGAAATTTCGGATTGCACTAAAATTTAAAAATAAGTGCAAAATAGGGTAGAAAGCATTAAGAGAAAGGGGAGAATTGCTTGTTACAATTTCTCCTTTTCCCACAAAGTTTCCTTGATTGTTTTTCTTCAGGAGGTCAGAAAGTGTCACTGTGTAGTAATGGGTTGTTTGAGTCTAAAAGTCTTTAGATCACTTCATTGATTTGAATGTTGGCTTATCACATGAACATAACCATGGGCAAGACATTTCAGAGACCAGCCTAATACTGGTTATACCCAGTAACTACTTGATGAAATGTCTGCCATAACATGGTTGAAAGAATATAAACCCAAACTCTTGCTTCTAAATAGCTGAAGATAAAAGTTAAGAAAGTAAATTCAAGTGATTAGATAAGTATAGTTTGATAAAGTGAACTCTCTTTTTTTTTCAGCCTATAAAGTTTCATGAGCATCGTTTGAATGTAGAAGAGAAGAAGCCTCGAGGGAGTGAAGGTCGTCCTATAGGTCGCGGACCCCCTCCCCGTTCAGGAAGTGCCGGTGGTGGAGGGGGGTTTGGCAGTCGAGGTGGTAGTGTCGGTAGGGGTATGGGGGGTGGGCGAGGGGGTGGGCCTGGCATGAGAGATGGAGGGCGTGGTGGGGGAGGGCCAGGGGGGAGAGGCGGAGGTGGGCTGATGGGTCCCAGACGTTGATAATACAGTGATGGTGCTTAACATACAGTGTAGAACGTATGCAATTCTGGGTAGTGTGAGGACATATCATTACTGTCATCTTGTCCAGCTGGCTCCATATGTCAACATCGACTATCCAGGGAGCTGGTTCACGTGGCAATCTATTTATGTTATTTATTTGAATACTGATACTTAACTTACAGACCCTTGTGAACTAGGACTAGGAGGTTTCCATGATCATAGTGTATAACAAACAAAACTTACTTATAAATGTGCTGTCTGTATGTAACTTCTAGCTACATACTAATAGAATGAAATTAAAAACACACCCTATATTTCATAGTGACATTGTAAATAATTCCCGTTCATTACACACACATTCTCAATATGATAAAAAACAAACAAAAAAAATCTTTATTGTAATTTTCATCCTTTCCATGTACATATAGATAAAATCAATCATCCATTTTGAGGGGTTAGGGCAAAACTATTGTAAGTCCTGTAAATTTTCGTCACTTATAATAGTTAAAATTAGCCCTTGCCCCTCAAATTCTATGTCAATGAGCTTTAGATAAGGGTATATTCTCATTCCCCCCCCTTTTTTTTGTTGTTGTTGACAAAAACTTTTTTGTAATAATTTTGTAAGTGTTTCCTCAGTATTCAGCAGCTGATTTCTTTGTGTGTCAAGGCAGGAATCTAGTACTTGATGTGTTATGGCTAATGTTTGATACTGCCCTGATCTAAAGCTCTCCTGTAAGATTTTTTGTGATTGCCTAGAAAATTATTTGATGTATAGTGTGTGAGTGGGGGGCAGAATTGTATAGCTTTATGGTCTAGTGAAGTAACAGATTGGAGTTGGCACACAACAATAGAAAGTGCATCAATATTTAGGCACTTAATATGGTTTTGAGGTGAACCTTAATGAGCTCGCAACTTTCTGAGGTATTTAATAAGGTCATGTAGATATTAGACAGCATGTATGCAGGCTGATCTTTGTCTATGCAACCTGGTAAGGTTGGTTAAGGGTTGACTCATTCCTAAATGCTCTTTTCTTTGTATGATCCATTAAAAGAAACATTTGCAAAAAAATTTGCACGGAAAATTTATCACTCTTATAATATGATTATTTGGACACATTAAAACTCTTCCCATTTCTACAGGTTTGATCCCCAACGGCGGCACTCATCCTTTCTGACTATTTGTCTCTCACCAATGGTCGATAATCGTAGACCTATGTGGGATATCAGCTGGAGGCTAGGAAAGGATGTAATGGTAGTACTGGTGTGAGAAATACCAGGATTCCATTGTTAGGTGCTCCAGCCGCCTCGAGATAACTGAAAGATTGTTGAAAGCGGCGTAAAACCCAATTCAAACAAACAAACCCATTTCTACAGGTGGAAGTAATATGTATTGTAGCTCTAGATTAAAGAAAAAATATATTTTGCATATAGTATGAAAAAAATGAGGACCCCTGGACTACTTATACCAATCATTTTGTCACTGTCAAGAAGACTTGTATTAACCCATTACTAGAGTATGAAATTTTAGACTAGTCCAGGTTGAAAGAAATTGCAATAAGACAATATATTAAATTCTGCTAGAATTGGAAAATAAGTGTCAAATAAGGTTGAAAACATTGTGAAAAAAGGAGAAAATACTTGCCGCAAGCAATTTCTCATTTTATAATGGTTTTCCATGACTGTATCTCTTCAGGGCGTAAGAAAGCTTGTTTTTGGATAATGGGTTAGAATAAGGATTTTGCTCTTGTATACAAATTTAAGTGCACAATCTTTAACTGCATTGTGAGCCATCATTTGCTAGACCGAATGTTGTAGATGAATGCCTCAAGCTGTGATGTATGGTTGTCTGATCTTGATCTCAGAGTCTATTTCTTTGTCATGTATGTGTGTGTAGATCAGCTCTATTTCTGTTAAGTATGTTGAATACCACTAAATCATAGCCTTGGCATGACTTTGTTTGATAATAAGGCATGTGCATTGAGTAAGGAAAATGTGTAAATATAGAGTCAAATCTTAACTTTATTCTCTGTAGTTCTGAACTGAAAAAAAGTTTGTTTAGAGTATCTGCAAGTGTTGCAGATTCACAGTGTAGATGTCTAGACTGCAATGCAGGGCTGTGGAATTCCCATGCCAAACTTGTTCGACATGAGCTTTTTTTCTACCTTTAAATACATTTTTCAAGGCCACTTGTCCAGGGACAAGTACATACCGGGACAAATCTTGGTATGGTACAAAATAGATCACAAAGAAAATTTATTATATGTTGGAAAATTATCATAATGGTTACATAGAATTGTAGAAAATATTTTAGTTTATGACTAACAAGGATTTCTCAATTTTTTATTTATTTTTTTTTTTCCCCAGACAAGATCATTTTGATTCTTGACAAGTAGAAAATCATGTCTTGTCCAGGTACAATTGGAAAAAATCTGTCTTTGCGCATCACTGCTAAATGTCTTTGCCATATGGACATGAAAATTGTTCAAAGTCAGCCACAGGTTCAAATTGTAGGTCTTTGGGTGTTTATTCACCAGTCACAGTATTTCAAAAAATGTGAGATTGTGTGTAAATAATTTTAAGTATGTTACTTCTATGCATTTAATTTCAAATATCCAACCTTGTTTGACCTCTATCTGGTCTTCTCTAAATTCTCAGGAAATTCCAATCAATCTTTTTTTGTCGAGCCCACTTGTGGTGAGCGAGACATAGTTGAAACTTTGACAAGAAGGTGTATGTGTGTGTCCATCCCAATTCGTTCGGACAATTACTTCTATATTTATGGATGGATTTCAACATAACTTGGCACAATTATTCTCTATTATGAGTAGATGTGCCTTTGAATTTTTTTTTTGATAGCTCTAATGTCAAGGTCACAGCTCAAGGTCAAACACTAAAATTGTTATTGTCAAGAGCATTTCTCCTACAATTATGGATGGATTTCAAAATAAATTGGCACAATTATTCTCCATCATGAGTAGATGTACCATTTGGAAAAAAGAAATTGGATAGCTTCAAGTAAGGTCAAAGCTCTAGGTCAAACACTAAACTTGTGCTTGACCAGAGTATGATGCCTACAAAGCTTTGAGGGCTCGACAGTAGTTGACCTGGGACAACCCTTTAGTTTGCTAAATGGATTAAATGTAAGAATGGCTGGTGAATAAGGAACCAAAATTGTTTGCTTTCTTTTTTGTGTGTTATTTTGAAGCTAGTGAAGCTTATTTTGTATCTGTGGCCAAAGTATGTTAGGATTGAACAAGAGTAAGTTGAATGAGCTCAGAAGAAATAAGGCTTTATGTATCGTTAAAGGTGGCACTTTGTATTTCAATATTTAGATAAGATAAATTGATAGTTATTCTGATGGTTGTCTGTAATGATATGTTGAAATAGCATATGTAGAGCCTTCTTCAGAGAGAGTTGTAACTGTTCTAAGAACACAGATTGGGTTACTACTGTTGATTGATTTGAATGTTGCCTTCATTACATGACTGAGGGTAGTATGTTTGTGTGAAGATATTGAAACCTAGTTTTCATCATTTTGGTAAATTATTGTAATCAACAATGTTCATTTTAGTATAAATACATTTCACATACAAACAATCCCAGGGAGAGTGAGGTAATAGTTCATTTATATCATTCATCTGTTAGTATGGCCTCCAAATGATTGATCGTCACTTTCAATCAACAATTAGACAGATAAATAATTCATTTAGGAGTAGAATTTTGACCTCCAACCTTTGTGTAAAACATATTTGCCTTTGGTTGACTTAACCCATTCCAACACAGAAAATTTTAGACTGGTCCAACTTGAAAGAAGTTGCAGACGACAATCAAAAGTTGATGGAATTTTATTTTTTTTTTGTCTTTTGGTGTAGAAAACATTGTGGATAATGAAGAAATTGCTTGATACAAGCAATTTCTTCATTTTCCACAATGTTTTCCAAAGCTCTTTAATTGGGGGGCGTAAAAAGGAGGGCTCGAGTTGGAATGAGTTAAACACCATAGCAACAACTTTGTCAATTTTACAGGTAAAGAATTTCGGTCATCCAGCTACTATTTGCTTTTACTTTTTTTCCCTAATCATTTATTTTGCAAACAGTTTAGTTATCTCGGACAAACAGTCCTGTCTGAATGCAGTCGGAGTGGCCTGCGATATATTAATTCATTACCAGTCAATAGAATTCAGGACTTGTCCTGATTGAAAGGCATTAGAAACAAAAATGTATTTGAATTGATAGGTATTTTGCAACAAATGATTATTATTTGGAAAAAATAATTTTATCAAAAAATCTAGGGTGAGTATGGGTTTAGATGATTTAAAATCTATTAGTCTTGTAGCTGTTGTTCTTTGAAGTGGTATTGCTGTGATAAAGTACTTTATATTGAGCAACAAATACTTTATATATTGTTAAACATTCTATTACATTAAAGGCAATTATTATAAGCTTTACAGAAAGGATGACCCGGTAGCAAGTGAATGAACAGCGTTACAGTATTGAAAAACAACATAATTTAACACATGGCCACACAAACCCTGTTTTTATGCCCCTGAATATAAAAGCTTGGGCAAACACTGTTGAAATAAAGAAATTGTTTGTAACAAGCAATCTCTTCATTGTCCACAGTTTTCTACCCTAACAGAGAATCTTAAAATTTCAACAACTTAACCCTTGTCATGCTGAATAAAATCATTTCTGGAAGTGAATTAAAGTCAAAGGGCTTAAGGTACTGGAAGCATTAGTTGTTGTTCATTATTTTGAAAATCAATATAATAAAATATTTCTTTCTTGAATGATACAAGCAGGTGGTGAAGCAAAGATCAGACTGCACATATGCGCAGACTGTTCTTTGTCTTTACCTCCTGCAAAAACAGTAATATTCTGGGTTCAGCATGACAAGGGTTAAAATTGTCATCTTCAAGTGCATTTAGTTTGGATCAGTCAATAATTGTCATCTGGTAACAGTTTGTAGTGTAAAGAACTGAAAGATTTAATAGATGTATGTGCTAGTCAAGGTAACAACTGTAAAAAGTAGCCATCAAAAAATAAAATGAGAAACAGGCAGCATAGGCAAAGACTACATGTATATCCATCCAGGTTGATCCTGGTCTATGTTGCCTGCTAAAGTAGGAATAATCTGGGGGTCAATAGGAAAGGGTAACAAAGTTCAATATATAGGGAGTATTGGGGCTCGGTGGTCCCAGAGTCTTAACCAATTACCAGACGACACAATTTTAGACTGGTCCAATTTGAAAGAAGTTGCAGACGACAAATTTAAGTTGATGAAATGTGTAAAATCTTCCAAAGCTGTCATAATGAGTGAGAATGGGTTAATCTAAGAAAAGGGCAGGCTTGTAGGTTTTGAGTCGTCATGTCACCGGTCCCTAGGGTATGTCCTTTGGCGTATAATTGAATGATTTTCAAAAAGACATGAAAAAGCAGTCTATCAATCCAAGATCAATTTGTTCAGCCACTAGATATTTAGCTCATTACCAGACAACAAAATAATAAGACTGGTCCAAATAGGAAGAAGTTTAAGACGACAATTTTTAGTAGATGGAATATAAAGAAACCTTTTCTTTTTGGGTAGTAAACATGGATAAATTAGAAATTGCTTGTTACAAGCAATTTGTTCATTTACCACAATGTTTTCAAAAGCTTTTTTCTTGAGGGGCATATAAAGGTTTCACTGTGGGAATGGGGTTAAATCAAATTTGTAACCTGTAGACCTGTGTTCTGCTGTGTAAAATGAAGTCGGGAAATGTAGACTAAAATCAAACATTATATATGTGCAAGTTGATCTTTGTCCATGGTGAATGTTAGTGCAGGAACATCTTGTCTTTATTTAGTACTTAAATTGATTGGTTTGTAAAACACAACAGAAAATGTGAAATTTGTGTCTGGTCTGTTCAGGGTGACGGTCAAATGTCTAATTTATTACCAGACCATACTTACTAAATTTATGAACTTCAATATAAAGTGTAGATTTTAATGACTATCCTTTTAGAAGTGACCATTGAAGTATTTCTGATTTCTTATTTAAACAAAACAAACTATCATTCCTCTTTAATTTACTTGCACGACAGATAATCTTATATTCTTGTGTTAAATGTCTATACAATAGCATGGTATACATTGAAACTTTCATAAAATAATTAGGTAAATAATAAAGAAATGTTGCATCTTAAATTCCATTAGATTACAAGGTCTTTTCTATTTACACTAAAAAA
The DNA here is from genome assembly GCA_946902895.1 of Fragum fragum. Lineage (NCBI taxonomy): Eukaryota > Metazoa > Mollusca > Bivalvia > Cardiida > Cardiidae > Fragum > Fragum fragum. Next base: position 39,644,328 of record OX336365.1, read on the forward strand.
TGCAAATAACATAAGTTGTAAGTTTTTGCAATAATTATCTCATTACTTTGTGGAAGTTTATCATATATGTTGATGCTGTATTCCATGAATGATGCGTTAATTATTCTTCATGGAATAAATATCATCCAAAAAAATGGCATTTCTGTTTTGTTAATATTTACTTCATGGTTTTGGAAATGCTGTAATTACCTTCAACATTACCTTCAACATTCACAATACTAGGTTTTTGACGCAAAATTGACAAATTGCATCTGCCAAAAATCAACTGACAAAACAAATGATTCATTTAGAACTAATGGTATTTGATACATTTGTCTGACTACCATATTGGGGGTCATTTGGGGTTGCCAGCAGTCCGTCAATTTTGCGGGCTATTAACCAATTACCATACATTCTTGTGTTTAAAAGTGCTGACATGAAAATGAAGGAAAAGAACACGTTGGTTTGTCGAATTTTTCTCCTTTTCCAAAATGTTTTCTATTTATAATACTAGCTTTGACCAAGTCTAGAAAATTTTTAGCTCACCTGAGCACAAGGCGCTCATGGTGAGCTTTTGTGATCGTTGAATGTCTGTCATGCAGCGTCAACAATTGAAGTGTTTACACTCTAGAGGCCACAGTTTTGGCCAAATCTTCATGAAACTTGGTCAGAATAATAGATAGGTCATGAGGATGAACCCTATTGATTATTGGAGGATTCTAATTATTAGGTCATAAAGATGAACCCTATTGACTATTGAAAGATCTTTCCGAAAACAGAGGAAAAGGGGCCTTAATGACAATTTCTTTGTTCACACTCTACAGGCCACAATTTTGGCTCAATCTTCATGAAACTTGAACCCTATCGATTATCAGAGGATTCTATAGGAAAACAGGAAAAGAGGCTTTAATGGCTATTTCTTTGTTTACACTCTTTAGCCCACAATTTTGGCTCAATCTTCATGAAACGAGGCCAGGATAATTATTAGGGCATAAGGATGAACCTTATTTATTATGGGAAGGTTCTTTTGGAAAAGACAGGAAAAGGGGCCTTAATGACAATTTCTTTGTTACCACTGTAGAGGCCATAATTTTTGCTCGCTTGTCATAAAACTTAGTCAGGATTATTGTTAGGTCATGAAGATGAACCTTATAGATAATGAGGAGTTTCTATCGCAAAACACTGGAAAAGGGGCCACAATAACATTTTCTTTCTTTACAATATAGAAGTCACAGTTTTGGCTCAATCTTCATGAAACTGGTTATAGTTATTTGTCTCTGCATTCTTTTTAACAGCAGACAATTCAGGTGAGCAATCAAGTACCACCATGGTCCTCTTGTTTATCTTGTATTGGGTTTTAGAACTTAAATTTCATTAACCAATTACCACACTATCCCTCATATTTGCCACACTATAGAACTACGTTAGGGAAAAATCTTGTGAAGAGGAAAAATTGTTTGTAACAAAATGTTTTCTGCTAAGTATTGTACACATTTTTCGCCTGTTAGTCTTTTTGAGTCTAGTAATGGGTTATGCAAGTTGTAGTGTTAACTGCAATGGTGAGGTATGCTACTTTACCGGAAGGAAATTGATTTCATTGTTTTTCAACTAACTTTGTTTTTTAAAGGCTAGAGTATTTATGAAACATTGAGCAAAAAGGACTTGGATAGTTTAGAAAATGATCAACCCTCCGCAGGCTGACCAGGGTAAAACCTTGCTTTTGATGATTTTCTTAATTAAGAATGGCCATTCTACTTTACTACGTAATTGTTTTTGTAGTGTGACATTTTTTTGACCTCTTGTTGATCCAATCTCCATCAAGCATTTATTATACTGAACATACAGAAGTCCTTTATCCTCTTGACAAGTCAAATGAAATTTAAGGATTTTTGGCAGTGAAAAAAAAAGGTCAATAGAGCAAACATATCGTACATTTAGACCAGAAGTGAATTTGAAATCGAACATTGGTCACCTTTTCTGTAAGTATTTTGTTGGTTTGTAGACTTAATCATCTTTACTACAGTCTTATAAAGGTGTCGTTTTGATGTTTAGGTTGCTAACCAACCATTCTATTTTTGTCACAAGTTAGTTATCATAAAACAATATCTAAGTTGGACTTCTTGTCAGGGCTCAGTAGGTTGGGGCAGGGATCCATCGATAAGTTCTACTTTTGTTTAGAGACTATTTAGCTTAAAAAAATACTAGACAAAGGATAGAATTATTCTTATTTACCTATTTAGCCTGTCTGATAATTTGAGGGGAAAAATGCAAAGAAAGATGCAATTGTCCACTGTCTTTAATTTTACTTGTTACCATTATCTATACAATGTACATCAGACCTTGCCTCTTTTCATAGTTTAGAGATAAGATTTAAAGTGCATATCAGGTTGCCTGTGATACTTGATTCTTACCACACTTTACTTTATTTTTATGCCTCTCTGAGTAAACTTTTATGACATTGCAGTTAGCTTGAAATAGATACCTCCTAGTTAACCTAGAATATTTCAGCTGAAAAAAAATTCTTAAATATTCAATATTTGGCCATCACTTGGAAAAGTATGTAATAGGTCAGTCATATTTCACACTTGTAATTCCATTAGCCTGACTTTCTATTGGTGCAAAACCAGATGTATTTTGCAAAAAAGTTAATAAATCAAATTTGTATTCGATGAACTCTTGATGAGATTTAAAACCTTACAATCCTGTGGTGTTGGTACTCTATCGAATTGTTTGAGATAATTCCAGTGAGTACTATTATGAGATTGAATTTGTAGTAAAGCAGTCCCAATCTCTTATTTGTATTTCTCAGTCGATAAGATTGGGGGCATGTTTTTTGCCAATGTGTGTCTGTCTGTCCGTCTGATTTTAATTTCAACACAAAAACAAACAATATGCTCTTTTTCAAGCACTGTTGAAGATGCTTGGCTCATATTTGTGATTAAGGCTACTTGCACTGGTAGGCAACATTTTGTTGTAAGCTCAGGGTCATTCATCAAGGTCAAAGTCACTTGTAGAGGTCACATTTCTGAAAAAGGCTTTTAAGGGGGCATATTGTTTCACAACACATCTTGTTTGAGCTTAAGCTAGTTAACTATAGATAAGGTTAGTTAAGTTGTTGAACCCATTATCAGACAACAGAAATTTAGAATGGTCAAATTTGAAAGGAGTTGCAGGCTACTATGTCCCCGTTAAAAACAATGTGAACAAGGATGAAATAGTTTGTTACAAGCAATTTCTTCATTTCTCACATTGTTTTCTCAAACTCATTTGCTATGGGTTGTGAAGAAGTGGAATTGTGTTGGAATGTGTTTAGCAAATGTGGCTATGTGTAGTTACTTCCTATCCTGGTGTCGTTTTTAGGTTGAAGTGACAGTTACGGTTAAGATAGTGCCAGTTAGGAACCTTACATGAGGGAAGAATGTAGTAAATACCCACAATGTCAGGTCAAAGATTGCTTCCAAGTTGTATCAAAAGTGCCAATATATACAGTGTACACTTTAAGCCCTTTTATAGATTTACATGAACTACATTTTGTTTCAAAATCTACAATTTTCACTGACAAACACCAAGCGCTAGGCTTCAATACCCCTGTGTGTGTGGTTATCAGCACATTACCAGATGACAGAATTATGTAGGAAACAATGTGAAAAATAAATTGTGTACAACAAGAAATTTCATTTCATTTGTTTTTTCTGGAGTCTTTTCTTGAGGGTTGTGAAAAATTAGGATTGAGTGGGAATGGTTTAATCTGAAAGGAAAAATACATGTACATTGTTGACACTGAAATTTCCCTTTCAATTTTCTCATTTCCCAATATGTTTATTTAGAAAAAATAATAAAAAAAAACAGGCTTGTTTGTTTAACCCATTACTAGATGACCAAATTTCTAGTCCAGTCCAAATTGAAAAAAGTTGCAGACGCCAAATTTAAATCTATGAAATTTTTAAATTGCTTTGGTAGAAAACAAATATGGATGACAAAGGAATTGCTTGTGGCATGTAATTTCTTAATTTTCCAGGATGTTTTCCAAAGCTTTTTTCTTGTTGACGTTAAAATGGGATTATGTGGGAGTGGGTTAAGATATATAAAGGTACATCGTTGTTGGGCGTGCAAAATTTGAACAAAGCTGTAGTTACGACATTTGCGCGCCCAATGACGATATGAAGTCTATCGATTTGAATGGCAATAATGATTCTTAGGACACACTAAATCTTTCTATTTTGTTGAGCAATATGTTGAACTTTATTTGGAAAAATCAAAGATTAGCTAGGAAAGACCCAAAATACTTAACATTGTCCATTTTGTCATTTTAAATTGTTGATTAAATTTGTATTTTATTTCTGGCGTTTGTTCTTTGTTTAAAAGGTTGATCGATTGATTTAATTGGGTCTAACGCCACTTTTAACAGTATTTCAGTCATATCGCGGAGGCTGGAGCACCTAAACATTGATTCCTGGTATTTCTCACACCAGTTCTACCACTCCTTCCTTTCCTAGCCACCAGCTGCTATCCCACCGAGGTTTACGATTATCCATTTGAGAGACCAATATCAGAAAGGAATATGTGGCACTGCCTCCATTTATCCTGCCTTACATCAAAGCGCTGAAAGCCTGATATATATGTGTGTGTGTGTGTGATAAAACATAACCTGAGCAGTTGGGATTTCTGCCAAGGTCTACTATTGATTATGCGCAGTTCTGCCAATTTGTGCGCTGAAGGACCCCCCCCCCCCCATAAAAAGTCAATTTTCCCCCGCTTTGCAACGATATATATATTCATACACAAATATATTTGTACATATTGTTCCACATTTTTCATCTGACCAGAATTCTTTGAATCTGATAAAGGGCCACTCATGGAACATTCCTGTGAATTTTGGTTGAATTCTGTTTAGAATTTTGAGAAGGTTTTTAAAGTAACAACGGACGGACGGACAAAGGACAACACGCCATGACAATAGCCAGCTGGCTTTCAGAGGAAGAGATGAAGTGTGTAGCCAGGTTCGACTTAGAATATTCTACCACACCTACCTAATATACGCTTTATAGTCTCTAGGTAAAGAGAGAGGGGGCGGTGGTCATTTACCAGGTTTATACTTTGAATTACACGTCTCAAAAGCGCCATCTCTCAAAAGCGCCATCAGTGCTTTCATGCAAACGTCGCCTTCAATCGTGTAATCCAATCCGATCCGATCTACTTTTCATTAGGCCGAAGATTGTATTGTTTGCTTTACGTTTTCACGTTAAAGGGAGGTATCGATGTTTCTGAAACCTTGCTAAGAAGAAATTGCCAAGTGCGGAAAAATACGCCCCAACGGATATTGAGTCGGTTTATGTCGTGGCGGTAATCTAATGGGCTTAAAGTGGCTTTTGTGGTTATACATGACCGGTTCAGCGGAATTCCAGGTTATTTTAGATATAACGGAATTTAGGTGTCGACATCGCATGACCTCATTTGCATATGACCCAAAGTCAACGAAAGGTAACAAATTGACAAGCGAAAAAAACAGCGTCCTAAATCTTGACACATCAAATAATTACGCTTACGACAGTTTTGGACTGATTTAAAGATCGGCTAGCGAACTTAAGTTCTGATGATGTAATGAAAACGTTGGTTAAATGTAATTCAAACTAAATGCGATATTCCAATGGTTATTCGCACCCCATGAATTGCAAATGTCTTGTTCCAATCTAAAAATAAATTAATAGCCTGCGTAGGATTTTAGGGGAATATCCTGTTTTTCTCTGATAAACGAGCCCTGATTTTGACAAAACTTCTTTTCAGAATGTTGTTTTCAATTAGTAAATGATGGTTTTAAGAAAAATAAAATTAAATCTGTGACATGAAAAAAACATCGATACCTACCTTTAAACTCAGCATAGGTTTGAATTTTGCTGTACTTACTTTGGTTTTGGATTTCTAACGCTATCTCGGGTCAAAAAAGTGATAAGGGATAGCTTGAAACAAACATTTCTCCTTTTTAGCTCCACTGGCTGAAGCCAGCGGGCTATTGTCATGGTATTCTGTCTGTCGCCTTTCTGTATGTCCGTTAATTTATACTTTAAATGTCTTCTCAGAAACTAATACAGGTTTCTACCAAAATTCACGGGAATGATCTTTGGTTGACTCTTTATCAAATTCCTTCAAGGAATTTTTGATCAGTTAAAGAAACATTGGAAAATGAAGTCTTGGAAGAAACAGGTAGATTGATTTCAATAACATTTCACAGGAGTTATCCTTGGCCCTTGACCCTTTATAAGATTCCTTCAAAGAAATTTGTTCGGTTAACACTTCTGTTTTGCAAAATTTTAGACCTGTCCAAATTCGAAGGTTTTGCAGACGAAAATTTACAGTGGATTTTATTTGGAAAAGAACCATTAAGTAGGGTAGAAAATACAATATTTTCTTAGTTATGAAATGACAGGGACGTAAAAACCAGGGATAAACCAGGAAAGGGTTAAAAGAAATGGGCGGGCTAATTTCCATATACATGTATAGTATAAAGCGAAAGCCGAGAAAAAATCTTATCAGAAACCGCTTGATGGGTTTAAATGGAATTTTACAGGAATGTTCCTATGATGACCATTTAATCTTGCTCAAATTTTTACAGGAATGTTCTTTTGTGATCATTTATCAGATCTTTTGGAAACAGAATTAATAACTTGAAAAAATATTGCTTTGGAGGCCAAACACATGGTAAAAGCAAGGGAAATAATTGTTATTGCACAGTCGAGAAAATTTGTCTAAAAGAAAATTGCCTACCATAACTAAGTGCAAGAAATAAAACGCCAGTAATTCTTTCCTAAATGCGTTGCCATCTGTGAAAACTAACTCACTTGTACAGTTTAGTGACTATAAGCACCAATCTGTTCAGATTTGATCTGCAGGAATGCAGAACAAATTAACTTGACAGAAGACAGTTGTACTCAAATAATAACACTATGTACTCATTTCCACACCATGACGCTTTTAAGCACCCCTAATATGAAATTTTTGGAAAATATTGTAGAAAATGAAGAATTTGCTTGCTACAAGCATATTCCTTCATTATCCGCTATGTTTTCTACCCCAAATGACAAAGATTTTTAAGTTATTATTAGCATAAATTTTCGTCTGCAACTTCTTTTAATTTGGACTGGTCTAAAATTTAATTGTGTGGGAATGGGTTAATGGGCTTGTGCAATAAATTTTCCAGTGGAACTGATAAGCCTGTTAATGTCATTTCCAAGTAGGATTATTGCATAAAACGTGGTCTTTTTGACATCTCCGCTAATGTTATGTTATAAGGAAATAATGTTTGAGTGGTAAGGGAATTCTTGTTTCACATGCACAATCCTTTTGGAAAGGCATTTTGTTGATACCAAGTTCAAGGTCATATACTTAGGCCAGTATACTTTTCAAGGTCAAATTTATCATCATTTAAGTCTTTACACTGACTATGTATATTTAATGGTAAGAGATTGGATCTTAATATTTCGCATGGAGAATTGTTGTGGAAATACCCTTCTGTTGATAAATCAAAGATAATCTGCAAATGCCAGTCACTATTAAAAGTCAAATTTATTTGAAATGGAAAATTTTATCGTTTGTCATAACTTTTGACTCCTTATTGAAAAGGCTTTCATATTTCAAAGACAAAATCATTGTTCACAGTCAGAAGACATTATTTGTCTGACCAATTTTTTGAATGAAGTTTGAGATCATCTGTCAAATTCAATCTCGTGTTAAGGTCAGTTTGATCCACAGATATAAATGCTAAACTGACTTTTGAATCTTTTTGTATCAAGTAAATGGTCATTTATGGAGGCCAAGGTCAATTCAATTTCAATTTTATCCGAAATTGAAAATTAGTTATTAGCCATAGCCTTTAAATGGTAAGTAAGAGTGCCTTTATACTTCATTTGTGTATTTTTTGAGGGAAGGCATTTCCTATGGTAACAAGCTTAAACTCATATTGCAAGGCAAGGTCAAATCTCACGGTCAGCTTTGTGAAAAATTGTATTTTCGGGGGCATTTGTGATTAACAAACACATCTTACTTCATAGCTGTGATTCTAGGGCAGACAAAAATTGTAATAAGTTTCGATGGATTATGTCGTAAACTAGAGTTTTTCACTGAATTCAACTTAATATTTCGACAGACACTTTCAAGACTTAAAAGGCCCATGTTCTCATTCATGTAAAACAGAATATGTTCTTTCCAATATGGGCAGAATGACTTTTCGAATTTCGAACATAACAACTATAATGAAAATATCTTGTTGAGTTTTCAAAAATGAACACCATACCCTAGGAATGATATGGTATTCAAAGAATCGCCTATTAAATGATCAATGTCTAAGTTCAAGGAAAGATAATTCTTTTAGTTAGCAGACTTTTCAGTTTTGTATTTTTTTAAGATATCATCATCTGATAAATGTATCTATGCTGTTTTTATGCAGTTGAAGTAAGCATGAGAGAGGGGGGGTGCGGATTGAAAAATTTGATAAATATATGCGCACGCTATATTTTCCATTATTACCCGTCTAACAAGGCTACAAGGCTGCCTGTTGGGTTTTTAGGTCACCTGACCGAATGGTCATGGTGACCTATTGCAATCATCGTTTGTCAGTCGTCGTGCGTCGTCCGTCGTCCGTCGTCATTCGTCCGTTAACTTTTAAACATTTTCATCTTCTTCTCAAGAACTACTGGGCGGATTTCAACCAAACTTGGTAGAAAGCATCATTGGGGGATGCCAATTCAAGTTTGTGAAAATAGGGGTTCTGGGGGTCATAGGGGCCCAAATAGGGGCAAAAAAGGGGTAATTTTTGGTACTTCTTTAAAAATCTTCTTCTAATAAACCGTTAATGCCAGAGCTTAAATATTTTGTGAGCACGACAACTAGGACAGGTATATTATACATTGTGAAATTCATGCCCATGGGGTCATGTATGGGGCCACACCCAGAGGTCAAAGTTCATCATGTTAAAAAATTCACATTTTCATCTTCTTCTGATGAAGTACAAAGCCAATTTCAAACAAACTTGGTGAAAAGCATCATTTGGTAATGGTTATTCGGATTTATGAAAATAAAAAGACTGGGGGTCAGGGGTGCCTAAAATTGGGACCAAAAGGGGGTCATTTTTGGTAACTTTTAAACATTTTCATCTTCTTCTCAAGAACTACTGGGCGGATTTCAACCAAACTTGGTAGAAAGCATCATTGGGGGATGCCAATTCAAGTTTGTGAAAATAGGGGTTCTAGGGGTCATAGGGGCCCAAATAGGGGCAAAAAAGGGGTAATTTTTGGTACTTCTTTAAAAATCTTCTTCTAATAAACCGTTAATGCCAGAGCTTAAATATTTTGTGAGCACGACAACTAGGACAGGTATATTATACATTGTGAAATTCATGCCCATGGGGTCATGTATGGGGCCACACCCAGAGGTCAAAGTTCATCATGTTAAAAAATTCACATTTTCATCTTCTTCTGATGAAGTACAAAGCCAATTTCAAACAAACTTGGTGAAAAGCATCATTTGGTAATGGTTATTCGGATTTATGAAAATAAAAAGACTGGGGGTCAGGGGGCCCTAAAATGGGGACCAAAAGGGGGTCATTTTTGGTAACTTTTAAATATTTCATCTTCTTCTCAAGAACTACCGGGCGAATTTCAACCAAACTTGGTAGAACGCATTATTGGGGGATGCCAATTCAAGTTTGTGAAAATAGGGGTTCTGGGGTCATAGGGGCCCAAATAGGGGCCAAAAAGGGGTAATTTTTGGTACTTCTTTAAAAATCTTCTTCTAATAAACCGTTAATGCCAGAGCTTAAATATTCTGTGTGCATGACAACTAGGACAGGTATATTATAAATTGTGAAATTCATGCCCCTGGGGTCATGTATGGGGCCACACCCAGAGGTAAAAGTTCATCATGTTAAAAAATTCACATTTTCACCTTCTTCTGATGAAGTACTAAGCCAATTTCAAACTAACTTGGTGAAAAGCATCATTGGGTACTGATTATACTGATTTGTGAAAATCAAAAGGCTGGAGGTCAGGGGTGCCTAAAATTGGGACCAAAAGGGGGTCATTTTTGGTAACTTTTAAACATTTTCATCTTCTTCTCAAGAACTACTGAGGGGATTTCAACCAAACCTTTTTCTAATTCTTTCAAACAAAATCACTTGTCTTGGTGCTCTTTTACTCAGGTGACCGTTAAGGCCCACTGGGCCTCTTGTTTGTTGTTGTTGTTGGTGGTGGTGGTGGTAGGGCTTTATTGTGTTTTTGTTTAAAGCTGAAACCATTGCAAAGTAACAACAGGCATAAGATAAATGAAATGGCCAAGATGTGTTTCTTGAAACTACATAAATTGAAGAAAAATATACATGAATTGATTCTTGTCATTCCAAGGATATGTCAAATAGTAGCCACTTTGGTAGTCATCGTGGAAATAAGAATTCGAAAACATCCAAGATATAAACTAGTTATTAATGAGAGGTATCTACATATCAATTGAATTAAGCATGTGCCCGACAATTCAAATAACTTCACATCCTCCCTTGAGTAAAGTCTGAAACCAGACTATGCAAGCACACAGTCTGATCAGGGTCTTCACCGCGCGCTCTTTAGATAGATGCTGTCTCTATGCTTCTTTTGCCGATAAGTGAATGATTCAACCCGTTTGATGCTGATCCCCGAATATTTCTGCTTTGGCAGGTGTTTAGTCTAAGATCAGCCTGCACAGACGCGCAGTCTGATCTTAGCCTAAACTACCTGTTTATTGTTGTTTTGAGAGAAATCTTTGAACACAAATTTATCTAATTATGTCAAAGTTTTCAAATAAAGTGAAAAGAGGAAATCATATTCAGTAGGATAAGGGTTAAAACAAACTGTGACTGTCTAGGCTGCTCAATGTCCGCTGTTCACATTCTTGTAAAAGTGTTCGTGAAATAGTGACACTGGTTCAATGGTATATTAGGCTTTATTGACACACTGAGAAACGCTGACCATTTTGTATTCCATATAAATGTCTTGCTGATCACGTTGCTTAATCAGTTGAAGTGAAACTTAAATCTGTGTACAGGATAATAGAGGATGTTTTTTTTTTTCTATGAAACTTCAATTATAAGATGATACCATCAGTATTCTACACTGCTAACCAAATTCTGGCCAGGCACATGCATTACCGAGTGATAATGGTCATTTTATGACCTCTTGGGTAATTGCTACTTCATTCACCTATTTGAGGGATAGGATAGATCCTATTTCTAGCCTGGCGTCAGTCACTAAGGTACGTATGATAAGTAAATATCATAGGCCGATCGAGCTCATACGCTTCTAGTTATATGCCCAAAAGGTTGCATTATGTTATGGCCCTGTCCGTTAGCAAGTTTTTAGAGTGGACAGTTTCAACTGTAATGAATTGAAACTTGACAGCGAATCTCTATAATGTCTAGTTGAGAGTAATATCAATATTGAACATCGGCGGTGGAAGACTTGAATGAGGTAATTACAGTTTTATTCAAGCTGTAGTTATACAATATTTTGATCGCAAAGCGTCGACATGATAAACAATGAACCCCAGGGGAGCTTTATCTGTTTAATCTCGACCCTGTCATGTCACTGAATTCAACAAAAGGTACACAATTAGTTAATAGCATCGTCGATAATTGAAATTGATTGCTGGTGAGGTGTTGCTCTATTAGGTAAACAATACGTGTTAAATGAATGGTGAATCGTTAATTTAAAAACTTATATAGTTTTGTATTTGAAATTTGAATACAGACAGAAAGGTCTTAATCGTGTATGAAAAACTCATAAAGGCTAGGTCAGACCGCAAAGTCTTGAAGCGCGCCGTTATGCACAATTTTGAAATCTCGCGTATATATGGATTTCTGTACTTTTCCTGAATTTCTGGTAAGGTTTCTTAGTTTAGAAGGGTTCTTCACGTACATGCTTTTTTGGACAATTTTGCGAACGTTCACCATAACATTAGAAACCAAATATTGAGGATGTATGTACGCATACTGGACACGATTTCTCTTTCTTTTCTGTTTGTTGGAATAACTTGTTCCGCCCGTGTTAATTTTCGGAGCTACACAAAATCTAGCTTGACCAATATCCGGTTCGAACCTCTAACCCCTCGGCTGACCGGCTTTACTGTATTGATGTGTGCAGCTCAGTGCGAGTCAACAGCTAGCTGTGTGTCCTTTTCTCACCACCCTGCTGGTCTTTGCGAACTTAACAGATATAATCCGAATGACGTTCTAGCAACTAACTTCACTGAGAATGATTGGAACGTTTACACCAAATTTGACGGTAAAACATTTTCTATCTTCTTTCACGTTTCATTTAGTTTGGGTGTATCTTTGTTAGATTTTTCAAAAATGAGATTTCAGTCCTGATCATATGACGACCACTAAGCGAGGGCTGAATTTGATTTACTTTTATCATATTGTATGACTGGTTACATTTGCATTTTCAGTAAATGAAATCAATGAGAACAACATTTTTTCCCAAATAAAGCATTGCAGAATGTATGTCGTCTCCAGTAAACCAAATCCTTGGTTATCACGGACAAATTGATCATGCGTGATAAAAGAAGAAATTGTTCATAACAAAACCCTTTTAACACGATGTTTTCTTTCTCTAGAAATTGATACCATTACAACAAAATGATACAAAGGTGATTATAATATTTTGGTTTTCAAACTGTCATAAAGGTACGAAACTGAGTTTTCAGCCAAATAAAGTGCAAAGAGCGACACTTCAAATCAAATTATTTTTGCATGAGAAAATGAAAGGTATTACCTGTTTATTACCTGCTTGTTACCGCCTGAAAAAGACATTACATAAAATATCCAGTTCTGCAGCTTTCTTCATTTCAGATATAATCAAATTTAGAATTTGACTAGCAGTGACAGTCATGATCGGGATAGCATTTTTAGCTCACCAGAGCCCAACGTGCTCATGGTGAGCTTTTTTGATCATTGAATATCTGGGGTGCGGCAGCAACAATTTAAGTGTTTACGTTTTAGAGACCGAAGTTTTGACCCAATCTTCATGAGACTTGGCCAGGATTACTGTTAGGCCATAAGAATAAACCCTAATGAAAATGGGAAGGTTCTATTGGAAATCACGGGAAAGGGGGCTCTAGTGACAATTTCTTTGTTTACAGTCTATGGGCCCTATTTTTGGCTCATTCTTCACGAAACTGGATATAAATTTTCTGCTCCAGTTACATTGTTTTTAACAGCAGATGATTCAGGTGAGCGATTTAGGACCTTCATGTTCCTCTTGTTTTTTACTATTTGTGTGCGTGTGTGTGGTTCCTCGCGCGGCTCGAAAAGCAGTACACGTAAAGAACAGATAGCAAAACATATTTAAGGGATTGAAAATATTTAAATTCGTTTTTTTTCCGAATTATCTCAGTAAGACCACTGCTCAAGGTAGACCGAGTGTGGTTAGAACTATTGTTATCTATATATATTTATTCGATTTCAAGCCATTCCTGAGGTTTATAATCAAGACCATTTCACAGACCAACGTGTCGTCGGCTTGTTCTTGAAAATAAAGCAAAACTTTGGAAGTTCTGTTTGCAAAATGTTAATTTTTACTTATTGTTTAAATCAATTAAAAACCAATATCTGATTGCCCGATTGAAGAAATGGAACACAATTATCGTCGATGGGCAAAGAAGATGACGTAAATACAGCTTTACCCGAGCTGAATTCACGACATTTTGATCGTCAATCTTCGATATACAAATGAGAAGTGGAAATCGTTTACATCAATTTATAAACTACAACGTGTTTGTGCGAATTGCAGCATTGACCATCTTAACATCTCAAGACACCGAACTAACCTTGAACTGCGAACGTATGAAAGCAGCGAAGATCTATTATTTAACCATACCCAATCGACAAAATTTTAGACTGGTCTAAATTGAAAGAAACTGCAGACAACAATTTCAAGTTGAATGAATTTTAAATTTTTCGTCTTTTTGGATAGCAAACATTGTGGATAATGAAGAAATTGCTCGGTACAAGTAATTTTTCATTATCCACACTGTTTAGCATTTTTTCCCGAGAGGCATAAAAAGGAGGGATTGTGTGGAAATGGGTTAAGTGGAGTTGATTGTGCTGAACCATATGTTGTACGTGTCGAGAAGTTAATAGTAAGTAGTGATGCCTCTATAGACATTTACAACAGTTTTGCTCTAACCTCGTGGCGTATATGTTATTTCAGAGACATGCTGGCCAGCCACTGGGTATGGGGGGTTTGTTCGTGAAGGTACCTGCTACTTCTGGGTGACGGGAACACCGACTGTAGCCTGGTCAGACGGACAGACGGTTTGCCGGACTAATGGGGCAGAACTTGTGTGTATCGAATCCGAGGCCGAGAACCAGGCGCTCGTTGATAACGTGCCGGTGTGGTTATGGTGGTTTGGTTTAAATGACAATGACGGGGACGGCGTATTTACCTGTAATGGAGTCCAACCGGTATTTCTAAAGTGGGCTGCTAACAAACCCGGCAATGACTTGTGTGTGGCAGTCCATAGACCAGATACATTCTGGTATGACGGCTCTTGCCCTTCAACCATTGCCTATGTTTGTGAAAAACAAATCTATTAACCCATATATATGTATGTATGTTTGTATTTAAACGCCTCACCTAAAAGAATCCGAAATTTCCATTGAAATTGTTTACAGGCGCCTTTTCCAATAATTTCAGTATAGGTCACAAGTCAGGTATGAATTGCGTTGCTGAATTGAAAACGACAACAAAAATGGTTCGAGAGTATTTCATGTTGGCAGCATAAAATAAGTTTGAAATTTATTTTCGTTTTCTGTTCGGTAAATGTACTTTTCACAGTGGGCTTGTGAACCTTTTCTGAAATTATTCATAGAAGGGTCTATAAACAATTTTCACGATGATTTCAGCATTCCTTGTTTTGAGAAATTTTGTCCCTACGAGAGCCATAGAGCGAGCCTTTTAACCAATTCCCACATGCCAAAGATTTAGACTGGTCCAAATTGAAAGAAGTTGCAGACGACAGTTTAAAGTTTATGAAATTTTAGATTTTTTAACTTTCTGGGTAGAAAACATTGTGTAAAATGAAGAAATTGCTTGTAACAAGCAATTTATTCATTTTACACAATGTTTTCCCGATTGTTTTTCTTGGGAGCGTCCAAAAGCGTCACTTTGTGGGAATGGGTTAAAAGAAAATGTTCAACTGTTCTCGTTGTCTTAAAATGTCTTTTACATTTTATTTGAGATACATGTATATCGAATCGTGCATCCTGGTGATTGAAGGGGTATCGAGATAATCTTTTTCTCGAATATCGTTAGATAAATAGAATGTTCGCCGCACTTGGCTCGACAAGAATCTTAGAACACCTAGAGCTTACAAACACTTGTTTTTCATGTATCCCTTTCCTGTTTTGCAAAATTTTAGACCTGTCCGAATTAAAATTCTTTGCAGACGAAAATTTAAAGTGGGTTTAATTTAAAAGATAACCATTCAGAAGGGTAGAAAATATTGTAGAAAATAGAAAAAAATACTCGTTACAAGCTGTAGTTACTAGGTTTTGGTAAAACACCGTGCTGTTTGTCTTTTACCTTCGACAGTTTATAATTTTGGAGCTTTATCATTTCAAAAAAAGCTAAATAATGACTAAATATAAAGGCGGGGTAGTACTGAATTCATGGGCCTTTTGTCTACTTCTGTAGGCGAGATATAACATATAACCTGTTTTCAAAAACGTTACATTTGCAAAACACTTACAGGTTTAGGGACCCAAACAAAGAAAGGTCACATGAAAATATTGTTGGGAAAGAAGAAAATGGATATTATGTAACATACTCTCTTTTTTCATAGATATGGTGTAAGCTTTGTTTCATTATTTTCTCTTAAGTGAAAGCCAAAAGAGCCCCCACGTCTGCCCCCGTCAACAATTGACCAATCGCTGACCCCGCAATCTGAGTCCCTAGGCCCCACCCATTAACTCCGACAGGAAGTCCGCTTCGATTTTAACGTCGTTATTTTTGCAAAATTTATGACAAGTAGCATGTAACAAAAGAGTAAAATGGTTGGTTGGTGACCTAAACGTCGTAAATACGGGTTGAATAAGCTGTAGTTACGACGCTTAAGTCGCCAAGCCAACAAAAATGGTTACCAAAAATGGCGGCCAGTGTCGGAGTTGAAAGCTAAGGTCCGGGCTGAATAAATTACTTGATTGGTCGGTTAATACCTTGTTTGACAGCCGCGATTGGCCAATTGTCTTTCTACGATGTAAAATCCACAAATGATATAAACAGATTCTTTTGAATTTTTTACAGAATGCTTGTAAGGTCATTAAGAGGCTTCATTCGAAATTTGAAGTACATTCGAAAGGAAGGGGAGGGAGTTTATTTTAATGTACTTCAAAAACACTCTTGTTTACCCGATAAGGCCTGCGAACATAATTGGGCTCACTTGAAGCTCTCTCACCAATGGGTGGATAATCGTGAGTGGGATAGTAGCTGGAGGCTAGGAAAGAATATGGTAGTGCTGGTGTGAGAAATACCAGGAATCTATTGCAGGTGACTGAAATACTGTTAAAAGAGGTGTTAAACATCACTCAATCAATCACCCAATCAATCAATCAATCATCCATTTATTCATTCATTGATTCATTCCTTCAATCAATCCATCTCTTGAAGCTTTCACGAATTGTTCTGATTTTCTTGCAACGTTTATGCTATGTTTGTCGTGTCATACGAAATATCCCTTTCGAAACTAGAGATTTCATTCTGAAAACAATGGAAAGAGGGGAGGGGATGAATTTCGCTAAAAACATTCTTACATTCGCGACATAATCGTCAAACATGATTAAATCCCATTGAAAAATTTACAGAGTGTTTTGGGGCCATAAGAATCGTTCCTTTCGATATATGGAAATATCTATTAAATCAAAGTACTGAAAAGTACTGTAAGTTACGAAAGAATGGTTCGGTAATCTTCTTTGTCAAACATCATGATAAAGAATCGAAATTAAAGTTACCAAGGAGTTAAATCATTCCCACAAAATCCCTCCTTTCACGCCCCTTTAGAAAAGGTTCTGGAAAACAATATGTCAAATAAAGAAATTACTAGTTCCAAGCAATTTTTCCATTGTCTACATTGTTTTCTACCTAGATAGATTAAAGTTTTAGAATTTTCAACAATTTGAAATTCTCGTCTGCAATTTCTTCGAACGGGGTCATTTTGAACACGATGTGCTCAGGTGAGCTAAAATACCTAGCAGATGAATTTGCAGAGAGAGTGTGCATTATTCCTGAAATACATTAGAACTACGTTTTATGGCGTAGGCATTCAACGTATTTAGTGGTTAAGCCTCCAGTGGCAGTTTGCACTCGTTCAACTCTGAGAACACCTAAACAAATTTGGTCTGTTAACACGGAATCTTTGCGAATTTAACCTATATACATTCATGGTTGCGCGAAAAAGTCTATCCATATGATCGGGACTTATTTTAAACGTTCAGACTGTCAGATCATTTTGAAAGAGAGCGAAATCATATGAAAGCTGAGTGAAATTCGGCCCTGATGAATTTCGCTTAACACATTCATACTTACGCGATTAGGTCCAAAACTATGTTTAAGACATATTTTTGAAACCATGTTAAAGGGACATTCGGAAATTCGGAAGCTTTATGGCCAGTTGAGCGTCCAAGGCCTATCTCATTTTGTATATTCTTTTGTATGTTTTGCTTCTCTAGAATTGTCTGTGTTATCATTTTTTGTATTTTCACAAAGTCAATAAATAATAAAAATAATAAATAAATAAAAATTTTTTTCCCACACAATGAAGTTAAAAGGGTTATTTCAAAGAGCTTCAATACATGTGCTATTTCTTTTTTGGCAAGACCTTTTTGATTCTTATATCAAAATCAAGGTCACATCTCAAGGTAGAATTGTTTCCAGTTAGTTTAGGCTTTTACGCCTTGTTAATAACTCACGATACCTCTTATGTGTAATAGCGTTTAGGGAAGACCACACTGCTCGTTTCAAGATCAAGGCCATTTGTCAAGACTAAATAATGTAATAAGTGGCCTCAACTCGGACGCATATTTTCAACAAAACAACTTGTTGTTATGATCTAACAGCGATAATGTGCCACTTAAGAAGGACTACATTCCATCTTCTAGCATATAATGCAGATGTAAAACTTAAAGCTTTTAAACCCGTATAGTGAAAACATTTAATACATTTTATGTCTTGGTGTTTCTTGTGTATAGACAAAATTTACCTTTGATCACCAACAAAAACGTGTACATCTATACCGTCTGTGAGGCTTAGTGCTATATCTTTTACGTTTTCGAAATTATCAATGCTCTAACTTCTACATAAAGTCAGTGAAACACTTGGATTAGCTGTTGGATGCGATGTTTTGGTCTCGAATCGACGATCATGTTGGTGATGACAGATAAAACAAAACATTAATATCATTGTTATATTTCTACAACAAAATACATGTAAAAATCCATCACAACACTTGACATGATTATCATATGTATCCCATCAAGTGAAAAGGGGCCATCCGGGAATTACATCATTGTAATTGATTGATTGAATGGGGTTTGACGCCACTTTTAACAGTATTTTTTAACTCACATCGCGGGGGCTATAGAGCATCTAACCATGGATTCATGGTATTTCTCACACCAGTACTACCACCACTACAGCCTTTCTGAGCCTCCAGCTACTCATTCCACATAGGTTTACGATTGTCCACCCATTGGTGGGAGACAAATGTCAGAAAAGATATTCGCCGCGACCGGGGATCGATACCTGGACCCATGACCAGGAGTCCTACGCGCTAGAATCGCCATCAAAATGAATACAGTCGATCTTGCTAGCGATCACTTCCATAAAGCGACCAAAATTGAACATCCGTTTTCAAAATCAAAATGCTCTTATAAAGAAGTGGTCGGGTTGCCTAAAACTTATCATACCTAAATCGAATATTGTTGGGACTCATTAGAGACTTTTCAGAGAGACGATACTGATAAGTCGCAAAAACATAGGATTCAGCCAGAATTCATATATAATTCATGTAATAAATCGAATCAATCCTTCAATCTTCCCAGATGGCACTTTTTACGTGACATGTCAACCTATAAGATATGTAGACGACATTAAAGGTTTTCATTGTGAGATCTAGTTAATTTTCATCGAGTAATCAGCACAGACTGTATTCCATGAAAAACAAAATTTATTAATAGCTATTGGATTTTGTCGTCCATTGAATGAAATATCGACGATCATCATCGAAGCACTAACGGTTATTCTATTTTTTATGGGAAAAAAAAAAAGATGTGATTTTTCACAGACAAAATTCCTAAAAGGGCGTCATCTTGCTCTTGAATCACCAGACAAAATAATGACATGTCATTATCTTTAGTCCGCTGTGATGACTCTCGACAGCGGGCTTAACCCATTCCCACTCATTGACACCTTTAGACGCCCCAAAAGAAAAAAAAGGCTTTGGAAAACAATGAGGAAAATGAAGAAATTGCTTGTCACAAGCAATTTCTTCACTTCATTTTCCACAATTTTTTATACCAGAAAGTTGAAAAAATCCAAAATTTCCTTAACTTTAAATTGTCGTCTGCAACTTCTTTCAATTTGGGCCAGAATAAAATTTTGCCGTCTTGTAATATGTTAATTTATTAAAACACTAAGTTTAGAATTTGATAATTTCACTGATTGTGCGGTGAAATGATCAGATAATAATCCACAGATAATTCGTTAAAAGAAGTAAGAACTTATGTGTTTATTTATAACAGTAACATGTTTTTTGTAAGCCATATGTTTGAAACAACATGAACAAATTTTCAAAAAAGAATGTGTTCTTGAGGAGAGAACAGTAACTGGAGAATAAATAATGGCAATAAAGGGGATGGGGATCGAGATGTCATTCCGAAACTGCTGAATTTATCTTCAAAAGTATCTTAGCTGCAGCAAATCTAACCGTAAGCTACGGCGTTTAGAGCGATCACCAGACTGGCCTAAGTCGTTTAATTTTTTCATAATTAAAGACTATTTAATCCAAGTTTGAATTACATATTGTTGAACAAAGATTTTTTCTATACTCACAAGGGAACGAAACCCAACATAATCATAGATGACTTCACGTTCCTATGTTATAGAAGGGTAGCAATGAGGACTTGTTGTATAAAACCATATCGAACATGTTGATTGTTGCACAAGTCCGGAACATTAGTTAAAATGGTAGGAACATTAGTTACAGTCGAAGTCGCCATTACAACTTTATCAAGCTGTAGCTACGACGTTTCAGCCGCTCCCTAACGATTGGCTTTTAGTTTTATGTGACAGGCCATTTAATTTGCAAACTAAGTTCGTTTGATATGCCTCACTAAAAGACATATCGGAGGCAAGTGGGCGGGACCAGTGACCCGTCATTTGCTGTTAATGTCACCTTAAAGCTACTGTTATATAGATTTTCATAAAACAAAAACAATTTATATGTTTCAAGCGTTTGAACTGCACGTGTTATACTTCCGTCAGAAAATCGTGCTTTTTTTTTTGATCGGCAAACCCAAATATGATCAGAGGGGCAACACATGACTATACATTGTGAAAGTTCTACAACGAAATATCAATGCTCTAAGCCTTCTGCTTTTTTGAGAAGATATCTTTTTTCAGACCTTCTTGATTGTTTCTATCTATTTGATAATATAGGTTGAGTCCGAACAGAGCCCATTTATGACCCCCAGGGGTATTAAATAATCAATCCTTGAAGATATCCACTAGATGACGCTACATACCAAATATCAGTACTATAGGCTTTCATTCTTTCTTTAAATGTACATCAGAGTACATCCGGTTGCGAAGATGGAGCGGGTCCGAATCGCCCCAAACAGCGTCAAATGAACAAACTTGTAGAAGTTCACTAGGTGATTCTACATACCAAATACCAATGCTCGAGAGTTTCTGGTTTAAGAGAAGAAGATTTTCAAAGTTGTCATTCTTTTTATAAAAAGTAATACATGGTGCGCCCTGGCAGGCCTCAAATATGACCATTAGGGCATCATTTGAACCAACTTGATAGGGGTCCCCTAGGAAGTACTGCATACCAAATATCAAAGTTGTCTGTCTTCTGGTTTAAGAGAACATTATATATATATATATATATATATATATATATATATATATATATATATATAAAGATTTTAAAGATTTCCATCCCTTACGTTGCCATGGAAACTGGGAAGAAAGGTGGATTGAAAATAAATAAATAAATAAATAAGGTAAGAGCTCCTGCAAAGGAACGCCCCTGAAAAGTTTGACCAAAATTGAGCCACTGGTCCAGGAAGACTATATGTTTAAAATATACGACGAGGATGATGGACAGTGGACGATCATTCAATCTGTGGTAGAGCAGCTTTAACACTGGAATCCGTATTAGATCTTACTGAATCGATGATTTTAATGAAATACGTATCTTTTAAACTACTCGATTTGTGAACAGACATATCGGCGGCAGTTCCTTTTGACGATCAACAGAAAAATAAGTCAACCTATTCCAAAACAATAAAAATTTAGACTGGTCCAAATTAACAGAGGTTTAGGACGACATATTCAAATTGATGAAATTTTAAAAAAAAATCTTTGTTAGAGTAGAAAACATTGTGGATAACAAGCAAATTCTTCATTCTCCACATTTTTTCGAAACTTTCTTCTTTAGAGGCGTCAAAAAAGTGATTGAGTGAAAATAGGTTAAGCACTCATTCTACACTCAGATGGAGCGCCAACTACAGCCAATCCCATCAACGGATGTAAGGTTTCTGCCAATTTAAAATTATGACGGCAAACTCTTCCGGGTTTAACTTTATTGAGGTCTGTGTCAAATATAGATCACTTTACACTTGGATGTCCGATTTCTGCTGATAGCATCGATCGTCTATGACATAAGCAATATATGCATTGCGAAAATATCAAAAGGTAGGACTACGGAATCCTATTTCCGCCACGAGGTACTCGAAAAGTAGAATTTAGGCGTTCTTAGTTCCACTTTTCTAAAAAATGTTAATCTGAAAAGTCGAAAAGTGGAAGTTTTTGACCTGACAATTATCAATTTTTTTCGACTTTTCAAGCTCACGTTTGACTAGAAAAGTGGAAATTGGGAAATTATAATTTCTTTATTCGCAATCAACTCGAAAAGTAGAAAAGCGGATGTTTTTCACTTGACGTAAAAAAAAAAAAAAAAAAAAAAAAATGATTTACTTTATCCTGCATATAGGATAAGATTCAAAATAAAACATAAAAACTTCAACTTTTCGACCTCTCCGAGAAGTCGAAAAGTTGAAAAAAATGAAAAGTCGAAATACGTCGATTTTTTTCTTAGTAGATAATAAAATCGCGGAAACCTTTTCCCTAGCACCGACTGAACCGGTGAAAAATTACTGTGTCACCGACCTTTATAGGTTAGACTCCTGTCCGTTTTTCATTGATTAAAATAGAGTAAAAAGCGCCAGTTTTAACAGTTTATAGCTCTTTTCACAAGGTTCTTTGAAATTCAAACCCGTCTTCATCTTAAAGAGTGCTCATTTGCCTTGCAGTCCATGCTATGACAATGATAGCATGTGTGATCAATTTTTCGTCAAAATTTACATTGAATATAACAACCATCGAAAATTATGGACGGTCTAACGCGGGGCTATAATTTCTCACTTCATCACTAAACAACAATTAGTTAAGACAGAAATCCATTAGCACACACGAATACAGTGCAGCATTGGTCTGCCATTGCGCGGTACAGGATTTTAGATTTTTAGCTATCGATAAGACTCGAAAACACTATGCCAAAAGAAGAAACGTGGAATTTTAATGGTATTGCTGTAGGGCAAACGGATCTAGGCTAAAAAGTGGAGTGGATCTGGACCAATAATGAATTTGGATTACAGTCAGGGTGTCTTTTGAGACAAAATAGTCATAGGTCATGGCATTGATAATATAAAGAGTGTTTGACAACTTCACATCTAATTGATTGTTAGGTGTGAAAATTGGTCTGAAGTAATGAAAGTGGCTGCTATACAGGTGTCATATAAAGAATTGGGGTGGCCTCTGGCTGCATCTCAAGGTTGGCTGCTGTTAACAGTAAACCGAAAGAGTGAAATTACATAGGGGGATTTAAGCTGGCCTTTGTTCAAAGATTTGCTGCTGGTCAGGGTTGACTGCTCACTCAGATTTTACTGTACATGAAGAATTCATGAAAAAGTAAATATCTTAGCACGTGGATCACTACTGTGCATTTAAAATTCTGTTCTCGTATCGGACTAGGTTTTGTAAAAGAGCTATTTAACACACAGTAAATTCAAATGAGGTCACTCCTCAGTCTCCACGCAGAGTTGTCGTTCGTTACTCCCACCCAACAACTCTGCAATGGGCTAATGACAAGATCCTTGTCAAACCAATGTTGTTTGACAAGAAATAAAACTTTAAGAGCATAATAATTACGGTTCAAGATACATTATATGAGCATTAATATTTAAATAATTTACCGTTAAACCACCGAACTACTTTCGTTATGAAACCGTTTGAAATACAAACGGAAAAAAAACACATCACATATTAATGCTCCAGGTTTTACCGAGCCCAATAACATTGGAGAACGAACAGAAGTGCAAGAGAGCAGTCACTCCATACGATATTGTAATTGTTCTCGGCGCGTATATAAGTTAATTACGCGAATAATTTATCACACGAACAATTAGTCCTGTCGAAATATTAGTTCTACCTAGAAAAAATCTATTTTCGGCTTTTCGACTTCTCGGACAAGTCGAAAAGTATATGTTTTATTTTGAGTCTTATCCTGTTTCCTAGATCGAAAAGTCGAAACAAATGTGACAATTGTCAAGAGAAAAACTTCCATGTTTTCTACTTTTCGACCCGGAAGTTAAATGCGAAAAGTTTGAATTAGAAGTCTATAATTTCCACTTTTCTAAACAAACGTCAGGTCGAAGGGTCGAAAGTTTAATAAAAAACTTCCATTCTTCGACTTTTCGCGGTAGCATTTTCACTAGAAAAGTGAAGTTAGTGCGCCTAATTTCAACTTTTCGAGTTCTTCGCAGGTCGAAAAGCGAAAACAGGATTTCGTAGTAGGAAAAACAAATCAGTATATCTTGTCCTGAAAATAACTTTAGCTTGAACATAATCAAAATTGATTTCCCTTTCAATACTTTTTGCGTTGAGTTTCCATATCTATTATGATAATCATATGGTGGGACATTCTCTGTTTGTTCTTTCTATTGGAAAGCGAGGCGCGCACTTGCAAATGTTGTTTCTAATATTAGTAACAAATCTCTTAAACGATCGCTGCTGCAAAAGAGTATTACGTGAAAAATGCATACGAGTAATAGTTTGCTGTGTTCTATCTGACATATGTTCATCCACGGATGTCCGGCTTTTTGGGCCTGAAATGTATATATCTTGTCAACATTGAGACGATAGAAGGCATGAGTTTATCATTGTCCTCGTTTGAGCAGGATTGATATTCATAAGCCACCATTCGGTTGACCTGGGTCAACATCTGTACAAGTTCCATTTTACTCCCGTAATTCTCCAGAACTATACACAAAGCCTGTATATACCAGGATCCCTCTTGATGATTCCGCCACGAGTAGTAGCCTAGAAGGAGTAAAAAGAAAACTCAAATCTGACACGAATATCCCACTCAACAAACTTTAAGACTGGTCCAAACTGAAAGAAGATTTAAACGACACCTTTATTGATGGAATTCATCTTTTTCGTCCACTGCGGTAGATAACATTCTGGATAATGAAGAAATTGCTTGATACAAGCATTTTCTTCAATTTCCACAACGTTTTCAAAAGTGTTTTTTTCTTTCGCATATTAGGAAGAATTGAGCGGGACTGGGTTAAGAGATAAAGAGAATAGTTTTTGTTTTCATGGATATGAAACTATGAAAAATCACACTGTATGAATATGCACAGCGGATTCATACATACTTTTGATTTGGTTTCCTCTACGAAAACAAAAACTATTCTCTTTTTTGATATGATAAAATGACACCAATCGAAAAAAATGATACATTTTCATGGGACTATTTTGTGCGCATGCATTCAAACTAGCTGACATCTCAAATTTTGTTCATGGAGGCAATTTATTTTTTCGGCCAATCAGAACGCTTCTTTTTGATTCACGAAACTAACAAATAAAATTTATAACAGAGCTAAACGGTCCTACGTGCCTTGTGACTTGTCATCCGAAAAATAGCCTTTTTGAAACTACGAAAATTATCGATTCCAGTCAGACTGAGAAGGCTGACCAAATTCTTTTTATTTTTTTTGCTTTTCGATGATTTTCTAAGACTTGAATGACCATTTTATCTTACAATACAATTATTTTCAGAATGCGACATGAGGATGAACACTATTAGATCTAATCTCTTAAGCCGCCGTCATAGCGCAGTTGGTAGCGCGTCGGACTGTCTTCTAGAGGTCCCGGGTTCGATCCCCGACGGCGGCACTCATCCTTTCCGACTATTTGTCTCCCACCAATGGGTTGATAATCGTAGACCTATGTGGGATAGCAGCTGGAGGCTAGGAAAGGATGTGATGGTGGTACTGGTGTGAGAAATACCAGGAATCCATTGTTAGGTGCTCCAGCCGCCGCGATATAACTGAAAGATTGTTGCAAGCGGTGTAAAACACCATTCAAACAAATCTAATCTCTTTTGCAAGTCTTTGCTTTACAGAACATCCGCTAGGTTCCTTTTCGCTTGACGGATCTGAATTGTACACAAAACATACGACCTTCGGGCACCGGCCATTCGTTTTACAAGTTAAAAAGTGTATGCAAGAATAACAAACGTTTCGACTTGTAAGCCTGATCTTGTTATTCTTCCATTTTAAGATTTCTAATGAAGCAAATAACTGTTTGTAGTTTGAGCAATTTGTGGTGTCCGTGATCACGAGGTATCGATTCTCAGAAGCGGCCAACCATCTTGGTTCTTTCGGTGCACCATAGAATCGGCGCGAGTATTCAGCGGGTGTATTCTCCAGGAAGCATAATTGAAAATTTGGAAGAACGTGTTTCCAAAGCGATGTTTGATTTTCCCATTCCTACTCAACAAAATTGTAGACTGGTCTAAATTGAAAGAAACTGCAGACAACGATTTCAAGTTGATGTATTTTTTCGCCTTTTTAAATAGAAAATAATGTGGATAATATAGAAATTGCTTAATACAAGCAATTTCTTCATTTTCCACAATGTTTTCATGACATTTTTCTTGAGGGGCGTAAAAGGGAATAATTATGTTTGAAAGGGTTAACTAATTCTAGCGCAATTGAAGACGTAAACCGGAAACTGTAGAAGATAATTATGCCATTGAATGTCTTTGTATTGCTGTTTATGAATTGTACTTTAATAATGAATAAATTAAGTTACAAATTTAAGGATTAATACCCGTTTTAAACGAAAATCTATGACTCTAGAATAAAAAGGGAGGTGCTTAAGTTAATAATGATATTTACCAATATTCACACACCTCGTATTTTTGACGCCCCTAAAGAGAAAAAGCATTAGAAAACATAATGGAAAAAGAAGAAATTGCTTGATTAAGAAATTTCTATATTATCCACAACGTTTTCTTCTTCAAAATAAAAAAGTTTGTTTTTTTTTCAATCCCCCCCCCCCATAAAAATTTTCGTCTGCATCTTCTTTAAATTTGAATCAGTCTAAAAGTTTGATGTCTAAATATGCGTTGGGTTAATGAAAAGTGTATACTAATGGACCTTATTGAAAGAACCCCCGATAAATTCATGCTACATAATGTACATATATAAAGATATTCGTAATTTTATTATGTTAACCTATTCCAACTCAATCCCTCCTTTTACGCCCTTCAAGAAAAAAGCTTTGGAAAACATTGTGGAAAATGAAGAAATTGCTTGTATCAAGCAATTTCTTTATTATCCACAATGTTTTCTATCCAAAAAGGTGAAACAATTTAAAATTCCATCAACTTCAAATTGTCGTCTGCATCTTCTTTCAATTTGGACCAGTCTAAAATTTTGTCAAGTGGGAATGGGTGAAACGAGTATCATACATACAAAATAGACAGATCGCTAGCCACGCCCACAGAGCTCCGACAGGAAGATCTACTATGAAATCAAACGACTTTATTTTGCTACATGTGTGGTTAGTAAAATGCAACAGATAAGTGAAGTGCTTGGTTGGCGACCTAAACGCCGTAACTACAGCTTGACTAAGCTGTAGTTACGACGTTTAAGTTGCAAAACCAAATAATTTAATTCACATAAATGCTGATCAAGTTTGGAGTTCAAGTTCATTTCCGGTCTAAATGTTTAATTCGATTGGTCATCTATTTTTTGATTGACAGACGCTATCAATCAATTTCAAAGGTTTTCGGTTATTTGTTTTTGGTCTTCTTTACAAAATATGAGAACACATTTAGAAAACAAAACAAACAATCAAACAAACGAAAAATGAAACGGAACTAACGGAATGGATTGTACAGTATATTTTACCGTCAATCCTGTCTTTTATTATGAGCCCAGCAATCGGCAACATTTCACGTCGTAATGAATGAAATGAATAGCAAAACCGCGTTATAACATCGTAATAAAACCTGTAATTACCAGGAACAGTTGAATACGAAAAGAGAAAGTCTGCCTCCACTGGGAATTTACGACTCGAGATTGCAGATATGTCCAGGTCGTCTTCACTTCTTATAGAAACTTTGTTGGATTGCGACAAGATATCTACAGAACACGCCTGAAAGTCATAACATGAACTCTAAGAGTTAATCCTTTAGCCGAAAAAGGTCCCATAGGAACTCTGTAATATACATATTCAATCCATTACCAAACGATAAAAAATTTAGGCTAATCCAAATTGAAAAAAGCTGCAGACTAAAATCTATAAATGGTGGAATTTTAAAAACATTCGTCTTTTTGCGAAGAAAACATTGTAAATAATGAAGAAATTGCATACTACAAGCAATTTGTTGTTATCTAGAATAGTTTCTATTGATTTGTGGGAATGGGTGAAAAGAAGGTAGGATCAAGGATTATTAAATAAGATTATAATGATTTTGAAAAAAATCAAACAAAACAACAAAACAAACAAACAAAAAACAAACAAACAAAAAACAATAAGGTAGAATGGCATTACTAGACCCAGAAAATCTATAGGAGCTAAAACATGTTTCCCTTGTAGCCTAAACAGCCCGAACAATCTGACCAGAGTTGATACTTTTAACACCCAAGGAGGTCCCTATTTGCTCGACAAGTCACAAATACGAACCGCGAGTAGAAAAGGGGCTATCCAAAGTGCGGAATGATTGACCCGGTCAGACTGCATAGGCTGGCCACGGTTCTGTATTTTACTTTTGTTAGACTTATGGTAGAGAACGGATCGCTGATGTCATATTTTAATCGACTGACAAAATTTGATGAATGATTTAGATCGGGAATGAGCTTTGAATTTCGATATTCATGTTGATTTTTTTGTTGGTTTGGTGACTTAAGCATAGTTTTTAGAGCTTATTCAAACTGTCGTCACGAAGTTTAGGTCGCCAATCAACTATTTTATTTTGTCACATGTTATAGACCATTTTAACGCCGTTTAACCCTTTCCTGTACAATCGCCTTTTTTACGTCCTTGTGATTTTATACTTGTGAAAACATTGTGGGAAAAGAAGAAATTGCTTGTAACAAGTAATTTCTTCTTTTTCCACAATATTTTCTACCCTACTGAATGGTTATTTTTCAAATTAAATCAACTATAAATTTTCGTCTGCAAAACCTTTCAATTTGGACAGGTCTAAAAAATTCTAAAACATGAAAGGGTTAACTTCATGTCGGAGGTAAGTGGGCGTGACGAGCGATCCGTCAGTTCTACCTTGACACATGTTTTTTTAAATACTATCTCTTCATAGATTTTTTTTATCAAATAGGCTTTTTTGGTTCGCGGAGTTCACTGATGTTGTTAGGTTTGTTATGTCGACATGTAATGGCCCCGCCCATTAACTCCGACAGGAATTTGCCACTGCGATTTCAATTGGAGTTATTTTTCAAAATTTTGGGCCAGTAGCCACGTAATAAAAAAGAATAATCGTTAATTCGCGACCTAAGCGTCGTAACTACAGCTTACATAAGCTATAGTTACCACGTTTATGTCGCCAAACCAACAAAAATCTGATAAAAAATGGCGCTTAATGTTGGAGTTCAAAACTCACTTGTAGTGTAAATGAAGGATTTCATTGGTCGACTGATTATTTGATTGATAACTGCGATTGGTCAATTAACCTATTACCAGACGACAAAATTTTGGACCAGTCCAAATTCAAAGAAGTTGCAAATGACTTTTTTGGTAGAAAACATTGTGGAAAATGAAGAAATCGCATGTTACATGCATTTTTTTATTTTTTTACTTTTTCTTCCAGTGCCTTCTTCTTGAAAGGCATCCAATTGCGGGATTGTGTTGGAATGGGTTAACACATCTCATAAATAGAAGCTATTGAATGAGTTATCATGGAATACCGGATTATTAAACGCGTCATCTATATACAGATGAAAACGAGGCTCTGTCGAGTTTTTCTCTGTTTTAGATGACGAGTTTACCCCTTTCCCGTTCAATCCCTGCTTTTTACGTCAACATGATTTTATACTTGAGACAAACTTGTGAGAAAAGAAGAAATTGCTTGTTACAAGCAATTTCTTCTTTCTACAATATGTTCTACTCTATAAAACTTTCAATAAAATTTACTTTGTCATCTGCAGCTTCTTTCAAATTGGACAAGTTTTAAATTTAGTAAAACAGGAAAGAGTCAATACATTCGGTATTTTAAGAACCTGAATATGATATTCTATTTATTATATTACAGCATTTTTATTTCCCATGTAATATCAAATATATTCAATAGGTTTACTTTCCTCCCGGGCCATACGCCATATTATAAACCCATATTTATTCTCTTTATGGTTACCCCTAAAATTCTTTAACATTAACCCATTCCAACACAGTGGAATTTTAGACTGGTCCAAATTGAAAGAAGCTGCAGACGACAATTTCAAGTTAATAGAATTTTGAATTATTTCGTTATTTTGGGTAGAAAACATTGTGGATAATGAAGAAATTGCTTGATACAAGCAATTTCTTCATTTTCCACAATGTTTTTAAAAGATTTTTTCCTGAGAGGCGTAAAAAGGAGGGATTGAGTTGTAATGGGTTAAGTTGTTATGGTCTTTACATACTTGGATGAAGAAGAGTTTGGGTTTCCCTACTAGACTTGGACACCTCTCCGACTTGAAGGGAACAAGAAGGACCTCGATGGGGACGGGCCCGTCTACAGCATAAATGTAACCTTCTCTACCGTACGTGAGTATAGCACACCCGAAACAATCACTGTCAGAGTGGTCATAGGTGGCCGCTGGAAATAGACATCAACAACGACTAGTGGACAAAAATAGTCAGCTCATTGACGGATCGCAGGACACGCCCACCCAGCTCCGACAAACGGAAAGTATCGGAGTCTAAGTTTTTTTCCGGTCTTAACAAATGATTTGAATTGGTCTATTGATTTTTTGATCGACTATTGCGATCCGTCAATTTGAAAAAAGTTTTCATTTCGCCCAAACAGCTTACGGGGAAAAAAGAAGAAAAAAAAAATATTGAATGATAGAGTGCATAATTATGGTTTGATTATTTACCTGAGCGTTTTCTTTGTGCTCATAACTAAAATTCATATGATGACTATTCCATTTTGTAATATATTATTTGTAATATATTTCGCATTGCCATTTAAGTCCTGGATTGCCGATGTATAGTGACGTGTTACTGCCGTATGTTCCCAAGCAAGTTCTAAGAAATCATGTTCCAACTTCAAATCCAAGCCATGTTTCGTGATATTTCTAGACAACATTGATGGCAGAAAATTGACGTAGACAGAATCATTACCAAGTTGAATATATCGTGATTGACATAACATTGAAATTCCTCCCTAATCATTAACCAAATCATAGGACGGCCGCATCTAACCATTACGCCAATCGAAAATCATTACTCTTTGTTTTGTTTTATGTGATCTTACTCGCATATTCGGACCGTTCAATAACCCCGTGAAATGGATATGTATCGTCGTTGGGCGAGCAAAATGTCGTAACTACAGCTTGCATAAAGCTGTAGTTACGATATTTTGCTCGCCCAACGAGGATATCTATAAAAAAGAACGACACGTGCTAAAGATATTTATCGGTTGTGGGAAAAGTGGCTGTTTGTAAAGTAGATGAGACAATAATCGAAGAACTAGTGGTTAAATATAAACGTAACAATCCAGGATAGACTGCAAGGCTTTATCAGTTCAATGCTAATATGAGCCATTCATAACGATCATCCTATTTTATTCCTTTATGGTAAGCACCATGAATGGATAGATAATATCCATTGAATAACATATTGGTGTTTTTACTAATAGATTGTCACTTTTATAACGATGTCATTATATATAAAGAGTAGTATGAACTTTAAATCATGCACGGATCGGAGTGAGTGGGTGGGTGGGACAGAAACAGGCATCAAGACAAACACCCTCTCCCTGGAATTTCAGCAAAATGTGGTAACCAGATTTTGAAAATCTGAAAATCAGAGTATCATATTCTCAGTCGGCAACAAGAATGTCATTACTTAGCTTTTTAACAGCTATAGTTACGACATTTATGAAACGGATACATTTTCGTGTGCCCCTCCCCTTTTTTGAAATAAATAAATACTTATATAAATCTGGATCCGCTCTTGTAAATGCCTCTATTTTCTGCTTCTCTTACAGGCACCTTTTATAACACATTTTTAAACTATCATGTCCATCTTTAGTTAATTATTTCTCGTTTTTTAACACTTTAAAATGACTCGTCCTATAAGATATCAAAAACTGGCTTGAGGACTCAAAACAGTAATAGATCTTTCTCCTCAGACAAACATATGTACAAGACCAATAAACGACCAATAGACGTGACATCTCCAACTATTACACAAATCCTACGAGTAAAGACTCAGATCAGCCTGAGCATCAACATTGTTTGATCAGAGTCTTCACTATGCGCTCTATCGACTGACCAACTCTTCTATATACAATTAGTGAATATTCTAAAGGTTGCTAAATGTCTGTTAAATTGTTGAACTGAAGGAATTGGTTTTAAATCCCGTTGTAACAGTATAATTATCATATCGCGGATGCTTGAGCATCTAACCATGGATTCCTGGTTTTTCTCACACTAGTACTACCACTACAACCTTTCCGAGCATCCAGCCACTCATCCCATCCAGGTTTACGATAATCAACCCGTTGGCGGGAGTTACATATCGAATTGGATATTTGGTGCGAACCCGGGACCCCATGATTAAGACACTCAACACCTGCGATAGGACCGCGGCCTATAAAATATGGTGTATTTGGTCAAAAGTCCCCTTTAAGTCGTCTTAGCACAAAGAACGCGTGCGCGCGTAAAATATATACGTAAATCCGTTTCATTTAAGCGTGCGCGCTTATATTTTGAAAGTGCACGCGTTATTTAACGCGTGCACTTACAAAATATTAGCGTGCACGCGTAAAAAGAAAACTCATTCATGTTGTGCATGTACTTGTAATTTAGACGTACGCGCATATTTTATACAATTGGACATTCTGTAATTATGCGCACACGCCTAAATTTTGTGAGTGCACCTGCATCATTTATGCGTGCACGCGTTTATTTTAGCGTGAACTACCTAAAGTGAACTTTTGACCAATTTAGTGCACCATAAATAAATGGTTGAAATAATACAGATAGGATCAAATGGTCGAAAGCGACCCTATTTAGAACTTATATGAGTTTTTATCAAGACAAACAATCTGACCAATTTTCGGTAGACTAGGCTAGAATTAAGGCATTTAGAGTGACTACAATGGTTTTCTGAGAACTGACCAAGTAACCTAGTTTTTGACACAAAGTGACCAAATTTCTAAATTTTTCAAGACGAACCTTCTGACAAATTTTGAGGTCAATTGAACTGAAATTAGATCCCCTAAAATGTCTACAAGGTTTTCCAAGAATACACACAGTCACCTATGTTTTTAGCCCCAATTGACATTATTTCAGCATTGTCCGAGAAATCATCAATATTGGTATTCTCTTTTATTATTCATTTCTAACTGTGGCATCTAAACTGTCTACGAGGTAAATATTGACGACACTGGACGACGGATATCGCAACCACAAAAGCTCGCATCAAGCACATTGTGTGAGCTGAAAAATGGTGAAATTTAGCGATAAAAACAACAACACGAAAAATAAAACCAGACAAAAAACCCCCAAACAAATAACAACAACAAAAAAACCTTAACCCACACAAAACAAAACACAAAAACCCAAACAAACACCCCTCCACCCCCCACCCACCCACCCACCCACCCATCCCAACAACAACAAAAACAATATTCCCCCCCCCCCGCACAACCCTTACAAAAACAACAACAACCCCCGAACGAAACAATAAAAAACAAACACACACGACTATTTTTTGTTAATCCATTCCAATAAAGTGACCCTTTTGAACGCCCCCAAGAAAAACGATTTTGAAATATTGTGTTAAATGAAGAAATTGCTTGTCACAAACAATTTCATCATTTTACACAATGTTTTCTGATTTTTAATTCTCGTCTTGGACCATTCAATGTAGACCATTCTAAAATGTTGCGGTCTGGTAATGGTTCAATGTATATGTAAACAACATACGCGTTAAAAACATTAGAATTTCATTATGATTATCGTTCCAAATGTTTTTATTCTTTTTCTATTGCCATAGTTGTTGTTGACATAATAGTTGTTGTTGGCGATATATCTGCTAAAAAAATCGTTTAAAATGGGGCGAACCTTTAAAGTGGTGTCCCGGGGGCGAACCGACTAAAATCAAGAAGGTCCATAGATATGATCTAGTACACATTTTATCGTCTAAACTTGGCATCTTTTATCTGGAAGAAAACAGCCATAAGGCGCCTCGACAGGAAATCACAGAGTATCAAATCTCCCCTTGATCAATAACCGCTTAGACAAAAAAGAACAACAATACGCAGAACAACGCAAGTTTATTGTGTATTTCTCGTCGAAAAAAATCATGTCTTTTAAGGAATAATTCGTTATAATTACTTTGTGTTATCGCCAGACGTTATTTAACCCTTTCCTGTTTTACAAAATCTTAGACCTGTCGAAATTCAAAGGTTTTGTAGACGACAATTGAAATGGGATTTAAATTGCAAAACCTAAATTCAGTCGGTGAGAAAATATTGTGGAAAAGAAAAATATGCTCTTACAAGCAATTTCTTCTTTTTCTACAATATTTTTTCAGCTACAAAATCACAGGGGCGTAAACCTAAAAAAGGGAACAGGAAAAGGTTGATGCTTGAACAGGAGCTCGAGCTATACCGATATATTTGTTATGATCCCCAAAAGGAGTTTTTAAGAAAATACATGTATTATTATCCGGTTTCTTCTTCTCTTTTCTTCCTCTTATTATTATCACTATGTTACTCAAACGACGTTTTGGAGAAAATTGTTTTACTCCGTTTATTCTGCCGCCGTCATAGCGCAGTCGGTAGCGCGCCAGACTCCTAGCCTTCAATCATGGGGGTGCCATGGGTTCGATCCCCGGCGGCGGCACATATCCTTTCGGACATTTGACTCTCACCAATGGGTGGATAATCGTAAACCTAAGCGGGATAGCAGCTGGGTGTTAGGAAAGGGTGTAGCGGTAGTACTGGTGTGAGAAATACCAGGAATCCATTGTTAGGTGCTCCAGCCGCCGCGATATGACTGTAATACTGTTAAAAGTGGCGTTAAACCAAATTCAATCAACCAATCCGTTTATTCTACCTCTATTTTTAACCACGTTATGTCTTACAGAGTTTCGGGAATATTTGGTAAAATATTGTCTTTATTTCATATCTTCTTCTACTCCAAGTTATTCTTCTTATTATTTGTATTTTTTTCGTTTAGAATAGTTTCTGGGGATTTCCGTGAGCTCTCTAATACAATCTTAAACTTTTTAGGATGATAAAGGGCATTATGTAGGTGTGCGAAAAGATCTCGGAACTTAAAAAAAAAAAAAAAAAAGAAAGAAAGAAAAATAGCTGACACCAAAGAAAAATAAAGACGTGCTTATATAACGCACATTTTTTCGTGAAATTTGCCGTAAATTTTTAAGATCGTTAATCCACGAGTTTTTGATTTTGTCACAAAATCAATTGAAAATTACTTCTAATTTCACAATGGATGACATCTGTAGGAAATAGTGGTTAGATTTATATCTTAGAAACTGTACGTCGTAATTTTACAAAATTCGGAGATTATGCTCAGAATCACTATCCGGCCAATTCTAAGAACAAATATCTTTTCAAAATGGTTGAGATTTTCAAAGACGGCCGACATCATAGGAAACATCAGTTTGACTTAAATCTTAGATACTTGAACAAAATATCTATCGAAGAAAAAAGGAAATTATTGTTTGTCAAAGAATTAGTGGAATGTCAGTCACTTTATCAGCCATCTAGAAATCGAGTGATCACAGTTTGAAAAATGAAACATTTTCTTGGTTTATCGACTTAAACCTCTTAAATACAGCTTATTCGAGGTCTTGCTGTGATCTCGTACATGTCGGTATTTAGAAATAGTCACCGTTTTCAAAATGGTCACCGTTAGAGGGCATCAGGATTATGTCCAGATTTCAGTTCAAATATCTTTTTACGAAGTTCGCGACAGGAACCCTTTCACTACAAGGGTCACAATTCAAGGCCATGAAAACAAGTATTTGTCGGTAAAGAGTTCACAAACCAACGATCGATCGTACCAGCTGTAAATTGTCGATAAAGAATGTTTCCGTGCACATAATAAGACTTCCAGCCAATTTAACTAAGTAATGAGCTGCCAATAGTATAGGGGATAATGGTTTAAAGTCTTCAACAGTTTGATAAATGATTAATAAATAAATAAATGAAAAATTAAATAATGCTTCAATGATATAGAACTGGACTGTCAATCTTTGTCATGCTTAATAGAATCCTTTTCATAATTGCATTTAAATCAAAGGACTGAAAGCACTGGAAGCAAGCGCTGTTGGTCCATATTTCGTTTGAAAACCAATTTAGAAGCAACTCTGGCTGAAAAGGACAAACGGGTAATTTAGACTTAAACCAGGCTTCACATATATACAGGCTGATCTTTGTCTATAACACTTACAAATATAGGAATATTCCGGGTTGAGCATGTGAACGATAAAAAGCCCGAACTAAGTATCAAATTCTAAGATATCGACAAGGCAGTTTTAAAAATGATCGCGTGACTTTTGACCGTAACATATCTTGAAAGTTTATTATTACAACTATTCTGACACATTTTCAAGGTGATTGGATAAAACTGCGGCCACTACAGTGTTAATATTTGTTCCGAAAATTTGTCATATAAATCTAGTTTTTGACCCCAATATGACCTAATTTTAAACTTGTCCATCATATAATGATGGCAAACAGTTTGGCCGGGTTTTATACCATTTTTGCAGAAAGAGAGAGAGAGAGAGAGAGAGAGAGAGAGAGAGAGAGAGAGAGAGAGAGAGAGAGAGAGAGAGAGAGAGAGAGAGAGAGAGAGAGAGAGAGAGAGAGAGAGAGAGAGAGAGAGAGAGAGAGAGAGAGAGAGAGAGAGAGAGAGAGAGAGAGAGAGAGAGAGAGAGAGAGAGAGAGAGAGAGAGAGAGAGAGAGAGAGAGAGAGAGAGAGAGAGAGAGAGAGAGAGAGAGAGGGGGGGGGGAGAGAGGGGAGAGAGGGGAGGGAGTAAAAACAAAACAAAAAACTTTGGAATACATTGTGGAAAATAAAGAAATTGCTTATTACAAGCAATTTCTTTATTTTTTGCCGAAATGTCTATGCTAAAGGGAGCGAATATTTAATTTCACAAATTTACAGTTGCCGTCTGCATCATCTTTCAGTAGGACCAGTCTATTTTTCTGTGTCTAGCATTGGGTAAAAAAATGTCAATTTGCAGGGATTCACCTAGACAAACAATCAGACATACTTACATGTTGATTTGGGATAAAACAACTGTCCACAAGATTGGCATTACTATTGCCCTCTCACGACGGATGAGGCACATCAGGAACCGAGTTTATAAAACTTTTTTCGTACTCAGTTGAGATTTTATTCAAACTTCGAGTTGGGAGTAACCCATTCCCTCTCACAGTGAAGCTTTTTGACGCCCTTATGAAAAGAGCTTTGGGAAAACAATGTGGAAAATGAAGAAATTGCTTGTTACAAGCAATTTCTTCATTATCCACAATTTTTCTAACACAAAAGATAAATGTTTTTTAAAGTAACCCAATTAAAATTATCGTCCGCAACTTTTTTCTTCAATTTGGACCAGTCTATATTTTGTCGTCTGGTAATGGGTTAAAGATGTATTTTTGCTTAGATCCTATAGTAATTGCTTTGTTTTTTTGTTTGTTTGAATGGAGTTTTACGCCGCTTTCAACAATCTTTCAGTTATATCGCGGCGGATTGAGCACCTAACAATGGAATCCTGGTATTTCTCACACCAGTACTACCATTACATCCTTTCCTAGCCTCCAGCTGCTATCCCACATAGGTCTACGATTATCGACCCATTGGTGAGAGACAAATTGTCGGAAAGGATGAGTGCCGCCGTCGGGGATCGAACCCGGGACCTCTAGATTGGCAGTCCGACGCGCTACCAACTGCGCTATGACGGCCCTATAGTAATTGCATGAAATTGAATAACAATATTTGTAGGTTATAACTTATTGATCTTGATTTGCAATTGAAATTAAAACAAAATATTTATTCAAATTTAAGTTTAAGTTAATTCTAAATTGAGTAAAAAAAGTTTTATAATCTCGGGCCCAGATAACCAGGAAAGCTCACCATAATACGAAATTTAAACTAAGGTTAATTGAATATGGAAATATTGTTAAAATTACTGTAATTTTCACGGTAAAATAAATATGGAATGAATTAAAACTTGTTTCTTTATATAATTATTATTACTATTACTATGAAATCAATTATTGAAACAGAATATAGCAAGAAACGTGACCTCAAATAAAGCATAAATGAATAGTGCATTGTATTTAACGAATGGTACAGACATTGTAAATCCCATGATTTAAAACCCATTCCCACACAATGACGCTTTTTGATGCCCACAAGAAAAACAATTAGGAAAACATAGTGTAAAATGAAGAAATTACTTTTATCAAGCAATTTCATCATTTCCAACAAAGTCAATAAAATCTAAAATTTCATAAATTTGAATTATCGTCTGCAACTCCTTTCAATTTGAACCAGTCTAAATTTTTGCCGTCTGGTAATGGGTTAAGCATGTTGAAAAGAAAAAAGTGTATCAAGCATAAAGTAGAATGAGCTGAATTAAGTCAAATACCAAACCTTCTTGTATTAATTTCGTCATCTTTGAACTCGTGACGTCATCGTACCTACGGACTTCAAATCCCGTGTCTTGGAATCTTTCTTCTAACCTCTCAGCGTCTATATCCGTCCCCTCTCTCTCTGGGTGACCCGTGCACTCGTGAAAATGTTTGTTATTAAATATTAGAAACAAGCCTCTTCGCCTGTAGTTGAAATTGTACTCGTTTGGTTCTGACGGTGCCCCTGGACGGACGTTATGCTTATCTTTGTCAGCACTGAAATGAAAATCAAAGTACTGATAGAAAATTGAAAAAAAGTATTGTTGAAAGAGAGATAGAAAGAAATGGCGAGCGGAAAGAGAGGAACAATTAAGTCACATAACCAAGCAGGCTGAAAATACAATTTTTGTAGTCGATTTTGTAGATTACAGTTGAATACAAATTTAAGAAATGTATTTTGGAGTAAACAACATTGTGGACAATGAAGAAATTACTTGTAGCAAGCAATTTCCTCGGTTTCGACGATGTTTTCCGACAATTTTCTTGAGGGGCGTGGAACTAATCAGACAATGGTAACGATATCAAAAATATGGAATTTCCCAACATCGTAATGTGACGTCATTTAGTCGGGTTTTCCCTTCTTCGAACGTTCGTAATAAACAAGATGGAGTTATAACCCTTTGCTTGCGAAGATGAGGTCTTCCTGGTTAATGGATCATATATTTTGGGGACAATCAACGTTTGCTGAACGTCACTCTTGTTCTTTTATAATGGAGATTACCCTTTATAAGATATACACTCTGTCGATTTAACTTGGCATCCGTTAAAAATGACATAAATAGTTTTTGCACGAAAACTAACAAGGTTTTATATTCACATCGTCAAGACTTTGTTATTTACTATGCTTTACAAATAACGTTCAATTTTGGTATCAAAATTTAAACTGAAAGTAATTTATTATCGCCATGTAAACTAAATAAACCTTAAAAGGATATTAGATCTATTTGACGACAAAATGTAAAGAGCGATTTTTCACCTCGACTGGAGATAATCAGGTACATACAATGCAGATTATCTGAAAGAATTACTTATTTCAGCAGACTCCGTGGTTCAGGTAAACACAGCGACCAACATCTTTACCTGAGAAGTAGTCCCCTTACAATTTTATTCACTTAATTATATGAGCCTTTGAATGCATGTCATTTCGAACAAGTCCACACATGAGTAGGCTAAAGTAAAATTACAAGGCAGCCTTAACATCCACTTGTTGTATAATATCACCAAGGCAGTTATATTTAGAAACTGGAAGTCGTAATTTAAACGCACGGTAAAACCCCTACCCAGACTGTTTAACCAATTCCTACTCAATGACGCTTTTAGACGCCCACCAGAAAAAAAGCTGTAGAAAACATTGTGAGAAAAGAAGAAATTGCTTTTTACAAGCAATTTCTTCATTTTCTTCAATGTTTTCTACCCAGAAAGTTGAAAAAATCCAAAGTTTCATAAACTTTAAATTGTCGTCTGCAACTTCTTTCAATTTGGACCAGTCTAAAATTTTGCCAAGTGGGAATGGGTTAATGTACAGGCCGATCTGGTTCTTTACAGGGCTTGCATAATTGACCAATCGCAGTTGTCAATCAAAGAGTCAATCCACCTTTCAAATTATTCATTACGACTGGATGTGAAATTCGAACTCGGGCATTTGCCGACACTTGCTTGAACCTTTTAAGTTGGTTTGGCGCCCTAGACGTCGTAAGCACATCTTAAAACCGACCAATCAAAGCGCTTGAATATAGACAGACAAAACTAAAATTAAATTCTTCATTTTCCGCATTGTTTTCTACATAAAAAGATAAATATTTTAGATTTTTCAACAATGTGTCATCTTAAGACTCTCATCAAAGTTATTTTGAACAAGATGTGCTCAAGCGAGCAATCAACACCTAGGAGACGAACTTGCATGCAGAGTTTGCATCATTCCTGAAACATATTAGAACTACTCTTTATGGCGTAGGCATTTCACGTGGTTAAGCCTCCAGTGGCAGTTTGCGCTCGTTGAACTTTGAGACGACCTCAAAATTTGCTAGCTAAATACATGATTGTACGTCTCAACGAAGCTGTGTACTGTGAAATAACGAGATCTACAAGTGATAATCTCAAACAGAATATTCAAATGTTTTTAATGTTTTAAGATCGTTTAGAATCAATTAGAATCAATTGATCTGAAGACTTCAAAGTAAAAGCTACGGAGTGTTGTAAAAGAAATACAGCTCATTTAGTGGAAGTTAAATAATGTTCCTTTAAAGAAGAGCCATTCCTTGTATTTTATTTGATGAGTTCTGAACAACACAACTCGACACAAATTTGATATTTTTCACTTTTTACATTGTTCCTGAATATTTGCTAATCGTTTCGTAATTTTCGGGGTTAAAAGGTACGAGTAATTCGCCTAAGTAATTCTAAAACCTCGTTACTGCAGCTTGAATCAAGTTGTTGTCGGGAGGTTTTAGAATTCGGCGAATTGTAATTTCATTTCGACTCTTCATCGGTTGACTCCAAATTTGACTTGACTAAGATTCTATATTCTAGAGGACACGTTTCATGATAATTCAATTTGGCCTCCGAATCCACTTATTATACAAGTGGATTCCAGAGATAATTCCATCTAATGAACCTACAATCCGATGGGAAGGAGACAGATAAATTGTAGTTATGTTGGGTAGGTGGGGTTTACTCATCTAGCGTAGATTGTATATTATGAGAGGACCATGATTGCTCACCTAATCTTGGTATCTAGACTTAACCCATTACCAGACGGTAAAATTTTAGACTGGTCCGAATTGGAAGGAGTTCCAGACGAAAATTTAAAGTTGATGATATTTAAGATTTTTTTCAACCTTCTGGGTAGAAAATATTGTGGAAAATGGAGAAACTGCTAGTTAAAAGCAATTTCTTCATTTTCCACAATGTTTTCCCAGTTGTCTTTTTTGAGGGGTTTGAAAGGGCGCCATTGAGTGGGAATGGATTAAATACTATAATAGTTTGCAGAAATTTGAAAGAGAACCATAAAGTAAAGCTCTACCCTTTCCCGTTTTCAAAGTTTTAGACTAGTTCAATTTGAAGGAAGTTTGAGACGACAGTTAATTGTTGGTGGAATTCGAAAAGTAACCAGCCTATACAGTTTGTAAGAATTATTTTCGTTATATCTATGTTAATATCTGAAATCAAGAACACAAGGTTTTTGTTCACCCTGGAGTGATAATTTGACGTATCAAAGTAGAGAACATCAAAGTATACGATTCTGGCGAAGAATATTTTATAAGTTTTTTCATACGCTGGCCATCGATCGATCAATTTAAGAAAGCAAGTATGCAAGCAATTCTTTAAAGTGTAGTTTCAACTTATGCCGCTCCAAGCAGAAACTCTGAGATGGATAAGAATTTCGAAGATCCTAACGATATCTGTAACATTATGATTGCTTTACTTCAGCTGAATAAATCAAAGTACTTAAAGTACTAAAGAACCAAGCATTTTCGAGTGGTTGATCTAAAGATAAAATCATTACATGGACTATTACAACGATTCGTTTTTATACTATTTAAGTAAATTTGGGATCAAACTGCATCGGGATTACTCTATTTCCAACTTAACGATCTATCAATCATTGCTTTGCAAATATACATTGTTTTGCACGCTGGAAAAATAACTGATTTTACGAAAGACACCTTTCAATCTGACGGCGGATAGTTTTTGGATTAGATTTTAATACACAAGACACATTCCTGTAAATAGGATGAAGCCAAACAAATCCACAGTGAGACAGTATTAATGAGGAAGTGATCCGATGGATCAATCTTCTTTTACTGACACGGAAAACCCGTCTCGTTATACGAATACTGATAGATTCAAGCTGTAGTTACAACGTTTAGGTCGCCAATCAACAGTTGATCATAATTTTGGGAAAAAAAAAAAAAAAAAAAAAACATACAAAAAACAAAAAAAGCCCCGACTTTAAATATCGAAGTTGAACTTTCTGTTGGAGTCAGTGGGCGTAACCAGCGGCGAGAGTGGGCGGAGCCAGTAATCCATCAATTAGATTAACCACGATGTAAAGAAAATGCACACGATGATGCAAGATGTGTACGAATGAAAAAGTCATGTCAATGTGTTTTCTCAAAATATCTCACATCTCAGGTTCATGAATACAAGAGAGAAAGGGTTAGGAAAATGGGAAATATTTTCACAACAGACGGTCACAATAAACTCCACAACGCTGCTGCAAGATGCAGACTGAAGACGCCCTTTTCTATTGTCCATGTGTGTGTGTGTTTATATCAACCAGTGTAAAATAGAAAAAAAAGTCATGATTTTCATGGAAAGTGGAACCAGATATTTGACGATGAACCCAACAATAACCTCAGACTATCATGTCGCCTTTGGACCATATTTCTTCTAAGAACGCGACTTGAATTACGACTTTTACCTTCTCTAATTCAATGGACGTATTGGACAAATTCTCGATGCATGTTTTACTATGAGTATCTGTTTTGCAAGTTTAGTTCGTAGGGTCTCTGTTAATATTTCCATTTGTATGTTGTTCTTTTTTCTATTCTTCACGAAAGAAATTATTACAATACCGGCCTTGGTCATAACTCAGTTAGAAGCGTGTTGGACTCTCAGTCCTGAGGTCCAGTGTTCGATCCCCGGTCGCGTCAAATATCCTATCCGACATTTGTCTCCAACCAATGGATAGATGATCGAAAACCAAAGTGGGATGAACAGCTGGAGGCACGGAAAATGATGTAGTGGTAGTACTTATGTGAGAAATACCAGGAATCAATGTTTAGATAATCCGGCCGCCGCAATATGACTGAAATACTGTTTCAATCAACTACGCTAGCTTTGTTATTTGAATGTTTTCTTGTGGAAATAAGGTAGAATCCATTAACAAAATAGTTTGGTCTAAATTAAAAGAAGTTGTAAACAATTTTTCGTTAGTGTAGTTGAAAAAAAGCTCTAAATAGGGTAGAAAACATCATGACAAAAGGACAAATTATCGTTTAGACAGTTTTTAAGCCTTTCTATTTTGAGGAATAAAAAATAGAAATGCGTAATATTTTAGAAATGGATTTATGGCTTTGAATCAGATAGAAATGATAGAGTGATAATCTATTTCCGTGTCAGAAGTACATCTTATTGTTAGATCCCACTATTTACTTCCAACCACATGGTACACAATGCCTCAGTTTTTGCTGTCCAGGCAGTTCGACTTAGATATTAAACGATGTTACTTTGCAAATGCCAGTAATATGTAACAAAATGGTTGGCTGGCGGCCTAACCGTCGTACCTACAGCTTGCATAAGCTGTAGGTACGACGTTTAAGTCGCCAAGCCATCAAAATGCTTCACACCAATGTCGATCATTGTTGGAGTCAAAGTCCCCTTCCGGTCTCGATCTGTAATTTGGTAGGTTGATTGATTCTGTAATTTATAGCCACAATTGTGAGCTTTAGTTGTTTTAACCTTTCCTTTTTGTCGCAAAAAATTGTCCTGTCCAAATTCAAAGGTTTTGCAAATTAAAAAATCGAAAATTGGAATTAATTTGAAAAATAAGCTTTCAGTGACTTAGAAAATACTGTGGAAAATTAAGGAAGTGCTTGTTACTGGCAATTTCTTTTTCTAAGTTATAATTTCAAAGGAGTAAAATCCAGGGTGAAATAGGTAAGGGATAATAACGCTTTTACAAGAACCACGGCTGTTATCTAGGTTTGATGTGGTAGCTTAAGATTTCTTAATTCTTTCAATTTTCTTTCGGTCTAGGGGAAAACTAAAATAAAACCAGACAAAATCGCTACATTTTCTGCCTTACGTGACAGTTATAGAGAATCGAAATTTCCAAACCTTCTCTTAACATATCGGCTATCAGATTAAATGTTCATTTTGAAAAT
Source organism: Fragum fragum (assembly GCA_946902895.1). Classification (NCBI taxonomy): domain Eukaryota; kingdom Metazoa; phylum Mollusca; class Bivalvia; order Cardiida; family Cardiidae; genus Fragum; species Fragum fragum. The sequence goes on from OX336365.1 coordinate 39,688,748, forward strand.
CACATGAGAGAACACAGGCACATATCGATAGCTTGGTGTAAAAACATCATAAGTGTCTATACTTTGTATAGACACTTATGATGTTTTTGCACTAAGCCATCAATATGTCAACATTCATTTACCGGCATGAGTCTGTAACATAAAATAAGACTTATTCAAAATCGACGTATGAAGCCCTGTTAACATGTTCTTCCGTTATTTTATCTAGCGTAATTAGTTGTATTTCAAGACAAAATGAAGGAATGACTTAAAAATGCAAAAAGTGCACCTTATGCCTGAAACGCGGCTGGTGAGTGATGGGTTGTAAACTAAAGCCATAAGTTAAAAGGGACATAATTCTGGCCAAAAATGTATTAAGAGATATCCTCCCTTTATGGTATAAATTGACCCTTTGATAGAGAACGTGTATTGCAAGTTTAAGATCAATACCTGTAATAAAATAGAGATATTATTAAGTTTGACAGTGATCAAAAGGCTATGGAAATACATCGAGTTTTCCCCGAATACAGTCGAGCTAAAAACTTACATCTAGCATTTATATCCTAGGGTTTAACCCATTCCAACTTATTCCCGCTTATTTACACCCCCTAAGACATAGCTTAAGGAAAACAAAGATTGAAAATGAAGAAATTGCTTGTTATAAGCAATATCTTCAATTCAACCTTGTTTTCTACCCATAAAGAAAAGGATATTCAAATTTCTCCCAACTTGAAATTTTTGTCTGCAATTTCTTTGGATTTGGACCATTCTAATATTTTGATGTCTGGTAACGGGTTGAGCAGTACTTGCCCAAATGTGTGTAGCTTGTCAATGATAAACCCGATACGAACGAAAGTTAAAAGAAAAACAAAATGTCATTATGGAACCAAATTGGCGATCTGTATCTTTCGACATGAATAAACGACACGTCCATGGGGTGTTCTTTAAACGGTTACAAAAAGACAATGGTCTAGTCGAATGTGTTTTAGACGTCTCAGACAATATTTGGATTGGAAAGTGAATACCGTGGATGGGAAACTCGTCTTTCCTATTATTAAACTCCAGCTTTTTCATATAGATATTTGTAAGGTGTGCAACAACGCTTTAAATAAACAATTTTCTAATTACATGTATATCGCAAAGTCGATTTTCCTAGCAACAGTTCTCTGTCATTTCTCACACCAATAGGTTCACATGATTTAATCGTGGTTACGAGCCGATCTTCTATTTCTAAGACCACAACTTGTCATCCGTTTGATGGTGATTGACAAATGGCGTATTTTTGATAGAATATCAAACACTATATGGATCTAATTGACAATCGCTGGCCCGCCTACTTACTGCGTTAGCCCCGCCCATTGAATCCGACAGGAAGTTCCGCTGTGTGATAATATCAAATAACAAACCCATTTACCACAACTTAAAAACAATAATTCACTTTAGCCTCCGTTCTGCCATGTCAACAAATTGATGAATATACTTAACCCTTTCCTGTTTCAAAATTTTGTAGACCTGTCCAAATTCCAAGTTTTTGCAGACGAAAATTTTAAGTTGGTTTAGTTTGAAAAATAACCATTCAGTAGGGTAGAAAATATTGTGGAAAGAGAAGAAATTGCTTGTTACAAGCAATTTCTTCTTTTCCCACAATCTTTTCTCAAGTATGAAATCACAAGGACGTAAAAACCAATGATTGTACATGAAATGGTTAAATGCAAAGATTGAGACTATATTGTTAAAACTGAAAAAGAGATTAAAAAAATTTCCGCTTCAATTTTCAAAAGGTGTTTTTTTTTTCCCAAAATTTATGGCAAGAAGCATGTAATAAAAAAGCAAAATGGTTGGCTGGCAAGCTAAACGCAGTAACTACATCATAGGTAAGTTGTAGTTACGACTTTTAAATCGCCAAACAAAAGAAAAAGCATAACAAAAATGGCGGTCAATGACAAACTCTTTTCCGGTCTAAATGAATGATTTCACTGGTCGCCTGATTATTTGAGTGACAGGCGCGATTGGTCAGTTCTCCGTTTATTCTGCCGGATAAAAACAGTTAAAACGGAATCACTTTCTTTGTCAGTTTGAAGTATTACTTTGTGTAAATGAGTTTTGTTAATGAGTACCTGCTACCAGATAGACTATGTAAATTATAGATTCCAAGATGTCTCCGCGTGTTATTTAAAACATTTAAATACAGGGTAGTGAGCTTGATAGATATACTCTGTTTTGGGATATTCTGGAATTTTTAGATTAAAGTAAGTCAATTCCACAATTTTCTAAGGTTGAATAGCCAATTATTCTCAATTTTCAGGCTAATTGAGAAAAACTGTTGTCTCTTAAGTATATAAGATTTATCTAGGAACTGACCTAGTGACCAAGAGGTTGAGAAAAGTGACCGAATTCCTAACTTGTCATAGATTTCATGAACCCTTACCAGACGACAAAATTATAGACTGGTCTAAATTGAAAAAAAAATGCAGACGTCAATATGTTATTGAAGAAATAATGATAATAATAAAAAACTTTTCGAGTAGAAACATCGTGGATAATAACAATAAATCGGGTTAATTATTTTTGCGGATTCTAATGTTGTGGTGCCGTCCTTGACCTCAGGTAAGGAAGGAATAAAGTCCCAGCAGAGAAACAATAAATCGTTATTATGCTTTACTAAATACATATTTCACTCTGTATTCATGTGAAAAAAACTCTTCCTTTATTTCCGGGGCAACATTATCGAACTTTTAAAAGATCGTGCAACAAATGTTTAACATGTCTATCATAGTCAATCTATAAGTACCTTCAACAACTCAAAGGAGTGTATAGGGAAACTGTTCTATAGATCCGACAATCCTTTTCGGAGAAAACAGACCTACGGGTGGTCCGTAAAAATAACTAAAAAACAAAATGGATCCAGCAGAGGTCAACGATGGGTCGTATTCCGAAAATAATAATTGTAAGTTAGAATGGCCATTCTATGTTCAGAAAAAAAATATAAAAAAAAAATTAAAAAAATGAGCAAAAGGTTTCAAAACGCACTTCCTAAGTGGTCTTTTTCGCCTGACGATACACAATTATACCTGCAAGCAAAGATATTGCGATGCCTTAGTGTAAACAATAGACACGATGTTTTTGCACGAAACTATCGATATGTCTATTGTCTTGAAAATGAACAGTTATTTACGTCGCATGAAGACAGATTTGAAAAAACAATTGGCACATTAAAACCAAACCAACCACGCGTTTTAAATAAAGATATAATGGCTTGGTCAAATCACTTGTGTGAGTATATACATACTTGTTAAGAATACTTAATTTTCCATAGTATATGAACAAATTAACAACAACATTAATAAGAAAATAAAAGTCAAATTTGAAAAAAAAAAGCTATACTGTTCATGTTTGCTAGTTAATTGAAATTATTTAGACGAAAACAAAGGGAATGAGTCAATTTGCCAAAGGCCAAAATCGTGCAAAAGAACAATTATTTTCGTGTCAAATGGAGCCAGAGTCTAATCGATGTTATTGAAGTTTTATATCGCGTGTTTGCCTATCATTGGCTTTAAATAGGCAACAAGCTAGAATAAGTTTGAAATCTTGTGAATTTTTCAGTTATTGCTTTTAAATTTTCGAATGTGTACACTGAATTTATGTTTCTTTTTATATTTTACTTCACATAATCCGGCTTTTTGTCGCACTAAATAAATACGATAGTAGAAGACTTCAAGGCAAAAGGAAAAAGAGGCCTGTATCGAGCAACTATTGCTTTTTTCTCATATCCGATAATTCTGTATCCCCCCCCCCCCCAATTCTAACACAAATTCAAGTGTCGTTACTTCCTTGAACTAAATCCAGTCTAAAGTTTGTTTGATTAATTTGTGGTAGTAACTCCAATGGTTTTCTCCCAACTTTGCGTACTAGTATCGAACGCATCACTTGATCATGTTTAAATTTATGGTCCATCGTGACTACTTTTAAAATTATCGATCATTATTAAATGATAATAACCTTGTATGGTGATAATGTGGCTATCTTAACCCATTCTCACACAGAGATGCTTTTGGACGCCCCCAAGGAAAAATAATTGGGAAAACATTGTGTAAAATGAAGAAATTGCTTGTTACAAGCAATTTCTTCATTTTACACAAGGTTTTCTACCAAGGTTGTTGAAAAAATCTAAAATTTCATAAACTTTAAACTGTCGACTTCAACTTCTTTGAATTTGGGCCAGTCTAAAATTTTGCCGTCTGGTAATGGGTTAATTAAGGACATATCTTACCCTCACAGGGATATTGGTGTCGCTGCGATCAGAGAATTGACGGATTACGCCTATCAATCAAACAACCAATCGACTGATCAAATCATTTATCTAGACTGGCATTGAACTTTGAACATTGACTTACATTTTTTTGTGAAGCATTTCTGTTTGTTTGGCAACTTAGAGGTCGTAAATACAGCTTATTCAAGCTGTATTTTAGACGTTTAAGTCGCCAGCCAACCATTTTGTGTTTTTGTTACATGTTACTGCCATAAATTTTGAAAAATAACGCCATCAAATATCTAAGAGGAACTTCTTGTTGGAACTAAGTGGGCGTCGCCAGCGATCCGCCAATCGTCAAAGATCCTCGGCCCACAGGGATGATCATCGTTTCCGACTAGGTGTTTGCATTAATAAATAAGTTAGTAAAACATAGAATGTACATTTTCTTAATCCCGGGTTCGATTCCCGACGGCGGCACTCATCCTTTCCGACTATTTGTCTCTCACCAATGGGTCGATAATCGTAGACCTATGTGGGATAGCAGCTGGAGGCTAGGAAAGGATGTAATGGTAGTACTGGTGTGAGAAATACCAGGAATCCATTGTTAGGTGCTCCAGCCGCAGCGATATGACTGAAAGATTGTTAAAAGCGGCGTAAAACCCCATTCAAACAAACATTTTCTTAATACAAAAGGAGGAAAGTAAATTTATCGAAATGCAGGCCAGCTCCTAAACTAAAGTTTCGACGTTATGTTCACAAGTCGACAGTATTAAAATGAATGAAGCATCCCAAGAGAAATGAATACTGGATTTTTTTCGTGCACCCTGAAAAAAAATCATGGCGTAAATTAATGCTTGTTTTTGTTTTAATTTTTTAACCGAATCCTAGGTCTAAACATATATAATATACGCCGTGAATTTAGAGAAAGTGATTGCATTTACAAGCTTATGTAGGCGTCTTACCACAACATGATTTATTCAAAGTTTTGACAGTTAAATTGAAGATATATATAGTGTGAAAGTATTTCTCTCCTTATAATTCATTCTTTTGGTTCGTCTATCAAAACCTAACATTCCGATTGGCAATAAAAAAATATCCATGCCTATATGAACAAAATTTTGGGCACGCAGCTATTTTGTATGCTTCCAAACAAAAAAGATCCACAAGAAATGTATCAAAACTAGGAAACTTTTTTTTCACTTAATGTCATTGAATTATAAGAAATGAATAGACTATTTTTATTTTAATGGAAGTATGAAACGAACAAACCTAATCACACTTATATAAGAATACGCTCGCGTATTCATACAGTGTGATAAGGGATTTCATCATTCCATGAAAACTAAAAGTATTCTATTCATCTGTTAAATACTTACTTTTGTCCCCGAAACTGAGGAATAATGGGGTAATTCTTGTATAGGTTCAAGACTGATTTGTAGCGCCCCACGTGACCCTATATCGTGTGTCATTAGACGCTAGACGCTGGTAATGATCCTATTTGACTGAATTCTGGTATTTGTAATCGTCCAGCGAAGTTGACACAGCTCTTATATCGAGTCTTGAAATTAGTTCGGCTTAATAGCTAAGATTATACTTTCCAAGAATGCTATACGAGGAAAAGAAGACGAGATTTACATTTTTCTGCAGTAAAATTGCTTGGTTGGTTGAATCTAGATATTCGCTGGCCAAGGGTAACACGTGAGTAGACATGTAGTGTACGCCATCTCAAGCTAACGATGACGGAGCAAAGCAAGAATGTGAATTTTATTTCATAAATGTCCTCGCTATTTGAGTCACCAAGAGAAAATCAAGAATGTGACTTTTATTTCACAAATGTTCTCGCTATTTGATTCATTCGTAAACTACTTTCGTATAGTGACGTGATTTAATTGAAAGGTGGTTGTACAATGTTTCGGTCATGAATGACTGATGACATTTTCACGTACTTCCTAAAAAATCCTAGGAACTACCTGAACTTGGATGAATTATTCTGGGTATTAGCAAAACTAGAATGTGCAATCCTTGGCTAAGCCAGATCAAGGTTAATAAATTCTGGGTAATGCAAGAACTAGGCTTAAGAATTACCGGAACAAGATTGAGCTATCATTGATATGATCAGCACTAGACCGAGTAATCCCGAGTATTTCCAGAATAAGGCTGAGTAAGCCTTTGTAAAATCATAAGTAGGCAGAGTAAAAAACGAGTACAGAACCAAGCTGAGTTATCCTGGATGTAACTAGAACTATAATGAGTAATTCTGAGTATTAACAGAACAATTTTGAGTAACCCTGTGTACTACCAGAACTAGGCTGATTAATACTGGGTACAACTAGACTGTGTTATTCTTTGTGTAACCAAAGGTAAGCTTAGTAATTCTGGTTAAAACCAGAAATAGGGTGAGTTATCCTGGTTAATACCAGAAATAGGCTACTTTTTCCTGCGAAATACTAAAATATGCTGAGTAAGACCTATGCTGAGTAATTTCAGAGACAACCTGTTTAATACTGAAACAGAAATCTGCTATCCTGAATTCTTCAAGAACTACACTGAGTTATCCTTGGTAAAGCCAGTCAAAGAGTCGAGCCATATATATCCTGATTAAGAACATATCTACGTAACAAGCGGCGAAGCCTGCATTCACATCAACGTACTACATCATCTCTCAGATCACGAGTCTGTCGCTGTAACCAATGGACAGTGCAGGATCTCTACACATTTAATTTAGTTTGTTTGAATTGAATTATACGCCGCTTTTTAAAAAATCCGTCAAATTGCGGCGGCTGGAGCACCTAACAATGAATTCCTGGTATGTCTCGCACCAGTACTACCATTACATCCTTTCCTAGCCCCCAGCTGCTATCCCACTTAGTTTTACGATTATCCACCCATTGGTGAGAGACACATGTCGAAAAGGATATGTGCTGCCGCTAGGAATCGAACCCATGACACCCAGTGATTGAAGATTGGGAGTCTGATATCTCTACACATAGATCAATTATAGATCAATCTGAAACAAAGAGGCCTATGAAGACATATTACCTTACTCATTAGAAACAAAATCATTTGCAAGCCCACGTTTAAGTAAATGCAGAAAATTATTTGTTTTGCATAATGAGTGTAAGCCGAAATATATGCAACGTGACATTAAAATGTTAGAGTGCTGAAAAAATGAAATATATGATAAAAATGATATTTCCATTCTCCGACAAATTTTAAAATCATTATATCTAAGGGTCACGAAAACGACTGGTTTTCTCAAAAGATCAACGGAGATGATGAAAGCTAGCTTGTAAGCACGTTTCACCTGTCCATAATTTTGTTTTTCTGTCACCAGGTATATCGATTTAATTAGTCGCCATTGATTGGTCTGATAAATAGACTCGTTATCTCTCATATATCCTCATCTATTATACAGAAGTTAATCTTCCGTCTTATAGCCCCAGAAATATTGATGTAATTGGACTTCTATAACTTAACCCATTCCCACACGATGACGCTTTTTGACGCCCATTAAGAAAAACAAATGGGAAAACATTGTGTAAAATGAAGAAATTTCTTGCAAGCAATTACCCCCTTTTCCACAATGTTTTTTTACCCAGAAAGTTGAAAAATCTCAAATTTTCGTCTACAACTTCTTTCAACATGAACTAGTCTATAATTTTGTAATGTGGAAATTGGTCAAGGTAGTTACATGTGCCAAATCATCTTACTGCAATAAATCGCAGACTACTTTCGTACGGACAGCGCTCGTTGCAAATATAAACCAGGTCTTTCTCGTGATATCTGTAGTTGCAATCAATCGATAGCCCAAATAAAGCAATATCTCGACATAGGAGGAAAAAGCAAGAACCAACACTACTTAGATCTCAACCAGCATAATTCTTTTACAAAGTAATCAAGGAGGCTTCGATCTAACATTAAGAAAGATCCGCTTATTCGGTCAGTTTGGGATCGATCCCAAAAACCTCAAAGTTTCAAGCCAAAACCTTTACAAACTCAACAAATCAAGTTGATAATGTCCAAATCTTGGTTTTCATATACTATAGACACTGGCAATCAGGCTTGATAACCCCGGTTTTCATAACCTCTACAATATCCGGTAGGATAACGCATAAAAGATATTTTTCGTGTTACTATCCACGGGTTGCATCTAATCCGTCCTTTGTTTATGAATGTCACCATCCGGTCCGTTAAAACTGGTCCATTGAATTAAGTATACGCCTAAGGTAAAGGCAGTCTGGGACAAGATTCACGCAAGATTTGCAAACTTATTTTTAAATAAAACTATCTTATACCGGATTCACACATGCAGATTTTTCATATGATTCCTAACGAATTCCAATCTCGTTGTCAATCGCAATTAACCGTAAATAATATGTCTGCATCCGTAAATTACTAGTCACAACTAGTAGACATACGAAAGGATTCGTGAAATTAGAGACAGTAGTTTTGCCGGTAAAAAATGTACGGGTGTCCAAAGGTATTATTGTCGATGTTCGATCTAAACATCGTAACAGCTTATTCAAAGCTGTAGTTACGAGGTTTAGTTCGAACATCGACGAAACGACTCATGAACATTATTTACAAGCAATATCAAAAACGTTTTAAAGCCAACCGTAAGCTACCCGATAAGTTTGTGATTTGAAACGGTGAATTTACAATTCAATTAAACGTTTTTTTTGAGAGCTTACGTAAATTAAACAATTTCAATTGCTTTTAGATACGATTGCATTAATGATTGATAATTTCAAGCATTTTTCAGATGTGTACGAGTACTTTTCAAAAGACCAATCGCGGCTGTCAATCAAAAAATCAATCGACCAATCAAATCATTCATTCGGCCCGGAATTTAGCTTTGATCTCCACATTGGCCGCCGTTTGTGTGAACTTTTTTCGTTAGTTTGGCGACTTAAACGTCTTAACTACGGCTTATTCAAGCTGAAGTAACGGCGTGTATGTCGCCAAACAACCATTTTATTTTTTATTACATGCTACTGGCAATACATGTTTTCAAAATAACACTGGTAAAAATTGAAACGGAACATCCTGTTGGAGTCAATGGGCAGGGCCAACGGAGTAAGTGGGCGGGGGCCAGCGATTGGTCAATCACAGACGTATACTTTTCGAATAAGATTAAAAAGAAATAAAATAAAATAAATATATGAATAATTCAGAACATAATTCTAGAAACAGCGTCGACTCTAACAAAGTTTTTTCAGCCAGCAAAGCATTCTCGACTCAACTCAAGAGGGAGATGGTCAACTTGTCTAAAGATGGTCTGGAAGTTTTTCTGTTTGCTGGATTCGAATTTTTTATCTTTGAAATCTCCTCGCAACTGAACACATAGCTATGGTAACACTACAGAATGTTCGATTTATAAAGTTATAGTCCATCTATACTTCCCTATATATCAGCCTTTGAAAGATTGTACGCAAAGAATCGTGTGCGTGTGTTTTCGGAAATAAACTGGACCCGTAAATACTTTGACAAGTCGTCATTAACACACAAATGAACAGGTTACTCGTTTTCAACTATAAAACTATCGCTACCATCCACAAACAACTACAAGAATGTCGTAACATTCCCGATTTTATTTATGATAACTCAGAACAAGGCGTAAATACAATGTATACATCGTATAAACCCGCAATCAATAATGGATTGAATTGACGTTTTCTACTCGCAAGTCGTTACAATTCGTCAACTTTTACGAATATGTGATATCTATCTCTCGACTTGTAAGGAAACCCGATAGCGCTTAGGATGCTTACTTTTTACTTATACTTACTTTACAATGTCATCTGCTACCCATTTGTATTTTGACATTTCTTAACTTTTGAAAAACAGTAAAGGATTAACAAAGTGTCATCGTTCATTGACCGGGAGGGGTTATCGAACGTTTCTTTTCAGCTAGGGGTATCAAAATCATTATTAGATTTGAAAAAAAAAAAAAAAAAAAGAAAAAGAAAAAAATATTAGAAGTTTAGCGCGATACAAATATTTTCCGTAAGATCATGAGAGTTCCAAGACAGAATTCTGAACCACTTAAATAGGAATTAGTAAATATGTCTCTAGGGCAATAAAATACCATTATCAGGACGTGGTAACGGAAATTCAAAACACCGATTAGCACTTTAACAAATCGCTACCACATTTAAAGATTTAACGAGATTTTCTAGAATGTGTCTCCTTGGTATTTACATTTTTACAGACGACAAACTTAAGACTGGGAAGTTGTAGCCGACGATTCAATGTGAATGTAAAATAGGCAAAACATATTAATCACTTCTCTACATTTAAAGTAAATTTTAATTCAATTCATCTAACTACAGAAAATATCAGACTGCGATATAGTTACCGTCGGTGGCCATAAATCAGGCTCACGGGTTATTAGTGAATAGCGATTTGCTGGAAGAGTTAACTAAAGTGGTCGATGTCTAGCTAACCCACTTTACTGAATTTGAAATACTTGAATACATATCCCTCGAAAAGTAAGAACATTCGATCTTCTTCGATCCTCCACCTCTATCAAGCGACCATTTCCATTTAGCTGCGATTTCCGATAATCTGCTGACGAGGTCTATGGCAGCCTTCCTCTTTGCCCCTAGTTGCAATTCCGAATATTGTATTTTTTTGCGATGAGCAATTGTCTACGTGTAAATTTCATACACAAACAAAACCAACAAAACAAAACAACAAAACAACACTAACATCACACACCCCCACCCACCCACCCAAAAAACACTTAAGTTTGGCGTCCATGATATTCGGCCATTCATGTGATCTATTATTACGACAAGTTGTTTACCAATGTCATGCTGTCAAAACAGGCGCTCGAAAAATCATAGTTTATGCTTTTTTACCTACCATTGATAAAAATTTTATCATCAGAGGTACTAATTCGTCAGTTTCCTATCCAATTCAATTGATACTTTGATTAACTTCAAACAACTTTGTTCTTGATTTCTATCATAACGGTTTTGTTTATAAAAAGTGGGCCATTGGCCTTGGGACACTCACCTGAGAAAAGGCTCTTTATCTTTCAACAGTCTAATGTCATGTTAAAGTTATGATACAAGTGGTCCATACTTTATTCACACAAAGACTCTGTACCTGGGGATCCCAAAGACTTAATGACAAATTCCAAGGCTTTTTCCTCCCTCCGGATCCCTGAGTTTAGTTTCAGAAATCAGAAAAAAGTAAATGAACTGATGCATCATGCAAAATTTCAAGGCTACATGCCTTGAGGGTCAGGAGGAGAAGATTTTTGGCGAGCCGAGGGTCATGATTTTAGATATTTTGAAAGAGGTCAATATGCAGATGTTTGCTGATGGAAAATATCAAAGCTCTGCGCCTTCTGGGTCAGGAGGATATGATACAATTCTAAAATTTCACTTTTGTTGCCACGGAAACCAGAATTTTCAACGGATTTCAATTCTTTTAGTTATTCTTAACGGGGACCACAAAAGGAACATTTCTTCCAAATTTGGTTCAAAATGTTTTGGGATGTTGTTTAAATATAGTTCTCTATTTCCATATACACCCTCCCCCTGGGGGGCTCTGTCCCTTGGACTCCGAGGGTCATGATTTGAGCTAATTGGAAAGAGGTCAATAAAATGATGCTTCATACGAAATATCAAGTTTCTACGCCTTCTTGTTCAGATTTGGGAAGCTTTCAGTTTTGTTGCCATGGAAACCAGTGTTTTAAACGGATTCTTTTGGCTTATTCTAAAAGAGACCACATAAGGATCATTACTGTCAAATTTGGTTCAGATTGACCCAGTGGTTTTGAAGGAGATGTCGTTTAAAAATCGTACACAAACCCCGTCATCTTGGGGCTCCGCCACTGGGAACTCGAGAGTCATGATTTAAGCCTTTTTGAAAGAGATCAATATACTGATGCTTCATATAAAAAACAATGCCATCTGGGTCAGGAGGAGAATATTTTTAAAGATTATTTTAAAATTGCACTTTGATTGCCATGACCACCACGGTTTTTGACGGATATCATTTCTTTTAGATTTTTTTAAAGGGGACCACCTAAGGAATTTTCTGCCAAATTTGGTTCAAATTGGCCCAGTGGTTTGGGAAGAAATGTCGATTCAAATCGGTTTTTTTATATCTATATAAACCTCACCCCCTGGGGCTCCGCACATGAGGACCCGAGGGTCATAATTTAGCTATTTCAAAAGAGGTCAATATACTGATGCTTAATGCAAAAATATCAAGGCTCTACGAATCTGTCTCAGGAGGAGAAGATTTTTAAAGATTATCTCCAAATTTCACTTTAGTTGCCATGGCAACCAGAGTTTTTACCGGATTTCAATTCTACTAGCTATTTTAACGGGGACTCCCTAAGAAAAGTCTTTGAAAAATTTGGTTCAAACTTGCCCAGTGGTTACGAAGGAGATGTCGTTTAAGAATCGTTCTTTATTTAAATATAAACCCTACCCCACAGGGGCTTAGCCTCTTGGGACCCGAGGGTAGGGATTTTAGCTTTTTTGAAAAAGGTTAATATAATGATGCAAAATGTAAAATATAAGGCTCTACGCCTTATGCCCCAGGAGGAGAAGATTTTTAAAGATTATTCTAAAATTTCATATTTGATGCCATGGCAACCAGAGTTTTCAATGGATTTCAATGATTTAGCTTTTCTAAGAGGGGACCACCTAAGGAATATTTCTGCCATTTTCCGTTCAAATTGGCCCAGTGGCTTTGGAGAGAAGTTGTTTAAAGAAATTGTTGACGGACGGCGCACGAGGGGCGGATGCCGGACAAAAGATGACCACAATAGCTCATTTGAGCAATTAGTGCTCAGGTGAGCTAAAAATACTACATTTCCAAATGTGGCGCTCTTATCTTTCATTTGCTGTCATTTTGGATGGAAACTCGAGGTCTAGTGAGATCTAACTGTCATAGAGCAAACTGGTTGATATTTGATTAAAAAATGGCCGAAAACTTAGATTTTCCAAATCTAGACTTAAATGCCTGAAATACCCGACTTCTTGTAGAATTTTTTTTATTGAGATGGATAAATAAATAGTTAAGGTCCTTCCAGGTATTGAACTTGTAGTTGTACTATTTATACAACTGCCAATAATTGACCTCAAAGTTCACCAAGTGAGTCACTGCAACAACGAGCAAAGAAGAAGGGTGTCGTAGCCCTCGCCAGCAAATTATCAGAAAGAGGGCTACGTTGTCGCAGCTAACTTTCATTAAGCGACTCAGCATAACAATTCGCTCTCCAAAAACAAAGGATCTTCAAAATTGGATATCTTTGTTTACACAACTATCAAAATTGAAGCCTATGTTGGTGGATCTCATTAGAATCGTCTTATTGAGACGATTCTAGTGAGATCCATTAAAATTAGGATAAAGATAGAATCCTGCAATAATTCATGTATGCAGTCGAGCCGATCCTTAATATATGTTACAGAAAGTTATGCAACCATTTTCTTAAACGACCACTGGGTAGTCGCTTTGAATTATTAACCCTTGTCATGCTGAACCCGGAATATTCCGGTTTTGGCAGGAGATGTATACCAAGATCAGCCTGCACATAAGTGCAGTCTGATCTTGGTCTACACCTCCTGCTTATACTCTTCCTGTCAGAGTTGTTTATGAAATTGATTTCTAAAGGAAATGTTGATAATTGAACAACAAGTTCTATCAGTTCTTTCAGCCCTTGATTTTACGGCAATTCAATAAGGTAATTTATACAGCATGACAAGGGTTAAAACTGTATTCTTTCTACAAGGTAGCACAATTACAGCATCTTTCCTCAGCTTTATAGTCGATGTTCTACTCTATAAAATCATGGTTACGTCGACGTTGAAGAATTTAAATCTCGAAGACGTCTAGTAAGTGGATTCTCACATAACGCAGATAAATAAGATACATCGAGGGCTTCCGTTTAACCCATTCCCCCACAATGACACATTTTGACGCCCAGCAAGAAAAACATTTGGGAAAACATTGTGGAAAATAAAGAAACTTCTTCTGACAAGCAGTTTTTTCATTTTATTCAAACCATAAAATTGCACTAACTTTGAACCAGTCGAGATATTTACCGTCTGGTAATGTATTTTCAGTTTTATATACTATACAGCAATGCACTCATTATAGAATGGGCCAATAGACACTAATAGATTAAGATGATTTATCGGTGTGTGTCTGCCCGCCATGAGTTCTCTTCATTAACCATATGCCATTTATAACATCCATTATTGGTGTAATAAGATAGCCAGTTATGGACCTTGATTGAGAGATCGTGTTGTCAATCAAAGAATCAATCGACCAATCAAATCCAATATTAAGACCGGAGGTGAACTTTGAACTCCAACGTGAGCCGACATCTATGTGAAGCATTTTTGTTTTTGGCGACTTAAGAATGGTAATTACAGCTCATTAAAGCACCTTTATTAATTGATTAAATGCATTTCAGTCATATCTCGGCAACTGACGCACCTAACCATGGATTCCTGATATCTATCTCACAAATACTAGCACAACGTCCTTTCCGGGCCTCCAGCTGCTCATCCCACTTCGGTTTAAGATTATACACCCATTGGTGGGAAATGTAAGAAAATATATTTGACGCGGCCGGGGATTGAAGCCGTTATCCGATGATTAGAAGTCTGACGCGTTACCAACTCAGCTATAATCGCAGCCTTATTCAAGTAGTAGTTACGATATCTAGGTAGACAACCATTCATTCTACTTTTTGGTTACATGTTATCAGCCATAAATTTTGCAAAATAGCGCCGTTTACGATCTAAGTGGAAATTCCCGTCGGGGCTCAGTCGGCGGGGCAAGCGATATAGTAATCCAGTCTACAAAAATGCAACGGGTACTGCTGAGAGTACGGCTATACACCGTTATGTTTTTACAGAGGATTGGCGTCCTCTCAAAGAAAGAACCCTGCTAAAAATGCCGTCTTTGTCATGAAACTAGAAGACGGCATGTTTCATGTGATTTAATCACATTAAAAGTGCGCATTCATGTACTTTTCTTGGAAACAATTCGTTCGACAGAAGTGGTAAATCGGAAGACACGCGCTTGTTTCACAAACTTACAAATAGTTACAAAATTACCAGACAAAGTATCCAATTGAAGAATTGCGGCTGTTAATCAAAGAAAAACCGATCAATTCATCATCCATTTGATCGGAAGTGAAAATTGAAAACTCCAACATTGGCCGAAATTTCTGCGAAGCATTTAAGTTGGTATTGCGACTTAAATGTCGTAACTACAGCTTATTCAAGCTGTAGTTACGACGTTTAGGTCGCCAACCAACAACCATTGTAACACTTTTTGCTAAATAAGACCGAAGCGGAAATTCCTGTCGTAGCCAGTGGGTGTGGCCATCAGACTCGGTGGGCGGGGCCAGACATCTGTTAATTTACTCAACTCCAGACACTGGTGTAGTAGTATGTATAATGTCAATATGACTGTTGAGCTGGAACAAGTGATTTCAAGCTTTGAATAAATCATGATTCCCTCTGGTTTCAACCCATTACCAGACAACAACATTTTAGACTGGTCCAAATTCAGAGAAGTTGTGGACAATAATAAAAACTTTAAGAAATTTTAGTGTGTTTTTTTCAAATTTCTGGGTACAAAAATTCTGTAAAATTAAGAAAAATGCTTGTTGCAGCCTGATCTTGATTTACAGCGATTGACGGATCGCCGACAGCACTCATTGACCTCCGACATGGGATTTCGAGTGATATAATAGAAAACATTGTTTTGTAAAATATGTGATGGGGCCATGAAATAAGAGGCGGATAGTTGAGTTGCAACCTAAATGTCTTAACTATATATTGAATGAGCCGCGGTTACGATGTTAATGTCACCAAATAAACATGCATACTTAAAATAAATGATCAAATTCAAAGCGCATGTCCGGTCTAAACTAATTAGGAACAAGCAGATGCACGTAGTCATTTAATTGATTTAAAGGTCGGTCGAATCATCCGTTTTTACCGGAGGTTACCCTTGAACTCCGACTTTTATGTTGTTTTTGTTGGTAAATGCACTTACAACAGCTTATTCAAGTTTTAGTTTACGAAGTTTGATCGCCAACTAACCATTCTTACCATTTTATTACACGATACTGGCCTTGAATCATACTTCCAATCGCAGGCCAGTTGACTATGCCAGCGTTTCGTCACCTTATTTTCGGTACTTACTTCGAACATAACTTTTGTCAAAGAGGATTTATTCCCAGAGAATTATGTTACGAAGAGAGATATCTCTGAACGATATCCTGGTCTTTCCTTTTAGTTTTTTTTAAGTAGAAGCTTTAACCCATTATCACACAATGACGCTTTTAGACGTCCTTATCAAAAAGGATGTGGAAAACATTGTGGGAAATGAAGAAATTGCCTTTCACAAATGAGTTGCACGTGAATTGCACGATATCGCGATGACGTCATCAGTGTCTAGAGTTCTGCTTAGATCACGTTCAGTAGTTCAAAATGAACGAAAGCTGGGACAAATCTTTCACAACAGTGAGTCTAACACTTTGATAATTTTACTGTTTTTTTGTCGGTGGCATTATCGATTGATAATCTACCGAGTTATCTCGATAATCAAAGTAAAGCATAAACCCAACCCCACACAGTGACAGATTTAAACGCTCTCCCGCAATATGAAAAAAAGCTTTGGAAAACATTGTAGAAAATGAAGAAATTGCTTGTTACAAGCAATTTCTTAATTATCCACAATGTTTTCCACCCTAAAAGAAAAATAATTTTAAAGATTTCAGCAACTTGAAATCGTCGTCTGCAACTTCCTTAAATTTGGACCGATCTAAAATTTTATCGTGTGGGAATGGGTAAAAGAATAACCTTTGCTTAATAATAAATCTATCGTACTTACCTTACTTTCCTTATTAAGTACGGCGATGAGTCATTGGAGAGATTTGATATTGGACTCAACCTCGGTGAGGCTGAAGACATATTTAAGCTGTGAGTCGATCCTCGTGGACTCCTCGATTCATTCTTTAAAGACGAAGGCGACAGATCCAAATCACTGTTGTCCGCCATCGACAGAAATCCTTTCTCCATGAAAGCAGAATTGAAATGTATACCCCAGATAGAATTTGATTTTCGTGTTAAAGGTGATAATCAAGCACTTCACATCCACTCATTTGTCAAAAGTATGTAAAATTGATTCGGTTAAACAAGAAAACTTTCCGATTAAATTGTTGATTAGCCTTTACATCGCACACACGCTCGATTTACACTGACCCAGAAAGACCACTTATTCTCCGTCAAATGTCATTAAATTTGGCATTAAATCGAGAGCACAGTCTGATTTCTTGGATGTTAAAAGAAAGTAGGATTTTAGGAGAGAATCAATCGTTCAGAGCCCGATGTCACAGCAGGGCGATGTCGGAATATTGGAAAACACTGACAATGTATTGGGATGATAAACTATCCGGTGACAATATTGCTCTTACCAAACACAGGAATCTTTGTATGTCTGTCGTGCCTATAAACCCAATCTTTTCATCAATGCCCTCTTGACCTCCTAGTTCTTTTTACAACATATGGCTTTGACAAGGAGCTTTCATTTAACAGGAGAGAGATGACGCTGTTCGAGTTGTTGATGCTATTATAACAAAATTGCGCAAGGTACCATAAACACATATTGAAATAGTTTGAATGAACTCGGATAACTGTATGTAAAATGGGGTACTTTGGACAATTTGGGTGAAATTTTGATATGACTTTTTCTTAACCCTTCCCTGTTTGTCAAAACTTATACTTGTCGGAATTGAAAGAGGTTGTAGAGGACAATGAAAATTGGGTTCAATTTGAAATAAAGCAACCCTATGTGTTTAATAGCCATTCTCCCTTTTTTCACAATTTTTTCTCAAGTACAAAATCACAGTGACGTAAAATCCCGGGTATGTACAGGAAAAGGTTAACCCAAAACCACACCATCTCACAATTTTCCGCGTTGATGAATTATAGTTAGGCAAGGCTTGGTGAGAAAAGAATAAATTGCCTTTAACAGGTAATGTCTTCTTTTCTCATCATGTTTTCTTCCTTATATGACCCTTATTTTTCACTTTAATCCAAGTTTTTTTGTCGTCTGCAACCTCTTTCAATTTTGACTGGTCTAAAATTATGTCGTTTTGGAATGGGTTAAAACATCTAACTTTGAGCTGGATTCTGAAATAACGTACTTGTGATTAAAAAATATGGACTGTATTCGGTGATATAACATCAAAATAACTTACATAATCTTTTTTATAAAAAATGAAGTTATACTTTCATTAATACAACGAGTCAATATATTTAACCAATACAAATTAATTCTTCGAGAAATCGGAGAAACTCCAACTGTGCCAGAGAAACGTAAATGGGACCAAGTCCCCTAAATCAGGTTTCCTGCGATAGAGAAACTAATTTACCATTTGTGTGTGAGAATCTCGAGATAAATTGGAATCGAATCAAGTAAATGATGTATGTATAATTAGGAGAGAAAGGGGGGTATGTAGTCAGACGCAAATAATTGGCTTCTAGATATCATTTATCCACAAACAACTTCATTTATAGTAGGTCTTAGGGTGCTAAAGGGGAAATAAACCCATTGATTTGTTTTTACATTACATGGGTGATATCACATATGTTTGATAGCTATGCAAATAAAACTTCAGCACAATACCTCTATTATCGGATAATTGATTGATTGAATGGAGTATAAAGCCACTTTTAACAGTATTTCAGCCGTATCGCGGAGGTGGAGCACCTAACAATAGATTCAAGGTATTTCTCATACCAGTATTACCACTACCTCCAGTTGCTATTCCACTTAGGTTTACGATTATCCACCCATTGGTCAGAGACAAATGTCGGAAAGGATATGTGCTGCCGCCGGGGATCGAAACCATGACATCCCATGATTAAAGATTACGAGTCTGATGCGCTATTATCGGATAAGAAATAGAGGTCATTCTTATCTTCAAATGTATAGATCTAAGTTCAATAAATTTTATATATCAATTGTAGATCTTTAATAATAATATATACCAATAGCTTTATTTAGGTGAGTTAACATGCTCAAATAGAGGTATCGATGGTTTTGTCCTATCACACAAATAATCATTTTATTCTCTCTCATATATTAATTGAATATCACTTTCTGAAAAGCAGTTTTGAGGAAATCAGAGATCGTTTCTCAAAATAAAAGCATATGTAGGCTTTGATCTTTTTTTAAGATTAACCGAGCCAATTGCAATGAATATTGGCACATTCACGTGATGTGTATGACCGCCGGAATCACGCACTCAGTTCGATTTCGGCCACTCCAACGTCATCGTGACGTCACCAGGAGTAATATTCGCTAGCAGATTTTCAACACTGTAAAGATCGGTTCAAAACCGTCGTAAGAGTTAATATTAGACTGGACACTTATTGCAGTTTTGTGCTAACCGTTTGACGCGACATAATTCAGGGAGTTAGTTATTTCCTTAGTCACTTTGATATCTTCGGTTAAAATTGGATCATATGCAAATGAAGTCATGCGGTGTCAACAACAGAATGCCACGAGTTCTAAAAAAATGCGGGGTTCCTCTGAACACCACAAAATCCATTTTAAGCCTTTCAGATCACCGTGAAGACAATGTCTGACTGATATTTAAGTATTAGATATTCGTTTGAGAGTATTTTGGGCAATAGAGATTTTTTCTTATCTATGACTCAGAAACATTGATACCCCCTCTGATACAATTCTTATTTTCAACACGGCCTTCTTGTCAACAAGTAAACAGCTAAAATACATGTGCATTATAACGTTAAACCTCATTATTAAATCCATTGTTATTGTGTGGGAATGGGTTAACACTTTTCTTTTCAATCTCTGGTTTTTACCTCCCTGTGACTTCATAAGTAAAAAAAAAAAAACCCACTGTGGATAAGGAGAAATTGCTTGTCACAATAATTTCTACTGCATAGGATGGTTTCATCTCAAATTGCATTCAATTTTTAGTGTCGTCTGTAATCTCTTTCAATTTGGACCAAACTAAAATGTTTGGCCTAGAACTCAGACGATCTTTGTTTCTGACTGCTCAGAATCAGATGCAAGATGAATACAAATCTTTTGTTATATTGTTGTCCCCGTGGCCCGTTGTAATTCATTCATTTATTCATAGAAAATATCCGGATGATGACAAACCATCATTTATATGTCACATTTAAGGTACAAGTAAGCATTTCTAAAAACTGTGCCGATCTCGACATAATCTCGCTTTTTCACGACCCTTAAAATGAATAAATATAAAAATCCACTTTGGAAAAATATTGCACACAATGTTTTCTGTAATAAGGGATTTTTTTTATTCCCATTTTTCCAATTCTCACCAGCTCAAAAATCTCCTCTGACAAGTTTGACCAGTCTCGAATTTAATCCTCTGATCATGTGCTAAAATATAGAAAACAACCAGTATGACCCCAATATCACTTTAGGGAAGACAATCGAGGTCATTGTTTCGCCTTGTCTTTGTTGTGTCGCCTCATAGGCGACACTAATTGTGGTATACTCATTCTAAGTTTAGATATTACGTCATGAGGGAAAATTAATTTTACCTGTATTCTAATAACGATTGTTTACAAGATGAATTTTTAAGTCAGTACTATAAACCCTACAATGAAGTTCATCCAATCTTGCAACACGCCGAAATTTCATAAAAACGATGTCTTCATGGTTTTATTTTGTGCGTATCATTGGAAAGTCCCTCTTTCTGATTTGCCCATGAAAGATTTGTCTAAAAACCAACCGATTATACCGATATATATTTTAAGTTACACTCCACTAAATTTATTATTGTGTTGCGCCCATTCTTTATTATGATACTTGGTATTGTGTACATGCGTTACATCTTATACATTAACAATAGGAAATATCCGTAATGATCCTTATTTTGTATTTTGATTTTGTGCGAATCAATTAATGTCCGCTAAGATTTGGTAGTGTTTATCCATACCAAATATGTATTTATTATTCACGCGCATTTTAACTTATACGATTCTTTCATTTTGAGCGGGCTTTGGACGTCTATATTTCCGTTTTTTTATATCAACCTTTAACCCATTATCAGACAACAAAATTTTAGACCAGGTTTTATTGAATCGGGTTGCAGGCTATGATTTCTAGTTCATTAACTTTTTTGGGAAAAAAAAAAAAAAAAAAAAAAAAAAAAAAAAAAAAAAACATTTCAAAGAATTGATAGAATTGTCTGCAAACCGTTAAAGATTGTTTAATTAAATCAATCCATCATATTCAATCATTATCAATACATTTAGGTCTATCCGTGAGGTAAGTCATGCTCTCTATCTTGTATCATAAGTTATAAGTGCCAAATGAAGGTAAAAAGCCAAGGATTTATTTTGCAATATCAGTGGTCTTTAACATAAAATAGAAAAGAAAGATGGGCTATTAACTTTCAGAATGGTTGACCTCATTCACCATAAATTTTCATTACTGGAATATTTACTTTTTAACAAGGCTGTTGTCAAACAAAATTTCAGGTATTGCAGTAAGCTCGGTGTTGTTGTCGTCAGTGCAAAAAACTTTGGCCGAGCTTTTGAAAAAAATCTGTTTTGGAGGCATTTGTGTTTCATGAATACTTCTTGCTTAATGTTGAAATTCACTCATTTCTTTTAATCATACATATATAGTAGACAAGTTTAATACTTCATTATGCTTATATTCAACTGCTCGGGTGCTTTCCTTACGAATAAAAGTTTAAAGAATCCTCAGATTTTAAATCGAAATATACCACACCACAGTGTAGAATTCCATCTGAGTTGTGCAGTATATTTCGATAAAAATCTTAAGATTCTTGAAAGATCATACCAAATTCACCTCTGGATAAAAAGAATTTTACCCCCGCCTTTTTTGCTATAAAATTTGATATTGGTTCAAATTGTAAAAAAAATATGTAAACAATAATAGTAAGTGCAAATAATTTTAAAACAAACCAGATTTAATTTTTTAAATATTGTCAGAATAGATGAAGAAATTTCTTCTTTTTTCCCAAGAATGCCCATCGCTCTGTCTGTCTATCTGCAAAACTTAACAAAAAAACTAATCATTGCTCATTACTTCAAGCCCATTCAAGATACAATGTTCATATTTGGCATAATGATAGATCTCCATGATACACGTTTGCTGGTACCTAGGTCATGTGACAAGGTCATGGTCGTCTGTAAAAGTCAAACTTCTGAAAAAATTGTCATTTCAGAGGCATTTGTGTTTCACAAACACATCTTGTTCACTTTGTCTCTTTTGTACTTTCATTTAATTAGTAGATCCACTGGACAAAAGCCACTGAGGCCCTTGTCATAGTGTTGTGTTCATTGTTCATCCATTCTTCCATGTCTTCAACCATTAACTTTCCATTAAATTATTTCCTTTTTATTTCCAAGTTATGGTAAGTAATGAAAACTCAATTTTGTCCATACTTGTAAAGATAAAATCACATTCATCACTCACTACAAGTTGTGCATCTATGCATCAATTTCAACCTAATTCCACAAAACAATACTTACCTAGCTTTTCCCCCAAAATTTCTCAAAGATTTTCAATTTTATGAATGTTATGGCTTCAATGAGCTTAACTAATTCTCCAAATGCCAACCGGGTTAGGTCAGCCAGTAGTATATAGCTCTCAATCCCTTGGTTGCAGGATTAATCATCATCTCAGCAAACTCTCATGTGTCATTTGCAAAGTTATTGTGGCAAACCTCATTTATCTTCAACCAAATCATAAGAAGTACATGTATGCCTAACTTACATAGGGCCGCAGGTAGCTCAGATGAAACGTTTGTCGTACTGGTATAAGAAACATCAGAAAGCCATTTCTAGCTGCACCAGCCACCACAGTACAACTGAATACTATTTGAAATTACATTTAATCTCATTCAAAGAAAAAACACATATTTCAGAATGCTAATTTGTCACTTATGCATGTAGAAACATGGAAACAAATTTATTTCAATTTTCCCAAATATAGGGTAAGTGTAATGCATGAGGTTTTACACAAGTAACATATTTCGAAAAAAATACAAACTTTTTTTCACTGAAAGTGTCGATTTCCTTTCTTGTTTAAAAAATAATGACAGTTCCATTATATTCCTTTGGTAAAATTCAGGCCAGTATAGTGAATCAAACTCGTGTACCTCTAGTGTTCATACATGTCAAACAACAGTATTACGACTTTTTTTAGCCCATCTGATCTAAATAAAATAATGACAGGTATTTCTTTAAAACTTTGCCTTTTTGAATATTTAGTGTTGCTGTTACTCATGGGAGAGTATTCCAATTTTTGTTACTTTTATTTTATTCAAAGTTTATAGATACCATTGGCTTTTTCATTTTTGTCCAGCCCACGTGCGGTAAGCGAGACATAGTTGTCACAATGACAGCTGGGTGTTGGTGCATTTGTGCACCTGTTGGCCACTCAGTTAGTCAGTCCGGTTTTTAAGGGCGACACAATTCACTTTGCTGTACATAACAGCAATTTTTTACTTGTTGATACTTGAATAGATATTATCACATTCGAATAAAACAATCCATATTTCATGTTAAATGTATTTGCTGCGTCATTTGTTTAACCCATTTCCACAAAATGACGCTTTTTGATGCTCCAAAGAACATCTATTGGGAAAACATTATGCTAAATAAAGAAATTGCTTGAACCAAGAAATTTCTTCATTTGCCACTATCTTTTCTAACCAAAAATTAGGGTGGGGGGGTCTAAAACTCCATAACTTAAGATTATTGTCTGCTTCTCCTTTCAATTTGGACCAGTCTTAAAAAAGATCTTTCAGAACCTGACAAGTTCAAGAAGAGATCCCATAGGTCTTTCATACATACCCTCCTTTATCTGTAATGCTGGATCACGTGGTAACTTTGCATCCGTTATGTTCTTGAATACGTCAAACCAACATTAACCCTTTCCCGTTCAAATACGGGATTTTACGTTGCTGTGATTTTATACTTGAGAAAACATTGTGGAAAAAGAAGAAATTGCTTGTAAAAAGCAATTTCTCCTTTTTCCACAATATTTTCTACCACATAGGATGGTTTCATTTCAAATTGCATCCAGTTATTATTGTTGTCTGCAAACTCCTACAATTCGGACTAGTCTAAAATTTCCAAAAACGGGAAAGGGTTAAAAGTTTAAACTCTTGTCATGCCGGATATAACTCTTTCGAAATTCCATTAAATTCAAAGTAATGACAGCACTGGTAGTACTTGATGTTCGACGATCAATATTTCTTTAGCATAAAGTAGTACATGAACATTTGAACCAAGCTTCAATTGACGGATCCCAACTATCAATCAAAGAATCAAACAACCAACCAAATCATCCACTTAGACCGGAACTGAACTTTGAAGCTCTAACATTGATCGACTTTTATGTGAGCTTTTTGTTAGTTCTGAGACTTGAACGTCTTAACTACAGCTTATTTAAGCTGTATTTACGACGGTAAGGTCGCGAACCAACGAGTTTTACTTCTTTGTTATATGGTACTGGGCCTACTTGTCGTAGTATTTGCAAAATAACGCCGTTTGATATCGATGTTAAAATTTCCTGTCGGAGTCAGTGGGCGAACCAACGGAGTTTGTGGGCGGGGCAAGCGAACCATCAATTACGATGTGTTGAAATCAGATAAGATGTAATGATAATTCAAACAACAAACAAAAACAACAACAACAACAACAACCACATCAACAAAATCAATAATCAATCGTTACACTGAGAGTCTCAATTCTTGTTCATGCAGCATCCTCCAGACGAAAACTGTCTCTGGTAGTAAATTACATTTAAATTCTCAGTTTCCAAGAATTTACTCCCTCATACAAGTCAAAGTAGGAATTAGAGATCTATTAAAACCTTTATTTATGATACAGTTATTTTCTAGATAAACAATACGAATTTGTTACAGAATGTGCCCATGGGAATTAACCCATTCCAACTCAATCCCTCCTTTTTACGCCCCTCAAGAAAAAAGCTTTGGAAAACATTGTGGAAAATGAAGAAATTGCTTGTATCAAGCAATTTCTTCATTATCCACTATGTTTTCTATCCAAAAAGACGAAAAAATTCAAAATTCCATCAACTTGAATTTGTCGTCTGCAGCTTCTTTCAATTTGGACCAGTCTAAAATTTTACTGTGTTGGAATGGGTTAATGTGTAAATCAGTTTCAAATTCATCCATTACCAGACAACAAAATTTAAAACTGGTTCAAAGAAGTCGTTGATGACAATTTTTGGTTGATGAAATTTTAAAGATAGTTGTCTTATGGCACATAAAACATCGTTGATAATGGAAAAAAAATACTTGTACCAAGCAATATCTTCATTTTCAGCAATGTTTTATACAGGCCTTTTTCTTGAAGGCGTCAAAAAGAGGAATTCTGTGGGAGTGGGTTAATTGTAAAGTTGCAACATCGTCTGGTGAAATTCGTTTTTATTGAGAATATTTATTTGTATTTTAATCATTTTTGTTTCGTCTATCAATATTTCGTATCTTACCCCCATTATAGTTATTATGACAGTAAAATATAAAAAATGAACAAGGGGTTATTTTTTTTATTATTACACGCAAAATAGTTCAATAGACTATTTTATAAGTAGCACATTCTTTGTTAATTTGACATTTTTCATATATATATGGCTTAATAACATTAAAAGATAAGAGATGAAGGGAAAACTTTTTTCATGGAGATATTAATTACTCTTTTGTTTGAATGAATCGGCTTCGTAGCCCCATGTAGTTGGATTATGTTCTAACGTAATGCGCACGTATATATTTTGTGTGCTCGCGTTTGATCAGCTAAATTCTGTCTGTAAGTAAGTATCAAACGGTCTGCTTATTACACATCCTATTGTGATACCCGCCTTAACCGACTGCCCTTCCCGAGAATATAGTCCAGACAAACAATGTGGAATATGAAGGAATTACTTGCTATAAGCAATTTCTGTATTTTTTACAGTGTTTGCTATCCAGAAAAAACAACGATATATGAAATTATATTAACTCGAAATCGTCGCCTGCATCTTCTTTTAATCTGAAAAATATTCATTGTCTAATAATAGATTAATAGTGATGAACTACAAGGAAGGAAAAAAGTGTGTATTTTTTCATTTAGGCAAGAAACGAAAGCTGTATCAAAATTCTGTATGAAACAACGAAAAGCGAGAGGATTTTTAATTGTATGATAAACTAATGAATACACACTCAAAAACTTATATACCTCATCTCTTATCAAACTGATTATTGATTAATAAGCAAACGCACAACCTTCATTCTACGGTATGAATTCGAAAAATAAAACGATGTAAAATCACAAGCATGTAACGGAATAAAAAACAAATGTTCACCCCTAGCAAAAGATCTTGGATAGGTCCAAATTGAGAGAGGTTGCAGATGACTAAACAACAACAAAATAAAAGCACTAAAAGTACTGATGATGGACGTCCGTGTTGGCGCATTTTGAAAACTCGTAAATCTTTTTAGAAGCCGCTGAGAAAACTCCCAATTCCTATTTTGCAAAGCTATTTATATCTACCCTTCAAATTATAGAATCCCCAGCTTCCGCATTATAATAATGCTTCAATGAGAAGAGATGATGTGTATTTCGCATTCCTTTTCAACACACGACTGTCGACCCCAACTTACCAATGTATTGTTTTAAATAACACTTTAATCTAAAATAAACAATATAATCTTAATTTTTATCTTGCGAATGGATTAGCGACGCGAAAATATAATGCAAAAGATTCTTTTTTTCTCACTATGTTTGCAAGGTAGTTAGAACTTATTTTTTGTACAATAAAAAGTTAATGTCTGCTTGTGGCTCAATCCTGAAATATGATGGCCCACATTTTTAAATGTGATGTGGGAGTTGGCCCACTTTTGTGAAAACCTTATGTTCCTGTATATCGTATCACTCCCGCGGTATAGGCTCTTAAAGTAGAAGGCAAATTACTCACTATATAATTGAAAGACTCCGCGTTAGTTGTGTTTTTTTTAAACCGCGACCGCATCTACGCTAAGCGGGTTATTGGTAGGTGCTTTCGTATTCAAGAGGAGTATTTACGCATTCTACGAATTATAAAGAATCCTCGTATTACGCCGTTATTTAAAATGTATAGTTGCTTGCGAGAGGCAGATTTTGAAAAATAAGAAATCGAACTTAACTGGGCACTACTTCTCTTCTTACATAGTAACATCTTACTAGATTTTCCAAACTGCGTAACACTGATGGACACCTACGGAGTCTATCAAAAACTATTTGCAAACAACATATAATTGGCCATAAAGTAGAAGACATAGTTTCCCACAACATTTTCACTTGTAAAAACAACTTATAATAGTGAAAATAGGAAAGGGTAAAACGAGTGTGTGCCAGTATAAAAACATTTGATACAAAACTATGAAGAGGTGCCGTGTCGATTCTGCCATTTTAAGTGCTTGTAAATAGCATTTTATCGTCCAGTAAACATAACCCAGACATAGCATTTAATGTTCCCTATACATTGTCTAACAGATTTTGTTGGAGGAAAAAATGATGTAAAACTTGATGGTTTTTTAGGTGTCCATTCCACATCGCACTCCTAGATCAGAACTATTTCACCAGAAGATCATATACGTGGTTATTCTTAAACTTTATTGATCCAATTGCTGGTCACGCCCTCTTACCACCGACATGACAGACTGAGGTAATAAACAACATTATTTTGTAAAATATGTAGCCAGAGACTTAACCATTTCCCGTTTTTGGAAATTTTTAGACTGGATCAAATTGAAAGTGGTTGCAGATGACAAGGAAAATTCTATGCAATTCGAAATTAAACCATCCTATGAGATAGAAAATATTGTGGGAAAAAAGAGATTGCTTGTTACAAGCATTTTTTCTTTTCCCACATTTTTTTCTCAAGTATAAAATGCAGTGACGTTAAATCCAGGGATTGTACAGGAAATGGTAAAGATGAAAGGTAAACCGTTAGTTGGCGACCTGAAAGTCATTGCTGCAGCTTAAAATGCAGTAGTTACGACATTAAGTCTCCAAATGAACAAAACAGATTTAAATAAATATTGGAGTTACATGTTCTCTTCAGTTCTAAATGAATTATTTGATTACTTAATCGATGTTTTGATTAATCCATCACCACACAACAATATTTTAGAGTGGTCTAAATCCAAAGCAGTTGAAGAGGAGAAAAGAAACGTGGTTTGAATTGTCTCACAATGTTTTCTATAGCTTTATTTCCTTGATACATAAAATTGCGTGCTTGTGTGGGAATGGGTTAAAGTGGTCAATTATAGGAAAATGATTTCGATATAAATAGAATTAGGTTAATGAATATAAAAAAATATTTTATTTTTTTTATGCGTTGCTGTGCTACAAGACAGAATGCCACTCGGAAAATAGAAAAAGGTAAAATGAAAGACTATTTAGAAATAGTTCGTCTGTTTATGGAAATTCACTCTTAAATGCCGGTCAGATAAAATTCTACTTAGAAAGCCAATCAATAAGACTCTGACCCGGGAGGATAGTAATAACCTTCCTCAAAGGCGAAAGTTTATTCTAAAAGTTTATTCTAAAAGCCAAGATAAAAGAGAACGTTTAGATGGCAAAGAAGTAAACGTCAATCGGAAAGGCCAAGTTCTAAGGGTCGAACAAGAGGACCAAGAGTGGGGTTCTGTTGAATAGCAAATATAGAAAGCGAGAATGATTTCGCCAGGTCAAGATTCTAGGACGTATGTTCAAACTTTCTCTCCAATGACTTTCAGTACTTTGGCTTGAAAAGACGCCCGTTTGCCTTGACAGGTATTTGAAATAATGAAACTGTAAGTGGACCTATTTCATAAAGCCCCCACCCCCCAATACGCTTGTGGTCTAAAGCTGATTTGAATTTGGACCAGTCTAAAATTTTGTCATCTGGTCATGGGTTTAATATATTTAAGATCGAGCATTTTAGCACAATCTATGCCTTGTCAAGAATCATACTTGGGAAACCATTGTGGAAAAAAAAGAAATGCTTGTTACAATTCTTCATTATTCATATCGCGAGAAATTTTCTTCACGACATTTTTCACCCATCAATGGGTGGATAATCGTAAACCTAAGAGGGATGAGCAAATGGAGGCTCGAAAAGAATGTTGAGGTAGTATCGGTGAGAGAAATATCAACTGGAAGTTGCCATTTGACTTTGGACCAGTCTAAAATGTTGTCATCTGATATGGGTTAATGTATTTAACTCTTGTCATACTAATAAAATCCTCTAAGCAACTGCATTTAAAGATCAAAGGGCTGAAAACACTGGAGTCACTAATCGTCGATCTTCATATATAAGCAGGCTGATCTTTGTCTATACCTCCTACCAAAACAGGGCTATTCCGGGTTCAGCATGACAAAGGTTATGATCGAGTGTATATCCGTAGACGTTTTCCGTCTTTATCATAATCGATTTTCTATGATTTACAGAATTGATTCACCTTTTGTTGTTGAGAGGAAGGTCTATAACAATTCTTCGCTAATTAAATTGCTTAACTATCTATCAATGATAATTTTGATCTTTTTCCGTAACCTACTCATTGCTAATGTTTTCTCGCCTATATCATGTTTTCTTGTCATGATTGAAAATTGTCGACAAGGTATAAAGATACATTTTTTTTAAAGTTAACCCCTTATCAGTTGTCAAAATTGGAGATAGATCTTAATTAAAGGAGTAAATGTAAGTAATTTTTCTTTTTCTGAGGATGTTTTCCTGGGTATAACTTTTCAGGGGGAAAAACGAGTGATTTTGTGGTTATTAACTACCAACTTCTTCCCCTAGGCGCCCGCATATCTCTGTGAGAATAAAAACCCACTTACAAAATCCCGTCTGAAAATCAATTGTTATCTAATATTTAACAGACTGGGTTTGGAGCAACGTGTGTCCCATTTTACAAAACTTCATAAAAACATTCGAGTTAACCCATTAGCAGACGGCCAAATTTTAGACAGGTCTGAATTGAAAGCAGTTGCAGGTGACAATTTAAAGTTTAAGACTTGTGAGATATTATCAACTTTCTGGGTAGAAAATATTGTGTAGAATGAAGAAATTGCTTGTTACAAGCAATTTCTTCATTTTACACAATGTTTTCCCAATCGCTGTTCTTGAGTGGCGTTAAAAAGCGTCATTGAGTGGGAATGGGCTAAACATTAGTTAGTAATTGCCACTCTCACATTTTTAGCTAGCAAAGCTTAAGTTAACAAACAACATTTTGAGGTCTTCTCAAGGTTCCATGAGTGAAAACTGCCGCTGGAGGCTTAACCACTAAATCCATTGAATGCCTTCGCCACAAAAAGTAGTTCTGGTGTATTTTAAGAATATACACAAGCCATTCAAATTGTATTGAACTCTTTCAAAAGCATGCTATTTAACCCATTCCCACTCAATTCCGCTTTTTGATAATCTCAAGAAAAATGCTTTGGAAAACATTGTGGACATTGAGAAATTGCTTCTACACAGAACGTTGAAAAAAAATCTAAAATTTCATAAATTTTAAATTGTCGTCTGCAACTCCTTTGAATTTGGACAAGTCTAAACTGTTGTCGTGTAGGAAAGGGTTAAAAGGTTTGAAGTTAATCGAAAGTATTATCAATATCTTGGCAAAATGTTTAAATCTTTGAAACTTGTTTTCAAATGTGCATGTTTTTTTTTAATTTTAGGATAGTGACGTTACATTCTCTGTGCCTATAGAATCATGTTACAACAGGGTTTGGTATTTGGGCGGCGCAAAGTCTATACGATGTTTCACAATTCTACGTGTGCTTGTATGAACCTATATTTGAATTTGATGTCC
Organism: Fragum fragum; assembly: GCA_946902895.1. NCBI lineage: Eukaryota > Metazoa > Mollusca > Bivalvia > Cardiida > Cardiidae > Fragum > Fragum fragum. Next base: position 39,719,857 of record OX336365.1, read on the forward strand.
CATTCCAAAGCGACAAAATTTTAGACTGCATGGTCTTAATTGAAAGAAACTGCTGACATCAATATCAAATTGACAGTATTATAAATATTTTCGTACTTTTGGATAGAAAACGTTGTGGATAATGAAGAAATTGCTTGTAACAAGCAATTTCTTCATTATCCTCAATGTTTTCTAAACCCTTTTTCCCTTCGGGCGTCAAAAAACGTCATTGTGTGGGAATTGGCTAAATCCCAATACTACCGAGTCTCGTAGGATTTAGAGCTCACCTGACTTATTTAGATAATATTAGACGTTTTTCATGCCCTCAATATTTTAGCAGTAATGCTGTTAAACATACGTTGTTATTTCTGTAGATTTTGTGAATACTCAATCGTCAGATCGCTGGCCACACCTACTAACCGCCGTCTAGTTAGTTCGACTGAAATATAAAACGCCTCTAGTTCGCATAGTTAATTGTTAAGGATACAAAAGCACAAAACATATCGTTAGTTTTCGACCTGTGAGCCTTAATCACATCTTGGTTTTAGTCGACAACCAACATAAAATATTTGACAAAAATGATGGAGATAAACATTAACTTTCGTTCTAAATGGTTGATTTGATTTGTCAATCGATTCTTTGATTGACGGCGGCGATCCGTCAATTTTACCACGATTTCTTCCTCCGAAGTTCTGTCATTACTAATCTATAAAAGAATTGAAGTTATACTTTTCTTTACGTCCCTGTAAATTTATAGCTGAGAAAACTTGCTGGAAAAGGAAGAATTTCCACAATATTTTCCACCGCACTGAATGGTTATTTTTCAAATTAAAAATCATTTTTAGCTCTACTTGCCGAAGGCCACTAGAGCAATTGCGATGGCTTTTTCCCGTCCGGCGTCCGTTAAACTTTTCCTTGTTAACACTCTAGAGTCCACAGTTTTCATAGGATTCTCTTCAAACTTTCACAGAATGATTGTACTATCAAAAGGATCGTTACTTTCGAAATTGGGTCAGATCCGCCAAGAAACATGGGAAAAGGGGCCGAATTAAAATTTAATTAAAAAATCCTCGTTAACACTCTAGAGTCAACAGTTTTCATCGGATTCTCTTCAAACTTTCACAGAATGATTGTACCATCATAAGGATCGTTCCTTTCGAAATTGGGTTTGATCCGAAAAGAAGCATGGGTAAAGGGGCCTTATGAAAGTTTAACTAAAAAATCCATAAAAAACCCTCGTTAACACTCTGGAGTCCACAGTTTTCATTGAATTCTCTTCAAACATTCTCAGAATGATTGTACTATCATAACGATCGTTCTTTTCGAAAACGGGTATGATCCGTAAAGAAACACGGGAAAAGGGGCCTTATTTAAATTTAATTAAAAATCCTCGTTAACACTCTAGAGTCCACAGTTATCATCAGATTGTAATAAACTTTCACAGAATGATTGTACAATTATAAGGATTGTTCCTTTCGGAATTGGGTCAGAGCCACTACGAAACATGAGAGGGGCCTTATGAAAATTTAATCGAAAAATCTTTTAAGAAATCCTTGTTAACACTCTGGAGTCAACAGTTTTCATCGGATTCTCTTCAAACTTTCTCAGAATGATTGTACTATCATAATGATTGTTCCTTCTAAATCGGGTATGATCCGTCAAGAAACACAGGAAAAGGGGCCTTATGAAAATTTAGAAAAAAAATCCTCATTTTTAATCTAGAGCCAACAATTTTCAACAAATTCTCTTCAAAGAATGATTGTACCATCATAAGGATTGTTCCTTTCGGAATCGGATATGATCCCTCAAGAAACATGGGAAAAGGGGCCTTATTAAAATTTAATTCAAAGATCCAATCGTTAACACTCTAGAGTCCACAGTTTTCATCTGATTGACTTCAAACTTTCACAGAATGATTGTACCATCATAAGAATTGTTCCTTTCAAAATTTGGTATTATCAGTCAAAGACCATGGAAAAAAGGGCCCGATAAAAATTGGATTTAAAAAGTCCTCGTAAACACATAAGAGTCCACATTTTTCAACAAGTTCTCTTCAAACATTCACAGAATGATTATTACATTAAATTGATTGTTCCTTTCGGAAGTAGGTTTGATCCATCAAGTTTCATGGGAAAAGGGGTCCTATGAAAATTTATTAAAAAAATCTTAGTTAACACATCATGGCCCTAGATTTCACCTGATCGGCTTCAAACTTTCACATAATGATTGTACCATCATAAGGATTGTTCCTTTCCAATTGGGTTTGATCCGATGAGAAACATAGGAAAAGGGGCCTTAGGAAAATTCAATTAAAAAAATCTTAATTAATGCTTGTAAGTCCACAGATAAGATGGGGTTGTCTTTATACTTAAACAGAATAATTATACTTTTGTAAGTAGAGTTCCCTTTGGAATTGGTTCAGATCCATCAAGTAACATGGGAAAAGGGGCTATATGAAATTCAAATTAATAAAACCCTGTTAACACAATGAATCCAACAGCTTTGATCAGATTTTGTTGAAACTTTCACAGAATGAATAGAAGGTCATAACGATCATTCTTTTCATAACAGGGTTTTACCTGTCAAGAAACACAGGAAAAGGGGCCTTTTAAAAATTTCATTTATGAATCCTTGAAACCAAGTCCAAAGCTTTCATTGGATTTTCTTCAAACATTCACATGATAATTGTACAATAATAATGATTGTTGATGTTTGCATTACACCTGATCCGTCAAGTATCACAGGAAAAGGAGCATTATGAATTTAATTTTAAAATCCTTGTACCACAATAAAGTCAACAGTTTTCATCAGATTCTGTTTAAACTTTCACAGAATGATTATTCCATCATGAGGATTCTTTCTTTTCAAATTAGGCGTGATCTGTCTAGTATCATGGGAAAAGGGGCCTTTTGAGAATTTTATCTATATTCCTTGTAACCAAGTCCAGAGCTTTCATTCGATTTTCTTCAAACCTTCACAGAATCATTGTACAATAATCACGATTGTTGATGCTGACATGAGACCTGATCCTTCAAGAATCACAGGAAAAGGAGCCTTATGAAAATTTTATTTTAATATCTTTACACCAAGATAAAGTCTGCAGTTTTCGTCGGATTCTGTTCAAACTTTCACTGAATGTTTATACCATCATTAGTATTTTTTCTTTCCAAATTGGGCCTGACCTGTCTAGCATCATAGGAAAAGGGGCTGTATGAAAAATTATTACCAAATCCTCATAAGCTCAAGAATGTCCTCAGTCTTTATCAGAATCTCTTCAAACTTTAATAGAATGATTGTACCATCATTTGGATTGTTCCTTTTTAAATTAGGTCTGATTGGTTAAGTGACACAAGAAAAGGGACCTTATAAAATTTTATTACAAAACATCATTATTACAATAAAGTCCTCAGTCTTTATCATTTTCTTCAAACTATCATTAGGATTGTTCCTTTGTACATTTGGTCTGATCTAAGTTTCACGTAAAAAGGGGCCTTATGAAAATTTTTTAACAAAAATTCTTGACACAATACAGTCCACTGTTTTCATTGATTCTCTTTAACTTTTAAAGAATGTTTGTACCTTCATTAGGGTTGTTCCTTTTGAAATTTGGTTTGTTCTGTGAAGTATCATGAGAAAAGGGGCCCTATGAAGATTTCACTATAAACTCATTAACACAATATATTCCACAAATTACACAGATTGATTGTACCATCATTCCAATTGTTGATTTTGACAGTGGATCTGATTATGGCAAGTGTCACATAAAAGGGGGTCTTATGAAAAACTTTCTTAAATATTATGGTTAACACAATGATGTCCCTTGATTTCACCGGATTCACTTCAAAATTTCACAGAATGATTGTACAATCACTTTAATTGTTCTTTTCAGAACTGGGTATCAGTTTATCGGATTCACTTTTAACTTTCACAGAATGATAAACCAACAGTAAAATATCACGGGAATAGGGGCCTTATGAGAACTTGATTTTAATATCTTTGTTAACACAATAAAGTCAACAGTTTTATCGGATTCTCTTCAAAGATGCATGGAATAATTGTGGCATTCGAAACACAGGAAAAGGGGCCTTACAGATCATCATACAAAACATTCTTGTGTATGTGATGAAGATCAAAATCATTATAAAATTGTATTTTTAATTTCAAGGGACAATTGTAGGGTTGTAAGGAAAGTTCCTTTTGGAATGAAATTGATCCCTCAGAAAACACAGGAACAGGGGCCTTATTGATTTTCATCAAAACAATCCTGTTTGTGTGATGAAGTCCACAATTATTGTCAGATTCTGATGAAATTTTCACAGGATGATTGTAGGGTCATAAGGTAACATTCTTTTGGAAATGGAGTGGATCCGTCACGAAACACGGGAAAAGGGGCCTTGAGGGTTGTTGCTTAAAATAATAAAGGGGATAAAGTCCTGTTTTTTTTCTTCATGCATTCTTCTTTGAGTAATTAACTTCCTTAAATATCAGATTTCTTTAAAGGAAAACTTGATAACCAGTAGAGCGTCTCAGGCCCTCATGGGCCTCTTGTTAATATTCGTCTACAAAATCTTTGAATTTGGACAGGTCGAAAACTTTGCGAAACAGGAAAGGGTTAAATCGAAGTAAGATTAACATGTAACAGACACCTCCTATTGTCGAACAATACATTGACTTACCATAGGACACATGACCATACAGCGAACTGGTCTATGTTCGTGGTCTCGAGTTTAGTGCATAAGCAGGGTTTCTTGACTATACACAGTCGATATTTTCGCTCCGTTTTCCACATGTTTCTTTATCACGTGACGGGGCACAAAAAGACATGAATCCATCGCATTCTACAATTACCGCTGGTTGAGTGACACGTTACGGCAATAACATACCGATTGAAAGACGTTTGGTAGAAGAGAGCTGTGAAATAAAATTACCGGCACTGTCAGTTGTTCGTCTAAATACAGTCTCGTTAATTTCACGTTCTATCACACAAGAAAGAAGTTTATATAATAACGGGTTGCATCCTATATCATATTTGATGTCTTGAGGGAAAGTCTTATTTCCCCAAGAAAATTAAAATTGAGACATTTGGGAGAAGGGAGAAAAATAACTTCAAAGCAAAATCAGCCATCTGTTTTAATTTCACAGTGAGGGTTTATTTCTCCTATTTTTTACACAGAGGTTCTCTTTGCTATGTTTTATGGAAAATGGGGTCACTTAAAGGTGTTCAGGAATGCTACTAAAAGCACAAGAGCACTGCCCACGGGTGCCAACGGTCGGCTGCAGGTGCTGGATAATACAAAAATTCTAAGTCGAAAAAGGGGCATAACTCTTACAAAAACGCTTTTAGAGTTATCCCCTTTGATAGTCTAGATAGCTCTTGTGATGGTCAATACATATGCCAAGTTTCATGAGGATATCTTAAATAACAACAGAGATATGACCAAGGTTTAAGTCTGTCACGCCAACGCCAACGCCCACGCCGACGCGAAAAATGAAAAAGTGGATCGACATTAAACAATTTGATAGTGACACGTCAAAATAGAATGGTACACTGGGAGAATCCAGAAAGAAAATGAAATGTCATCCAGAGTCTTCTATTTTAACGATGAAAGATTGATTGTTTGAATGGGGTTTAACGCCACTTTTAACAGTATTTCAGTCATATCGCGGCGACCGGGGCACCTAACAATGGATTCCTGGTATTTCTCACACCAGTATTACCACACCATCCTTTCCTAGCTTCCAGCTGCTATTTCACTTAGGTTTACGATTGTCCACCCATTGATGAGAGACAAATGTCGGAAAGGATATGTGCCGTTGCCGTGGATCGAACCCATGACATCCCATGATTGAAGATGCAAGACCAGCTCTTTTTTTCTTTCTTAAAATATATAATTAATGAACAAACAGATATTGATGAAAATATAGATAAGCAATAATAAGGATAAAAATTTATGGATACTTAAATCAGCACTCTATATATATCGTCGTGCACTTTTGCTAAAATGTCGTAAGTGCTAGTTTTTACAATTTTTCACTGTTATAATGAAGAATCAAACTATTGCTGACCCCGCCGAATAACTCCGGCAGGAAGTCCCTCTTCGATTTTAAAAGGCGTTATTTTGCAAATTCTGTCCACATACTCCGTTAGCCCCACCCATTTACTCCACAAAGAAGCCGCGCTTCGATTTTAAACGGCGTTATATTTTCAAAATTTATGTCCAGTAGCATATACCAAAAAGTAGAATGGTTGGCTGGCGACAAAATGTCGTAACTGCAGCTATATTTAAGTCTCAAAACAACAAAAATGGCGACCAATGTTGGAGTTCAAGCTTCACTCCCGGTCTAAATGGATGTTTTGATTTGTTGACTGTTTCTTTGATTGACAGCCGCAATTGGTCAATTGTTTTAGCAATCCGCCTTTTTATGCCTTTCAAGAAAAACTTGGAAAAACACTGTATGAAATGGAGAAAATGCTTGTTTTGTACCGAAAAAGACATTTGAACCTTCATTTACTGGTGATTATCGACTACAACTTTTTTTTCCATTTAGACCAGTTATTTATCTTGTAATGGGTTAAGTTCAAATCTTTAAATTGCGGCTAACACACTAGGAAAGCCAGTTCTCTCTCTCTTTCTCTCTCTCTCTCTCTCTCTCTTCTCTCTCTCTCTCTCTCTCTCTCTCTCTCTCTCTCTCTCCGTCTCACACAAACACACACACACACACCAAGATCATCAACAACAAACAAACAACACCAACCACAAACAACAACAACAACAACAACAAAAAGGACACACACACACACAAAACCCCACGTGATTAAACGTGCCATGATCCTAAAATGTTCCAAGATCAGAGAAGAACCAATGTTAGGAAGTGCAGTTTTATCCAAGGAATAATTCAATGAGTAGAACAGTATCTCACCAAATACAAAAAGTGCAATCAGTGTACATAGTTTTAAACGTGAAATTAAGAAATAACCCGACTGTAAAGGACCGGAAATAAAATCAAGGACTTATGAAGAAGAGTTGAAGAGGCGAAGGATAAGATAAATTCGAGAACTGACGTATCGCTGGGCCTATCCACCGACATCGCTGATCACTCACTTGACTCTGACAGGTAGTTCCACCTCGGTATTAACCCATTACCAGACGGTGAAATTTTAGACTGGTCCAAATTGAAAGGAGTTGCAGACGACAATTTAAAGTTTATGAAATTTTAAAAATCTTTATCTTTTGGAGTAGAAAACATTGTGGATAATGAAGAAGTTGCTTGTAACAAGCAATTTCTTCATTTTCCACAATGTTTTCCAAAGCTTCTTTTCTAGAGGGGCGTCTAAAGAGGTCATTGTGTGGGAATGGGTTAAATGGAGTTATTTTGCAAATTTAAAGTTCACTTCAAGTCTAAATCAATGATTTGATTGGTCGACTGATTCTTTGATTGACAGCCGCGATTGGTCAAGTGAAATGTCGTATGAAATATTCAATCGTTATCTCTTCTTTCTATCCATTTTTTATTCAGAATAATTAATTGATAACCGGTAAAGCCTGCTACTTAGTAATAATTCAAAATATTTTCAACAGTCCCTATTTGACATGCGATCCCACATCGTTATCAGTAGGGTCTTCCAAATTGTTGTTTATAAGATTTTACCAACCTTCTTTTAACGGTTGTCCATGGGTAGTTCAGGTTAGGAAGAAAAACTATTTCAGGGGAATAAATCAATTTCAGGAAATATCCAACACATTAAAAGTTCTGTCCCCTGTTGATGATGGCAGTATTTATTTTCACTCTATCATGAACACAGGTTATGATGTTTAACCCTTTCCTGTTCGAACCCGAAACTAGGAAATAACTTAAATAAAGTAAAGAACGGAATAGGTCAATTAAAGTACAAACGCTTCAATGAAGTGTAAACAATAAACAACAATACGTCTTTTTAGTCGCCAATTAACTATTCTACTTTTTTGTTGCATGCTACTGGCAATAAGTTTTGGAAAATAACGCCGTAAAAATCAAAACAGGACTTCCTGTCGGAGTAAGTGGGCGTTGCCAGCAAATGTTGAAGCGGTTCGTTTAGATGTGGAGCATTTAGAAAACTATATTGAGCCAGTCTCTCATCTTGCCTTCCCTTACTCTCTCTCTCTCTCTCTCTCTCTCTCTCTCTCTCTCTCTCTCTCTCTCTCTCTCTCTCTCACTCTCTCAATGTATCTCTCTCTTTCTCTCTCACTCTCTTTCTTTCTATCTATCTATCTCTTTCCTTCTCTCTCTTTCTCAGTTAAAAGGTAATAAAATAGCGATATCGATTATGAAATGTCTATTTATCAAAATTTTATTCAAGGAATAAATTGACATTTATACAACTGTAGCCCTATAATCGAAATTCCACTTCGATTTCAAACGGCTCTTTTGCAAAATTTATGGCCAGAATCATGTATCAAAAAAGTACGGTTTGTTGGCGACATAAAAAGCTGTAGTTACGACGTTAAAGTTGCCAAACCAACTAAATTTCCTCATGAAAATAGCGGCCAATGTCAGAGTTCAAACTTCAATCCCTGTCTTAGTTAATGATTTGGTTGGTCTATACATGTATTTCAATTAATTGACAGTCGCGGTTGATTAGCACATTTATGCGAAGCATTTTTTTTGTTCTTGGCGAATTAGGTTATTGGCAAACTAACAGTTTAATCTTTTTTTTTTTTATATCTTTCTTCTCATAAAATTGGCAAAATATCGCTTAAAAACATCAAATGGTACATCCTGTTGGAGTCAATGGGCGTTAGAAGCGAAGTCAGTTGACGGGGTCAGCTATTGAATAATTTTTGAAAATCTACAATAGATATGAAAAATCAATTTGCTAATTTTAAACCCTTACAATGCTGAACCCGGATTATTCCTGGTTTGGCAGGAGGTAAAGACAAAGATCAGCCTGTACACACGTGCAGTCTGATCTTCTTCTTTATCCCCCGATGGCCTCTTTTAAGCCAGATTTGTTTATCAGATAAATTTTCAAAAGACTTGTGAAGCCACAATAATTTATCCAGTACTGTTAGCCCTTTGATTTTGATGCAATTCTGTAGAGGATTTTATTCAGCATGTGTGTTTGTTTGAATGGGGGTTTATGCCGCTTTCAACAATCTTTCAGTTATATCGCGGCGGTTTATTAAGCATGACAAGGTTTAGTGATATCATAGCAGAAGAACTGAACACCAGAATTACTACAGGTATTCTCATGCAATTCCGCAGAGGATTTTATTCAACATGACTAGGGCCAAGATTGTGCTATCCTGAAAGTTTGCAACTTGAATGGTACTCTGCTTGATACCGAGGTTATCTGTAAAGTTTGAATCAATGGTATATCATGACATAAGCAATAATGACGTGTCAATTCTATGTTTTTGATCCATTCATGCAGTAGTTGCTGTCAAATTAATCTTTCAAGATCTTTTTTAACCCTTTCCTGTTTAATCCCTGGTTTTTACGACCCTGTGATTTTATACTCGAGAAATCATTGTGGATAAAGAAGAAATTGCTTGTGACAAGCAATTTCTTCTTTTTCTACAATAATTTCTACCCTACTGAATGGCTATTTTTCGGATTAAATCCACTTTGAATTTTCGTCTGCAAAACCTTTGAATTTTGGACAGGTCTAAAGTTTGAAAAACATGAAGGCAATAACTTTGTGAAAAGTACATGCACTGTTAACAAAACAGAATATGCAAATCTCTATCTGAAACCTAAACTATTTTTTTTTTCATCAAAGGGTCAAACACTATTTATAAAAATCAAATAGACCGTGACCAAAACCGGATATGCCCATCTCTGCTTGATACCCGTGAAAATTGATCCAATCAACTGATTAGTTTTAGAGAAATTGGGCGGACAAGTTTTTTCATCATAAGACTAGAACTGCAAAAGATCAATTGGCCATTACTAAAATAGAATATGAACATCTCTGCTTAATACTGAGTCTACTTGTGAAATTCGAATCGAATCCGTTGAAAAGTTAAGAGAAAATGGGGGGGGGGGGCGTCATCTAAGCTCATCGTAGCAGTTCAGTATACATGTGTGATACGAAGTTTATTTTCGTCGAGTTCGAAAAATGAAAGAAATTTTGCTTTAGATTTTTATCTCAAATAAATGATGTATACGATTTCGATCAAGAAAATCTATAGCATAAGTGCTTGCAAATTAAAACGTACCTTCAAAACAGGTTTGTTACTCTAACTTTACAAGCGACATTATGATCGTATTTAGAAATATCACCCTTAGACTTATTATTTTAATCAAACATCCGGGGCTGTATTGGAACCTTGATATACGGATCCCGATTGTCAACCAAAGATATCGACAGACCAATCTAATTATTCATTTAGACCGGAAGTGAACTCCGACTTTTATGTTGGACATTTGTGTTGGTTTTGCGATTTAAACGTCGTAACTACAGCTTATTTAAGCGTAGTTACGACGTCTATGTCGCCAAGCTAACAATTCTTTTCTTTCGGGTTACTTGCCATACATTTGGACAATAAACTCGATTCTTATTCAAGTCGAACTTCCTGTCGTAGTCAGAGAGCGCTCCTTTCGGCAGGTATCATAGATAAAGGAAGCATTCTTGTCCTTTTCAACATGATTTTTCACAAAATCATTTTTACGAAGGAAGACTTATTGAATGGGGTCATCCCACTTAGGTTTACGATTATCCATCCATGTGTGGGAGACTAATGTCGGAAAGGATATTCGCCTGGCCGAAACCCGGGACCCCTTGAGTATAGGAGTCCTACGCGCTACCACGAAAGAAGAAGCATTTTATTTCCGATATTGCTCTGATTCGAAATCACGTAGATGTACACGAAATGTATTTACGATTGCAAAGGTTAAGACTTTGTCATGCTATCCAAAATACTGATTTTATTGTCAAATAATTAAACAAGAATTACCTGACATATTCATGTCCATTTTACTCTCCGTACTTTGATGCATATGAACCAATGGTTGTTTTGGGAAGGGTAAGACGGAATGCCATAATTGTATTAATTCTGATATTCCACACTATTCCTTGATTGCGATACCGTTTGAGCATGTATTGGATTTTCTCGACACAAACTTTACATACGAGAAAATTACATCAGTAGTGTCAATAATGCGACATTCGCGACATCTCTGAGGACGGTGCAAGAGGTACATGGCTGAGAGTAATGACACGGAAACTAGAAATTAATTGAAATGTCTTGTAATGGTAATAGTTTTGCTGTATATAGCAAAAATAAACAGATTTCGTACCTTTTTGGGGTACCTAGTGCACATTTCTGAACAACAAACAAATAAAAAAACTGTGTTTTTATTGTTGAACCTAGGCAACTACCAACAGAGAACACAATGATCGGATACATTTTAATAGTCGGGTGGATTACGGCAGGATTTAGAACCGTACACAGTCTAGAAACAGGTATACATAAAGTATATATATCTTAACGACCGACGATTTATCTAACAATCAGTAAATTGATAAATAATTGTATTTGTATCTAAAAAAAGCAGGTTAATGAAGTATCTAAAAAAGCAGGTTAATGAAATAAAATGACACTATCATTATCAAACCATCATATATATGTTGATATATTTGTGAAAACATTGATAGATAAATAGAAAGATAGATAAATAAATAAATAGATAGACAGACAGATAGATAGATAGATAGATAGATAGATAGATAGATAGATAGATAGATAGATAAATAGATAGGGAGAGAAAGATAGGTGGAAATCTAGGATTCAACAACATGGGATTAATTTTTTTAGAGCAATAACTTGAAATATATTTTGGGAAAGCTCCATAGGGCAAAGCTACATGAAATCCAAGAACATAGAATTTAATTTAATTGTATTTCAACGATACTATGAAGTTTTTATAAAAAAAATATTAGGTGATGTTACATGCAAATTTCCAAAGCTCTTAGCCGAACGGTTTGGGGAGGTGGAATCTGGGTCGCACAACACCTTCCTTGTAGAGCAATATCTTTTAAAGAGGATCATTAGGTGGTACTAAATGTCGTCCAGCAAAGCTATATGCCCGCCAGTTTAAAAGGAGAAGATTGTTTAAGAAACATTTTATATTTCTATGTAAATTACTGCATCCCACAACATAGGGCCAATTTTTACTGTAATTTGGAGTATTTTTAGAGTGGTATTAGGCATTTTATAATGTAAAATATCGAAGCTTTAGGCATTCCGGTTTGGGAAGGGATTATTTTTATTCATTTTTTTCCCTTGGTAGCCATGTCAACCACAGCTCTTCGCGGATTTAAATTTTGTTATGTATTTTGAAATAGCATGACCCTAGGAGATCATTTCTGTGAAAATTTGTACAAATAAGATGGGTAATTCTTGAGGAAAATATTTTTAGTGCCAACTTCAGAGTTTGTCTATTGTAGTTGCCAAGCATGGCTTTACGGTGTCAATTGTGCAATATCCGCGCAAGAACAAAAGTAGTTCACTAAATGTTAAAAAATATATCAAACTACCACAGTTTTATAAAATAATCGGAATCTACATTGAATTAAATTTGAGCTCTTCTTATGTACATAAGGCTCTGTTAGGATTAAAAAGCAATGTAAATGGTTTAAACTGGTGGTGCTATATCATGCTTAGCTATAGAACAGTTTAAGTTGTCAGAAAATAGACCCTCGCCTCTCAATCTACTTCAATTTAACTATCCCTTCGAGATGAGAGGAAAAACAAAATAATGAATTCATGTGCTTGTAAGAAATAAAATATCGGTTGATATTTAAAGGCATTGATTTCGTATAACGTTATGGCATGGCTATAGTTACCATTAACTAAAACCTGTTGTTAATGAAACCGAAACACTTAGCCCATGCCTACTCAATCCCACCTTTGTACGCACCTCATTTAAAACGCTTTTGAAAACATTGTGAAAAATGAGGAAATTGCTTGTTTCAAGCACTTTCCTCATTTTCCACAATGTTTTCTATAAAAAATATGAAAAAAAAAAAACAACAAAACAAACCACCACCAACAACAACAAAAAATCCATTAATTTGAAATTGTCGCCTGCAGCTTCTTTCAATTTGGACCAGTCTTAAATTTAATTGTGTGGGAAAGGGTTAAAGCCTTCGCGATTTTTGTAGACTTAATGTTCAGCCCTGGAAATGTTATAACACTGAAGGTATTTCGGAAAATGAAAAAAACTGAGTAAAAGGCATTTAGTTCTACGAAATTATCTTTAACCATAAAATTACGAATAAAGTTTACATATATACCGGGTATTGTCTTTTTATGCAAATGCCCGATCTTTACTTCCGTTCGATACACGTGGGATGTGACTTTACGTCTACCGTTTCCTGACAGCAGAAGCATATAAAGCCTTTTCTATGAAAACGATGCTATCTCATTTTGTCATGGATTTCAGCTACTTTAAATAATTGATATGACCGTACATTGCGCTATAAAAGGGAATTTCTATAACCATAATCGGTTTAGGAGTGTTTAATTCCCATCGGTTGTACATGACTGTCCTGTTTGATAGTCATGAGAAGGTATACAACGAGGCCTGTTTCGGTGTCATTTTTAGCCGCCGTCATAGCGCAGTCGGTAGCGCATCAGACACCTAATCTTCAATTATGGGATGTCATGGGTTCGATCCCCGGCGGCGGCACATATCCTTTCCGACATTTGTCTCTCACCAATGGGTGGATAATCGTAAACCTAAGTGGGATGTCAGCTGGAGGCTAGGAAATTATATAGTGATAGTACTTGTGTGAGAAATACTAGGAATCCATTGTTAGGCGCTCCAGTCGCCGCGATATGACTGAAAAAAATTGTTAAAAGTGACGTTAAACCCCATTTAATCAACCAATCAATTAATCAATCGGTGTCATTTTTCTTTACCGTTAGATAGTTTGGCGGTACAGTGCAATCTTAAGTACTACGGTTTGATCAATTGATGGTAGATAAAAATCAGTGCAAAAACAATTTCTAACCGTCTAGACCAACCATGGCATAGATAAACTTGCATTTTCAACCGGAGAATCTATAATAAGCAAAATAAGTTTGGCACCTCAGTACTTTGATTTCATTAATTTGTAATTTGGGACGGACTATCGGATAGACAGATGGCTGACATTGATCTAGTAGCTCTACTCTCGGATGAGCTTAGAAATAGCAACAATAGTTCGATGAGAACTACCTTCGTATAAACTGTTTTACTGTTTCATTAAGCGAATTTAATCTCTTCGGTGAAAGGATGCAAGTTCTACGAATTTCTTAATATCTTCAGCAAAAAATATAGACAAGTGATAGATAGTTTTGTATGTCATTGGTACATGGAAATAATATTAGTACTCTTTTCGGATTTATACAATGTGAATAGTTGTTTTTTCTTCAAATTATCATTCCTTGGATATAGTCTGAAAAAAGTAGAGATCGTACCATTTACTCACGGTCCTATATTTACTAGACAATTTTATTGGATGGAATGAACACATAATAGGCTGCCGTGACAGTGAGAGTAGAGGACATTTTGAAGGCTACATATTGGCATCTTGATTACCGGAATGGACAGATAAAAGCATTTTGTCTCGGATCTTATTGATGTCTCAATAATTCTGAAGTGAACTTTCTATACGTCTTAAAGAACTTTATGATGCTATGTTTTTCAGATCAACTAAGAAAATAATTGATGTCTAAATTATCTAGCTAGGAAAGGATGTTATGGTTGTACTGGCGCGAGATATACCAGGAATCCATTGTTAGGTGCTCCAGTCGTCGCTACATGACTGAAAATCGTTAAGGAGGCGTTAAACTCAAATTAAACAAACAAAACAAACTATCTAGAAAAACAGTCTAACCAATATTCAGTTCAATTGATCAAATACTCTGGCAACTAGTCAACAAAAATGCCATCTAAATCTTAGCTACGGACAACAAGCAGCTCAGCAGGAACTTCATGGAAATAAACGAGTTGTGTTGCCGATAAGTGTAAGACGTCAGCGTTTAGGGGGGGGGTCAAACATTAACCCATTCCTATCCTATACAAACCCTCTTTCACGACCACAGCCCGGGAAAACAAGGTTGGAAATGCTTGTTTACCACTGAAAAGGGGTGAGATATTAAGACTTCTATCAACTTGAAATTGTCGCCTGTAAGTTCTTTATTTGACCAGTCCAACATTTTGCTGTGTGGCAATGTGTTATTAAAGCGATGGTCTGTCCGGAATAATACATTTGACGGCGACAAAGCTGAAGCTATATGACCGTACACTATAAAATCACTAGACCTACAATTAGTTCACAGATCATTATAAGCCTGAGCGTAGCTTAGTGTTCATTCTTTGACTTTCTTTGATTCCTTACCGACTCTGTTCGGTCGGACACCGGCAACATCACACTTAGGTATCTTGAACACGATAAAGATTTTTCGCCAAATCTCTGGTATTAGAAAAAGAGCTTGATTCCATATCGATATTTTGATGGAAATTATTACGAAATGTTAATCGCCGATGTCGGCCCGATGCTATTAATACCAATCGGCTGAAAAATGGAAATCGCCAACGTGTCGCCGCCATTGATTTTGTATGACTTTAGCTAGAATGAAAGCCAGACATAATGCGCAGATATGTATTCGACCTCGGTGCTTTTCAAATTTTCATTCTTCGGGGGACAATATCAACGTCCCCAAAGCTAACATACTATCTGTTTAATTTAATTGTGCAAAAAATCATGGGGCACCTGGACATACTATCTAAAAAGTAAAATTTCGCAAATTGTAGGCAATAGGAATTTCTAGGAAATATGTATCTAATTAAAAATGAATAACATCAAAATCAGAGTTTGAAAATAGTTATGTTAGTAAAGATATCATGTATTCTTAAGCCGGTTTAACAACTACGTTCAAGGGAGTAGCTCAAAATAATTTAAAGCTTACAAGTAAAAGTTGACAAATGTTCTCTTTTAGGGTATCAGCCCTAGCCCATAAAAATGAATAACATCAAAATCAGAGTTTGAAAATAGTTATGTTAGTAAAGATATCATGTATTCTTAAGCAGGTTAAACAACTACGTTCAAGGGAGTAACTCAAAATGATTTAAAGCTTACAAGTAAAAGTTGACAAATGTTCTCTTTTAGGGTATCAGCCCTAGCCCAAATAGGTTGAAATACACATTTCAAACAATAGCACTGACCAATTTCGAACCCAACTATTTAAATCCCATATCCACTCATAAACCACTTTCTTTTATATTGTTTACAAGACACCAAAAACATTCTAGTTCACTAGCTTTTGAGTGGATCTCCTAGAGGTATATAAATGTATATAAACATAATATTACTAACGGAGCAATAGTTGTAATTAATATAGTTTAACCCTTTCCTGTTCAATCCCAGGTTTTACGTCCCTGTCATTTTATGATTTAGAAAACATTGTAAAAAACTATTTCAATCAGTTTCTTCCTTTTCCACAATATTTTCTTTCCTACTAAATGGTTAATTTCGAAATTAAATCCCCTTTGAATTTTCGTCTGCAAAACCTTTGACTTTGGACAGGTCTAAAATTTTGTAAAAACAGGAACGGGTTAAAGCTTTTTGTACGATCAAATGACAAGGATAGAACTATGTTCTTACTATCAAGATTACAGTAGGTTAGAAATTGTCACATTTCTACTTAACATACATACACAATTCTATTTTTCCTATTCTTTTGTACAAAACACTTGTATAACCCTTTCCTGTTCAATCCCTGGATTTTACGTCCTTGTAAATTTATAATTGAGAAAATATTGTAGAAAAAGAAGAAATTGCTTGTAACAAGCAATTTCTTCTTTTTCCACAATATTTTCTACCCTGCTGAATGGTTATTTTTCAAGTTAAATCCACTTTCAATTTTTGTCTGCAAAACCTTTAAATTTGGACAGGTCTAAAATTTCAAAAAACAGGAAAGGGATAAACATCTTGCTTGGAAAGCAATTCTATTAGACAGTATCAAAACATAAACCCTGTATAGTATGATAAAGTACAATCAAATGACTTTTCTTTACGTCCAGTCACTTGTTCATATAACTTCTAACCTATATCAATTGATATTTCAACAATACTAACCCTTGTCATGCTAAACTGGAGTATTCCGGTTTTGGCAGGAGGTATAGATAAAGATCAGCCTTTCAAAAAGGTTCAATCTGATCTTAGTTTACACCTCCTGTTTGTACTTTTCATGCGAGAGGTATTTAAGAAATTAATTTTCAAAAGAAATAATGATCGTCGAACAACAATTACTACCAATAATTTAAGTCATTTGATTTTAATGCAATTTTGAAAGAGTTGTTTTTATACAGCATGACATGGATAATCCTCCATACTGTGATCGATACAAAATAAACACAGGGGGTACATATCATACGTTAAACATCTAACCGTGATTAACAACCATTGCGACCTTTGCTTCTTTTGGTTCAAAATATGTCGAGAACATAATTATTCCAAACCCCGTTTATGTTAAGACTTTTTAATGACAAATAGCGTTGTTCTACAGGAATTTGCCAATCACTGCTGTGGTTCAAATAACCAGCCAATTAATGAAACAATTTGTAGAGGATGGAATTAATTTTGAACTCCAACACTGGTCGCCTTTTTGTGAAGCAACTTTATGGTTTCGCGACTTAAACGTCGTATTCAAGCTGTAGTTGCGACGTTTAAAACGCCGCCAACAATTTTTCTTTTTTATGACCTGATATTGGCCACAAAATTTGCA
The DNA here is from genome assembly GCA_946902895.1 of Fragum fragum. Lineage (NCBI taxonomy): Eukaryota > Metazoa > Mollusca > Bivalvia > Cardiida > Cardiidae > Fragum > Fragum fragum. Next base: position 39,737,595 of record OX336365.1, read on the forward strand.
AAATAACGCCGTTTAAATCGAAGTGGAAATAAATTGAATGACACATTCTCTTAGTAAAAGGACACATGATAAGGCGGTCAACATTATCAAATTGCAAAATGAAACAGACACAACCAGACAGTCTGATTACTCATTATTGATTACATTATGATCTTTTATTTGTAGAAATTCGCCTTGAAGGAAGTTAGATATTTTATTCTTAGTTTCGTAGGGGCCAGCGATTGGCTTTCTCATGGAATCTACATATATAGATCATCAAATCGAAATACAGAACATTGTATGGTTTCGTGGATAATTTATTTTATTAAAATAAAGTTAAGTTCGTTGTATAAAATATATGTATATAGATAGATAATCATTTGGGTGATGCATAATAAGTAGCCTAGTCTCGCACCACTCCTCATTTACTAAATTAAGTACCGCCAATGGACACTAAAAGCACAGAAATAACAAATAAATGAATAACCGTACACTGTTGCCATATTTTGTCAGTCTATGTATTCCATTGGCTCGGGAATCAATGGTAGAGTGTGACCTGGATCAAGTAAGGATCCAAAGGAAAGGAATCATCAGGGACCTCTGGAAACGAGACTCCTGCAAGACGGATTATCCGTATCCGGAGGAAGGGAAAAGGGGCCTTACGACGACAAGACGCGCTAAAAATGCAAAGACCAAGTTAAATTCAGGAATGTAAAAGAGATCTCTCGATTTAACAAAAATTAATGAAGAATATAGATAGTTTCACTGTAAAGTTAAACTAGATAGACTTAGTAAGTCGCTTCACATAATCATATTTTGTTAAAGAAGGCTGAGTAACGACCTGATAACCCTGACGCGAGATTTGTTGTTGACTTCACAAGAGCCAGAAATTAATGAAAATAATACGATTCCTTGTAAAAAGCGATATGTGAATGAATATGAATTTGATATGAAAATGTTTTAAGTGTTACCTAGCAAAATATGATTTAAATGATCTTGAGAAGATTTCTTAAGTTTATCGATTTCTACGAACGGAGCCCAAAACATCGGGAAGTGAAGTGAGGTGGGGAATCCTCGCGGCACTGGCTTATTCGGTCGCGCGTAGCTCAGATTGCGGTAACCTGCGTGTGAAGCACTCGGAATTTCGGGTGCTGCCTTGTCGGTCAAAGATCATCCTGAAAACTCATTACTTACAGCGCTAGACTGTAAGTATAGTTACGTTACTCACAGGGAAAGGGCACCTTTCCCCACCAGAAGTGAGAAAACCACTACCAAGCCTTTAGAAACTTACAAAAGTCAAATTAAACAAGTATTTTCCATACAAAACAAAGAGGTAGTTATTGACTCGTCTAAGAACAAAGTTGACAAAATATGATATCTCATTAGTGAGGAAACTCTTAAATCGTCATAACAAACGTGCCTAAAACACAACTTCTGTAAAGATATCGACCCTTGAAAGCTTCATTATTATATGAGACTGCATCTATCTAATTTAATAGAATACGATTTCACTTAATAAGACCGTAAAAAATAGACAATACAAACCATAAGACCTGTACTTCCAGACTTATTGATGCAGATGACAATATAAAACAAGCGCATATGAACTCAAACGTGTATCTCGATCACTAAAAAAACATAGCAACATTGTCAGTTTTCATACAAAGGGATAAACGCTTCAAGTGGATCCATTCCTCACAGTATTATTTTGATCTTGAATTCTAAAGAGGTATTTTTATAAGATTTGTACATGTGATATATGACAGTCATGTCCATCATCGTTCATAAGTTATGTCCATTGGCTGTGTCGGTACAAACCGCTGCATTTCTCCATCTACTTTTTATATAAAGGGTATTAAACTACATGTATTTAATGGTTTCAAATTTTCATAGAAAATCAGCTTAACTAAATTTTGAAAAAAAAAAAAAAAAAAAAAAAAAAAAAAACTAGCCTAGAACTGTGAGATGTGTCTCTTAAATCTTTCAATCAGAACAAAACTTCTTTTTTTTTCATGAATTTTTCAAGGATAATGTATTCTATATTTTAGATAACATGCAAGAAACAGATCAAATAGTTCCCAGTTGCCTTTAGGGGCTGTCGCAAAATTTTTCAAGTTATGATCCATATTTTCAGAACAAGACGTTTTTTTCTCATGCATGCCTTTACAACAGAAAATGCGTTAAACACGGTGTTTTATTATATAACACCCTTTGGTTAGTTGGGACAAATATATTATTTTCTGAACCAGTATATCCACGACAATAGATGCACGAAATATCATGAAAATCTAAGCGTGGGCAGATTTCGCTGTACTTTTGAAGTACCTCATTTGCATATATATATACATCATGCGCATTGTTACAATGATTTAGCTCATATATAAAAAAATCAAAGTACTGAAAGTACTGTAAGCTAGCAAAGCATTGTTTTCTTATGCAATCTTCTTGGCCATTTGTAGGGTAGAAAACATTGTGGACACTGAAGAAATTGCTTGTTACAAGCAATTTCTTCATTGTCCACATTTTTTTACAAAGCCTTTTGGGGAAGATTCTTAAAAAGCGGGATTGAATGGGAGTGTGATGTATAGCATTCTTTTGAAGGTGTTCTCTACAACTTGAATAAAGTAAATTCATGTGGGCAGTCATTTTGAACACAATATGCTCGACAATGCACAAGAACTACTTCTTTGGCGTAGACATTCAGTGGATTTAGTGGTTAAGCATCCAGTGACAGTTTGCACTCGTTTGAACTTGGAGAAGATCTCAAAATTTTATCTGTTAACTTAAGCTATCAAAGCTGGCGCTTTGCTAGCTCAATATCAACAAAACAACACAACAACAACACATTAAAAGAGACTGCAGGATATAACCACTTTTCATCTTTCGGTCCAATACAAACTGAACCCGGACCGCCGTCATAGCGCAGTTGGTAGCGCGTCGGGCCATCAATCTAGAGGTCCCGGGTTCGGTCCCCGACGGCGGCATTCATCCTTTCCGACTATTTGTCTTCCACCAATGGGTCGATAATCGTAGACCTATGTGGGATAGCAGCTGAAGGCTAGGAAGGGATGTGATGGCGGTACTGATGTGAGAAATACCAGGAATCCATTGTTAGGTGCTTCAGCCGCCGCGATATAACTGAAAGATTGTTGAAAGCGGCGTAAAACCCCATTCAAACAAACAGAACCGCATACCATTGTACAAGGGAATGATTATTTATAAGGAACCGTAAAATCCTGAATGATTATAGAGTACAAGTAGGCATTGACAAAAGTCTGAAGTACTTTCGATGAACCATTAATTGGGGAAGTGTGTGCGTGTTAGAGGCTAAAGAAGGTAATTAATTCTTTCTTCTAGATATATTGGAAGGACAAAAATGTACTTTATCAGGTTTCATATGGACAATGTATATGATTTTCTGAAATAGATTCATACCTGGGCTGCCCATTTGTAATAAAACGCAACCATAAGAAATATGAAACATTTCCTAATCTCTTAGACATATTTCATGTATGTGTGTGTTGCTTTTCAAAATTACAATTTGCCGTGCAAAACATCACACACTCTCTTTGACAATAGCTCGTTGGCTCGATGATGTACGTCAGCACGTGAAAATTGTTGAAGGTGAAATTCCACACAATCCAATTATATCGCGGGCATTTTTGCACTTTTTGACTAACAACAATTTTATTAAAAAAAACTTTATAAGACGTATCATTCATCAGATGGAAAGCCCACCAACATTTAAATAAGGACTGTGACAAGAAATGCAATCGCCCTGTAGCTTCGTCGGTTTATTTTTTTCATACACGTATTTCAAAGATTACCTTTTATATGTAAGATATAGATAATACTGTTGGTTATAAGGCTAGTTTTGTGAACGAAAGACTTGCTCATTTTTTATTCAGATATTTCTAGAGTGAGTGTGATATAAAGTGGGCCCAGGGGTATTTAGTTGTCTTTTTCTGAAAGTAATTTGTGGTCACATTTGTCTCATTTGTACGCAACAGTCAGCTTTAAGACATATGTGTCCCATTAACCAAAATGGCAGTATATTGGGTCGGTGAAAATAACGATGGGTCAAATAGATTCTTAACATATTACCAAAAAACAAAAATATAGACTGGTTCCAATTCAAAGATGTTGCAGAAGACAATTTCAAGTTGAATTTCAAATACCCCAGTCTTTCTGAGAATGAAATAGTGTTTAAATTGGGGAAATCGCATTTTAAAAGCAAATTCTTCATTTTACACGTTGATTTACTGAACTAATTTCTTTACTGGAGTCAAATGGAGGGATTGTGTGGTAAAAGGGTAAGAAGCTCGTGCAGACTTTAGCGCGTAGATGGCTAAGACCACTTGGCTACTTGCGTGAAGTTTCAGGATGACTATGTGGTGATTTTCAATGAAAGACATTTTCTCATTAATGATTCAAGGACATGTATATCAAATCAATGTTGATACTGCGACTAAGGCTTTTTTTTGGTAATGTTTGTTTAAATTTATCAAAATAAACTCCCAGTCTCAGCTCCAAAAGATTCAGTTTTAATTGTGTCAAGTGAAAAGTGTTAAAGTAACTTTTACCGGGGCGGATTCTTGGAGTTGAATAGTGAAAATAAATCGTTGCGGACTCAAATAATGAAACATTATACTTCATATTTTCTGTAATCGCAAATTTAAGTGATAAAAGATAAGAAATATCACAGTAGAGTAGTTTTCAAAATGATGAAGATTTCTTTGACTGTGGACTTACTTGCATGTTGCACTCCTATCCTTTTCCAAGAATACAATTATAGTAAAATGGGTGAATTTTTGAAGTGTGTAGGCCGGAACGGTAGCCATACTTTTCCCAACAAATTGACGGATCCCTGGCCACGCCCACTTACCTACGACAGGACGTTCGACTAATATATTAAACGGCGTTACTTTACAAATTTAATTTTTTTAACAAAAAAAAAAAAAAAAAAAAAAATAAAATAAAATAAAATTGTTCGTGGGCGACCGACATTATTGCTAGGATAAACATCGATAACGCAGAGCCTGCAAAAGCTTTTTAACATAAACGGAGTCAAAGGTTCATTTCCGGCATTTCCGGTCTAAATTAATGATATGATCAGTCAATCGATTTACAGCGACGATCTATCAATTGCTAAGAAGCAATAACACAGGATTTACGAAGGGATTGCCATTCTTCACTTTAAATGGCATTCCCACATTCAGTAAATGCAAATGTATTATATTTAAAAAATGAGAACTTAGTTTGTAATTCCCAATTGTTTCTTTTAAATAAGGACAGCAAAAATACTTTCTTGTCATATAGAAGATTACAAGCCAAAAACAGTAGGTGTTGTATGCCCTTAATTGGCGGATAGGATGTTTCGATTACAAAGAGTGGACAATGTTTCAGTTACACAAAAAGGGCCGTTTTCCAGGACATATATATTTAATTTTATAATTTCTACTTCTTGTGTCGAAATAAGTTTCTAAGGTATACATAGATGCATATCTTTTGGGCTCCGAAAAATTAGGATAAGGTATTTTTGTGTAAAAATGCATTCTTAAGTTTTTTGTCGTATTAATGGGTTATATTATTTTTTCTGATCTTCGTGTTTATTGAAATATTCATACACGACTTCAGCAAACATTACTTACGATTTAAAGATTTTGCCCTCCCCCAGGACATATCTGAATTTTGAAAATCTTCAATTTTCTCCAAAAAGTGCATGGAAAGCAACCCTTGTTTTCCAGAATATTTTCTCATTTGTATACTTTGAACATTGTATTTATTTCATTAAGATTGCAGCAAGTGGCCAATTATATCACACTATCTTAACCGATTACCAGACGCTTTTTGAGACTGGTCCTTATTGAAGGAGTTGCAGACGACAATTCAACGTCCATGAATTTTTTTCAACTTTCTGGGTAGAAAACATTGTGTAAAGTGAAGAAATTGCTTCTTACAAGCAAACTTTTCATTGTACACAATGTTTCCCAAATTGTTTTTCTTAAGGGGCGTCCAAAGAGCATCATTATTTAGGAATGAATTTAAGAGCCTTTAATTCCGCAACACCTCTACCTCCCTTGATGAATTGAATATGGAGAAATTGACAATAGTTTTGAGGAATTATACGGGAAATCAAGATCAAGCTACATGAGGGCTTTATCTCTTATTGGCTTGCATGTGTAGAATGATATTTCAACAAGGGCTTTAAATTGAAGGTTTTTTTAAAACATAAAATTGCATACACGTGCAGAACCCGAAGATAAGGTTGCTGTCTTTGTTGTCGTTTCAAAGCCTCTTTGTTGTCTCTCCTTTATTGGGCCATGATTATTTAGAGCTGAAATATAATATAAGTCTTTATACAATGATGAAAGTAACCAATATTAGTGCGAAATAATTTTTGTCGTTTATTTGTAAAGTAATTGACCAATTGTGGCTGTCAATCAAAAAATCAATCGACCAATAAAACCAACCATTCCGTCCGGAACTTGGCTCTGAACAAATCCCGCCATTTAGGTAAAGCATTATTATTCAAGCTGTAGTTACGACGTTTAGGTCTAAAACCAACTACTTAACGGTTTAATTCCATGCTACCAGCTATTTTTCTTTTTGCAAAATTACGCCGTTTAGAATCAAAGCGGGACATTTGCCGCCATTTAGGTAAAACATTATTATTCAAGCTGTAGTTACGACGTTTAGGTCTTAAACCAACTATCTAACGGTTTAATTACATGCTACCAGCCATTTTTTTTGCAAAAATACGCCGTTTAGAATAAAAAAGGGACATTTGCTGCCATTTAGGTAAAACGTTATTATTCAAGCTGTAGTTACGACGTTTAGGTCTCAAACCAGCTATTTAACGGTTTAATCAATGTTACCGTCATTTTTTTTTAAATTACGCCGTATAGAATCAAAGCGGGACTTTCTGTAGGACTCAATGGGCGGTTCCAATAGAGTGACAGGGCGGGGCCAGCGATTGGTAAATTCCAGCTGTTTCATATCCAGAATCAGAAGAAAAACGTTGTGTTACATAGAGTGAAGTGTTGAGATTTCTTTTCTTATTTAAGTCCCCCATTACTCTATTATCTTCCCAATATTTCATCCCCCTAATCATCGAATTCGACACTAGACGGTCCCAGGAGAGACAACTAACGCTCACAAATACAAAATCCAATTTATTCATTTGCAATGATCGATTGAAAGAAAACTACTTCCGACCAACTTGTTATCTAGATTTTCCAGTAGAAGATTTTAATGTGTTGGTTTGTATGAATACGTTAAAACCGCTCTATTCGGCTATCTTTATAAGAAATGGTGGCCCTTGCTATAGAATTTCGAATCACACAAAACAAAATGATAACAATATACAATACAATACAATATACTGATTAATGATATAATCAGATATAGCATAATATGATAATGAAATATTCGATTACTATGTCTACAAGGCATCGATTATTAATCGGTTAATGATTCCAGCTTCCCGATTTTCATACAATGATCAATGTTATTTAACATTTGTCTGGAAATTACTAATTAAAAACGATTAAAGGTTATTATGGTTATTTTTCGACCATTTTGTATTAATTTTGGGGTGAAATATACCAGGCTCTGCAGTGTGACTTGAAGCAAATTATTACTTGCTCTTGCTTCTAACTGGTTCAAGTCTACGGCAGATAATTGGTCAAATGAGTGAAATTCATAGCAAGAAATGTATAGGGACAGAAGCTGGGAATTGTGGCTGATACCTTCAAACTGTGAACAATCCTAAAAGGGGAATGAACTATATGCAAGTAAGTACCAGATCAGTAAAGTCAATGTTTTAATGCGTATATACTGTACATGTTTGTTTAAATAACGATATATGATTAAAGTAAATGATAAAAGTATTTCAGATTAAGAAATTACGAGTAGTTTGGGCTAGAAGAGAATGGGTGTCTAAAGGTGCATATCAACTTTTGATATTTTCAATACTTTAATGAGGGTGAAAAGATGGGAATTGGATAAAACTTTAGTCCCATCTGTCTCATTTTTCAGTAAACGATTTCATCCTTTATTGTGAAATCTAATTATTTTTTTTTATTCATACAATTTGATTTTTAAACACTTTCCTTACAACTCGTGGTTTTACAATTATATGAGTAATGAAGACATTGTGAGTAACATTCTATCTATTCTCCATAAAGTATGAAACATTTGTTTCACAAACTTTGATAGCAAGTATTCTAGTCCTGGCGAATAAATGCAACATATAAATGCATTTGAAAATATTTGGATATGCACATATCTTTATGAGTAAACCAAGAAGGTGACTGTAAATGTTGTGTACCGTTATGTACATTCAAGTAGAATAGACTAATATCAAGTCGATCTTAACTTATACTGAATATAAAGTAACAAATAGAGAGGAGGATCTCCTCTCTATTTGTTACTTTATATTCAGTATAAGTTGAGAACTACTTAGTATTAGTATTAGTCACGTTTGACAAGAGGAGGATGAAACTTATAATGAATTAGAGACTTGGATGATAGAGACTACCAATGTAACTGATAGAAATCTGCACTTTGTACCTAGAATGGCTATAACAAACGCCATATTAAACAAAATAGTGTGTGGAATTTTGAAAACTGTACTGTTCACGATCTTTTTACAATTAAAAAACAAACACACACTAACAAAAACAAGCCCCTAATCGGTTTATTTATAACGTTATATGTAGAAGTTTGAATGTAAAATCCACAAAATAATCACGTAAAAACATATAACTCTTATTTAATGAGAGATTAATAAATGTATTGTGTTGAAGAGCCATTAAAAGGAGTAATAAAGACGGTAAGGTAATCAGCAAGTTTTTTTTTTCAAAGTATAGTCCCATGTTTCTTTGCAGAAAACGTTCGATGACGCAACTGTACAACAGCGATTTAAAATCAACTTTATCATTTTGATTAATCAACCCAAATTCCAATGAGAATTAAGAAATGAAGAGACTATCTTTTAACCTTAAAACTTAATCACACTTTATGAATACGCCAAGAAGATTTATACATTAATGTGACTAAGTTTTAAGGTTTATACATCAATGAAAACAAAAAAGCCTCTCCATTCCATACCATCAAGCAAAGCAAAGCAAATATTAGACAAATACTATGTATAGGGAATATTACAACAGTGTCTTTTTCTATGCGTTGTTATCGTGTTCGAGAATCGTGTGGAGGTATTTTTTATTGGATGAGACCGAAGGTCGAATCCAATAAAAAATACCTACACACGATTCGAAAACACGATAACAACAAATAGAAAAAACACACTGTTGTAATATTCCTTTTATTATATACCTTTTAGGAAATGACATTAAGAAAATTCTCTTAAATGGCTAAGAAATAACCAACTTTCCGAAAAACCCGGAACGTCAATACACAAAAAAGAAGTCCGTGTTTAACAGTACTCGACGAATACGGTTTTTTGCTACACGCCGAATATTGATTTTTTTTCTGTCGAGTTGTATTTGACAGCCAGGTTTTACTCCGTATCTTTTATAGGTATATAATAAAAGATTTTATGGGTACACTTTGTTCGCAAGCACACAGAGTAGTTGCATGCTCAATAATTGTTTCTCCACAGTTCAAATTAATGATTGACAATCACCTGATCACTGAGTCATCAAAGTTTTTCATATATTTCTTAATCAAAACTACAATGTATAATCACTAGGAATTCTACCAGTATCTATACGCCTCGGTCGTCTTTTCCTGGTTTCTTCACTCTTTAAGATTACTTACGTCCTAACTTAGTTTCTATAAAAAAAATGCAATAATCAAAGTACAGAATGTATCTCGGGTGTCTAAATGAAATGTATCCGTGAAACCATTAAAATTTGTGTATTTTAGAAAGTTCTAACGCATGTTATTATTATTAAGAACAATATATATGAACGTGCTTGCTCTTTTCCGTGTTACATTTTAGATAGTTTGTTCAAAGATCTTAGTTATTAATTTCTATTTTCAGTAACAATGGTAGATGTTGACAGTATTACACAATCGGATCGACTAACGTGTTGGACGTGTTTACATACAGAACTAAAACCCAACCCAAACTGTGTCTATATGATGAATAAAACACTAATAATGAAGACTATTTGTGGAGTCCAGGAACTGTATTGTAAGGTAATAAACTGATAAATCAAAATTGTAAATAAGGGTTTCTTAATAGAAAACAGAACCAAACAAAACAAACGATGTATTTGTCTGTTATTTCACAAATAAAATTATTTTTTCAGCTATATGTTTTTAACCATTTTTTTTACAGTAAACACACAAATACATCTATATCTAAGAAAAAGATTTTGGTGTATAAATACATTCATGAACTTTCAAACGAAATTTTTTTTCGCTGCAACTGTTCATAACAAGAGTAAATGTTCGCTTCCATGTTCTATTAGTATTCAATATTCTTCTCTTAATTAATCATTTAGAATTAGATATATGTCGGTAGTCAAGCTTTCAGAAAAAGGCATCCACCAATAAGATAATCAGGGTTTTATAGATGAATTTTACTCGGTTGGCATTTCCGATTAAAATAATGAACAACTTATAGAATCAATCAATGCAAGACTGGCTGTTGTTTAGTTGACATTTACAGAACAAACTTTGTCATTTAGGTTGACCTTGCTCCATCTAATAATTGGCTGCTGTTCACAAAAGACATATAAAGAAATTGCAAGGGAGAAAAAGATTGAATTCTGTACGGGTCTTGCTGCTTACTCAGATCTGACTGTAGAGAGTGTTTATACCCGTATGTCAACTATACCGGTAGATACTCATATTTTTCTGAAGTCGATTTGAACTCAAGACTGCGACGACAGCATCGCGATACCCATTTCCTTAACAAAATGCGCTATCGAGACTCTCCCACAAATAAGTTTATCAAACAACACTTATTAGGTATTAAATATTGCAGTGCACTTAGTTTATTTGTGTCCTTATTGAATTGCACCACTTCCCAGTAAATAAAAACCTTTGGGGATATATAAATGAAATATGCTGAAGGATGCAGATTTTTCTTAAGTAGGATTCGAACCAAGGCGAACACGGCAACGCTGTTTAGTAAATATTTTTTCACATGATATTTATTTCATTAATACAAACTATAAAGAGAACTCAATGTGAACATTTCTTAGTTCAATGTAGCATCGCAGATTAATACTATACAAAGACAACCGGATGTGATGTAATTAATCGAAATCATCCCTTTGATCGAGTACGATAACAATGAGATTCTGTAGACAATAAAAACTTGTTTATTACAAGCAATTTATTCATTTTCCACAGTGTTTTCCTTTTCATTCTTGATGGGTTTGGAAATGGGTTAAGAATTAGGAGGATTTAATTCAAATGCGAATACTAGTAATCTAAAAAATGTAACATTTCTATGGCGTTATATATGTGAACACATTGATTCTAGAATATAGTTATTTTACATTTCAGATTAAAAAGCGAACCAGTAACTCCCACGTAGAATGGTTCGAGCGATCCTGTGCTGAACATTGTGACCCTTCGTGTCAACAATTAAAACCTTTACGTCAATGTTATTGGTGCTGCACGCATTCAGAGTGCAACAGTGGTAGCCATGGCAACGAGCTCAAAGTACACGGGAACATAGTGATTTTAATTAATGTCTTCTTTTTAATAACATACTTTTTATTGTAATATCTCGGTTTGCTTCGTTTTAAAATCGTTTCATTTGTAACAATTTGTTACAAAGCGCCGTTTGTGAAATTCGAGCCGATGTGGTCAACTCCTAATATGGGCTGCCAAAATTTAGCAACTAGGCCATAAACAGGCCGTAGTAATAAGGAAATAAGGGCGAAGCCTATGGGCGATATTTTAAGGTTTCGGAATATTAATATAATTACGGTATCGAAAGATTTACCACAGACTTAACTATTACGCCGTCATTGTATTCTGTATAATCATCACAACATACTTTGACCTATTCCGACACAATCCCTCCTTTTTGCACGAATTTGGAAAACAGTTGTTGAAAATAAAGAAAGTGCTTGCATCAAGAAATTTCTTAATTATCCACAATGTTTTCTATCCGAAAAGAAGAAAAAAATCTATCAACTTGAAATTGGAGTTTGCAGCTTCTTTCACTTTGGACCAATCTAAAATTTTGTCTTATGTTTATGGGTTAAATGTAAGACAATTCTCCAAATAAATATGTTGCGGTACCAATCAATCCACAGAGGGTTAGCATGAAACAGACAGGTCGTAAAGGTGTCTGACAAATGATCTTTGGCTTCGGGAGGCCCCACGCAGGTTTGTTCAATGACAAGGCACTTAATAGACGGCCTAGATCTGTCCTGCTATAAAACAAGTAGCAGTGAGCTAAAACCATCGTCTCTACTTCTCAGGGACGTTAACACCTGTAATTCTGAATAAAATACTTTCTTAAAGAATTGCGATGAAATCAAAGAGCTAAAGGCATTGTAAAGCCCCTGCTTGGGGTCATAGACATTTTGTGTCAATATTTCTTCTGAAATTAATTTTTAAACAGCTCTTGCTTGAGAATTGCAAGCAGTTAATGGAAACTTAGATCAGACTTGACATAAGTGCGGGCTGCTTTTGTCTACACCTCCTGCCAAAACAGGAACATTCAGCATGCCAATGGTTGCAATAACTTGCTTAGGAGTCTGAAAGAGACTGTATCAAAAGGTTTTCATCCTAATCAAACAAAAAAGGATCAATATAAATTAAAACAGAAAGTTTTTTGACAGATACTGTTCGAACAAGCATTGATATTTAAGTGGCCGTTGTTCGAATCCCAAATTATATATCCTAAATATTCATGGTGGGCACTCATTTATGTTTCCACTCCGCAGGTCGTAAATTTCTTAAGTTCTTAAGTCTGTCTTCGTTACTAATTACTTAACATTTCTTTGGGGGAAAAAACACAAAAACACACACACAAAACAAACAAAGCCGAAATGTTTGAATAAAGTTACTTTTTGTGACTGAAAGTTCTAATGATTCGATCTAATAATGTAAATACACGTATGAATAATATCCTAAGTATCTTTAAAATACCTCTTTGAATTTTTCAAGTAACAAATTCGGCACACTATAGGTTGCCGACTGAAAATCTCTTGTCGGTTTTTACGCTGTTATAACAATTCGCGATTTTTCGAATGATAATTGTGGTCCTTTTTTTATAATCTTTCGGATGTATGATGCAATCATCCTGCCTATCAGTCCGCCCGCCAGTCTGTCTTTCAGTTCGCTTCTGAAAAATTGCTATCAACTTAGTGTCACGAACTCCACCTCCAATTTAGCTTCAATGTAGTGCCAAACATCCTGGTTGAAGATTTATCTCCCCTTGAACTATATTTTTTTTCTATTTGTATACTATTAATCTTATTTCGCGATCTCCTGTTTCAGTTTTGCTTTAATTATATTGAATCTTTTATAAATACATTTTTCATATACTGAAGTCTTGCTAAGACCAATAATGTGGTGTCACCTTCCTTTGTTGAAGAATGAACTCCTCTTGAACTTGGGGATTCGGGGAATAAGGGGCCTTATTATTATAAAAGTGCTAGCGGGGGTATTAAGTCATGTCAGTGAAAATCTGTAGTTGGACTTGGCCTTTTGAGACGGACCTTTTTCTACACTGGGACTCTGATTTTAATTTGTTCCATGGAGTCGATTATCGAAAGGTTATATATTGACCCAAGGTTATATTGTCCTATTGCTTAAATGTTTTGTAGAGTGCCTTTAAAAGAGGGATGGGGCGTATAAATTTTTCCCAACATACGATATTGAGGAAAAAATTAGCGTAATTTTGAGAAAAAGCTATGATTCAGGCTTAAATTTAACGATTTAGAAAAAAAAATGACGAATCGTTTGTAAATTTCAAATAATCCTATTTGGAAGAAGAGAATATATCACAGGGATCTCTCTACCAGACCAAAACTCTGACTCAGTAATATACAAATTGAAAGCACACACGTTCAACTTGTATCGAAAGAATAAGAACAATATACTCATTATAATTGTAGCGCATCTAGCGCAAAAGAGGATCTAAAATCATCGGACGACCTTAACAGCGCTATGCAAGGGGAGGTAGTGCGCATATTGTTTGATCATGTTTATTGGAGACTCATTATTTTTATGAACCGCCCCGGAATGATACACATCTATTTGTTTATCTCATTATAAGACAATAAAAATTAGAATGATTCAAATTCAAAGAAGCTGCAGACGACAATTTATAGTTGATTAATATTTCTTAATCAACTATTTCTTTTTTTGCCTTTTTAGGTTTAAAACATTGTGGATAATGGAGACATTACTTGTAACAAGCAATGCTTTCTTTTTTCACAATGTTTTCTATTTTTTCTTTTGGCTTGAAAAAGCATGATTGTGCGGGAATGGGTTAAATGTCTTCTCTATCGAGTGCCAGGGTGTGCGAAGCCCCCAAAAGACAGGACTGGTGGTAGTACAGGGATAAACGACTGGTAAATTTCCGTCTGGTTCGTTTAAAAACTCAATGCGATAGAGCTATAAAATAGGAACTCGTTTTTGTCACACTCGAACGACAATAGGTTTGATAGTTGAATCATTCCGGGGATTGAACCAACGACCTTGAAGTATTTTACCAACTGATCTTAAACGGACTGAGATTGAATAGTTTAGAGTTGCACACTCTTCTCTCTGTCACGAAACATCCTGACCACCTTTTGTCTTCACAGAAAGGGTTCACAAAAATATCGATTGGCTCTCGTGACTCGCTCTTACATCTTTAAAACAGATGATACTTAAATCAATGATTAGTTCACACATTTGCGATTCACATCGATTGGGAAACAAAATTTCACAATTAAGACTAATCCCGCTCCTTTTCTGCTTCCTGGAGAATGCGCTAGTTCTCGCGTTGAACGTGTGTGGGCCAGTGAAATAACCAAGCTCATCAGCCGCTTCAGGATTCAGTCGGACTCGGGACCTCTTGACAGTGAAGTCGACGCTCTACTGCGCAACAACGGATACCAAGCATCGATTGACGGATCGCTAGCCACGCCCACTGAGATTCAACAGAAAGTTCTACTTAGATATTAAACGAAATTTTTGTTTGTAAAATCAATGGCAAGTAACATGTAACAAAAAAACTAATATTGGTGGTTTACGACCTTGGCGATTAAAGCTGTAGTTACGACGTTTAACTCGCCAAATCAACAAGAATGCTTCATATAAATGTCGGTCAATAATTGTGTTCAAAGTTCACTTCCAATTTAAATGAATGATTTGATTGGTCGATTGATTCTTTGATTGACACATGCGATCCGTCAATTGTATGATATTTTACGTCGCTTTCAGTAAATATTCAACTTATTATGGTGTAGTTCTCTTGTACTTCCAGGCTAATCGAAACCCACGTTTTAGGAAAAATTTCTTATGCCATGTCTGGAATTTGAAAGGATCAAAATGCAAGTGAACTGATTTCATATAGACACCCCTCAGTTCACCCAATGCTTTGACACACAAAGCTCTTTGGATAACCGATATTTGGAAATACAATGCAAAAGAGCCGATACCAAGAACTTTCTTCGTTAAATTGTTTACAGATCCTCACCCAATATTTGACCAAACGCGGCTGTCAATCAAGGAATAAACCGACAAATCAAATAATTTATTCAGCCCGGACCTGAGCTTTTCAACTCCGACATTTTCCTCAATTTTTGTTAACCTTTATTGTTTGTTTGGCGACTTATTCAAGCTGTAGTTACGACGTTTAGGTCACCAATCAACAACCATTTTACTTTTTGTTACATGCTACATGCTATAAGCTTTTGCAAAAAAATGCCGTTAAAAAAGCGAAGCGGAACTTCCTGTTGGGCGGAGCAGTTTTGTCTTTCGAAGAAGATATCATTAGAAATAAAGAAATTTCTGAATTTTCACAAAGTTTTCTAAATATTTTTATTGTCTTAAAAAAGGGGGCTGTGTAAAATTTTGTTTTAACATATCCTGTTCAATCCCTGGTTTTTAAGTCCCTATGATTTTATAATTGAGAAAACATTGTAGAAAAAGAAGAAATTACTTAAGACAGGCAATTTGAACTTTTTCTACACTATTTTCTACCCTTCGATTTTTTTAAAATTAAATCACTTTAAAATTTCCTCCCTAAAACCTTTGAATTCGGACAGGTCTAAAATTTTCTAAAAAAGGAAAGGGTTGAATGATTTTTTCACCTTAAACCCCTCTCCACATACACAAACAAAAGCAACAATAACAATGATAAGAATACCAGCAACAACAACAACAAACAAACAAACAACTTAACGGCAGGAACTAGCGGCGACATTTAGTGTAGTTTATATACTATGATGTCATCATACCAGAAAAGTAGCTTTTTTGCTAGTCACGCTTCACAGCCAGGATAGTCGACAAGGTAATGTTACACGTAGAAGCCTTATTCTCTAGATACCAAAATAAGACTTAAGAGAAAATGGCAATAGAGGAATTTAAAATTATTTCGTGGTCGGGCTAAGACCTTAATCATGAACTTTTTCTCAGGTATAGCTACGACAGGTTGGATGCCCGCTGACGTTTTCTAGTTCAACTGTTTTCTAAACTAGATCTATATTTCTTAATCAAATTATTGAATGAGCATCAGAATTTCTTTGAATGCTTGGTTGGGAATGAAATATTCATGACATGTCCCAGTGAGTCTGGATACTAGATTCGTTTACTAGTAGGCCTACGCTGAATATTGCATATGACAAGTTAAGAAATTCAGTGTTAGAGTGAAGAAACACGAGGAGTAGCGTTTTTTTTTTTTTGAAAGCAAAAACCAATGTATAACGAACGCGTTGGTTACAAAATATTTTTTGCTCCCTCTCTCTAAAACACACGCGCCACCCCCACTCCCCCGGAAGGACACGTAGACATAGCAAACTCAGAAAATGCAAAAAGGTAAAATGCAAAGATCGGCGCAGGGATTCCAAAACCTCGAAATTATTTTTCAAAATAAAGCGATTGTGATTTTAGCACGGTGGTGATGCTAATACTACGAAAATTAATCAATATTTTAATGTTAATAAATGAATTATTCAGCAGAAGGCACTGTTTATCACTTCAAGATTTAAGCCCTACATGTCAGCCTCATTCACTTATTTTGTAGAAAGCTCGACTTAAGATCTCCAGATTGAGGGTTTTATCCCCGGGCTGACCAAACTGACAAATTAATTGTCTTTCGGCTGGAACCGAGGTCCCGTGTGGCGATAATATCCAGCGAGGCTGTCAGAGTTTGTTCCTGAACTACTTGAACTACTCCCCGAGGACAGCTGAGGAATCGCCTCCCTCATAGAAAGATCGGGATATATTGCTGCCCCCTTGTTTATCTGAAACTGAATAAACCTACAGATACACGTACATTCAATTTTACTTAATACTTTCAATAATACAAGGCTTGTATTTATGTACTTTCAGACGATAAGCACCTGCTTATGACAAGTTCATAGTCTTTTGCAGGGTTCGCGCTGCCGATCGCCATTGTCGCCAAATGCGACAAAAATAAAATTCTGACGCAAGTTTTTTTCATTTGGCGAAAGTTCGTGGCGCCAAAAAAAAAAAAAGAAACATTTTTCTTATACATACTTTTACTTTGACTAATCTCCGGAAATCAAGTCCGAGGGCCAAGTGTGTATAATTGCTCAAGGGCTTGTATATCGGATCAATTATGTCACCGAGTCTGACACAAGACTAACACATCACCAAATTTAATTACATCTCTGATTGACAGCCAATCAGATGAATAAAATGCACTCATTGATCGGCGAGTCGTATTGATTTTGTGTTTTGGGCGTGACTTAGTATTATGGATGAGCCGATGAAACTTCTGAGTTGACGGCTATCACATAATCGATCACTGGCCAAATCTTTGGCGGCACAAAGTCCTTCACAAAATTTGTGAAGGACTTTGTGCCGCCAAAAATTTGGCCAGTGGTGTTTGAAAAACGTTTTTCTGCAAAGACATTTTCCTTACGACCTCACTAGATGAGATGAAAACACTCCCGAAGATTTTAAGTTGATTAGTGAACGGTAAATGATAAAAAACTGGGTTGTGCAACCACCTTTCCTTCCAAATGCATATTACTTTGAAGAATTTATCACCTGTTGAGAAACATAACTGACTGACACTAGATTTTATATCGTCGATCTAACCGGTTTGAGAGTTGGCCTAAATACTACAAAAATATATCCGTCAGTGACAAACTCGAGCAGCATCGACAACAACAACATTTCTCAACAATGATTCAGGAATAACACTTTCATTTAATCTATTTTTATTCTTATTTCGGCTTTCAATTATATTCTACGTCGGAAAAGTTAAGACAATTAATACTTATTTCAAAGTTGATACCTCTCTCTCTCTATCTGCATCCCCTTTTCTCTCTCTCTCTCTCTGTATCTCTCTCTGTATCTCTCTTGCTCCGGGCTCACCCTATGGGCTATCTCACTCCGTGCGC
Source organism: Fragum fragum (assembly GCA_946902895.1). Lineage (NCBI taxonomy): Eukaryota > Metazoa > Mollusca > Bivalvia > Cardiida > Cardiidae > Fragum > Fragum fragum. The sequence goes on from OX336365.1 coordinate 39,756,101, forward strand.
TCTCTCTCTATGCATCAATGTTTCCTCATATCCGCAGCGATAAAATATTATGCTGTTCGCTTAGTAAGGTTAGTCTTGCCTAGGGAACATCAATGTGGCTAATTAAATGCCTCGGTTTTGTACTGTAGGATGTTAAACCGCTAATGGTACCGTCAACATTTATTCGTGGATCAAATAGATTAATTAGACCGGTACCGCTGTCGACTTTAACAAAGCCATCGGCTTTATTAAAGTCGACAGTGGTACCAGTCTAATAGATTAATCTGATACTGATACTCAGATTGACGGGTACATTCATAACACCCTCAACAAAACAAGACCGCCGTGTATCAACGAACGTTGGATATCAGTTGAGGAAAATATTTAAAAACCGGGATGCACGGTCAGTATTTATTTTTCTATTTTTGTGTTTTATTTTATCTAGCTTAGTGAATGTAAAAGTAGACCGGTACCGCCGTCGACTTTAACAAAGTCGGCAATGTTAAACAGCAAAGAAATAGACCTTTTCACGGTCTCACAGCGCCTGCGTCAAATCAAATCTCGTTAAATGCGATATCAACCCGAGACTAAAAAATATCGACCGGTGCACGGTCTACTCGGTTGTTAAATCAATCTACAAATTATAGCAAAAATAAAGTACGATCATAGTTTGAAAAGTGAAGGTTACAAATGAGAGTAACGTACTAAATAAGCGATTACTATATACGCGCGTATGCCTATTTAGGAACATTGATAAGTATTGAATACGTACGTATTGTTTTCTAAGTCGTATACCAAAACGATGAAAATTAGAAATAAAATTGGTCCAGACTTTCGGATATACGTTAGCGCTTCGATCATCGATTTCACTGCAGGAATAGTACGACTTGTCTCATCGTAAGCCTTAGGCCGGTACCACCGTCGACTTTAACAAATAGACTTGTACCACTGTCGATTTTAACAAAAAGCCGACAGGTAAACACCGATTTTCGGTACATGCACGGAAAGCCTGGTCCGTTAGGTTTTTTTCCTTACTAAATACGAAAATGAGGCTTAGGCATGCGCAGCTAATTTTGTTGAAAATTTTCGACACGCCGCGGGATTTCCAACCAGTACGATAAAATCCTACTTTTGTAGTTTTAAAGCAATCAGTTTAAATGTTAAAACATCATCACGTGATCAATCGAATTTGTGTGCGAGAAAAACCTTGGAATGTTATCCTTTTCATGTACAATATATAAGGTACTCCGCGTTTCGCTTCAGCCATATTGTTAACAAACAATCGACCAGCCAATCAGATTCGATGTTTGGGTATATACGTCATTAAATGCCCATCAGCCAATCTCTATACGCAGTCGTTAGGGATCTACCTGTCGGCTTTGTTAAAGTCGACAGCGGTACCGGTCTAACGGAAAGCCTGGCCCGTTAGGTTTTTTCCTTACTAAAATCGAAAACGAGGCTTACGCATGCGCAGCTAATTTTGTTAAAAATTTTGATACCCCGCGGGATTTCCATCCAATACGATAGAAAATTAATCTTTTTGCAGTTTTAAAGTAGTCAGTTTTAATGTTAAAACATTTCTCACATGAACAATCGAAATTGTGTGCGAGAAAAACCTTGGAATGTCATCCCTTTCATGTAAAATATATGATGAACACCGCGTTCCGCAATATTGTTTACAAACAATCCGTCAACCAATCAGATTCGATGTTTAGGTTTACGGCATTAAATGTCCATCAGCCAATAGACCGGAACTGCCGTCGGCTTTTTGTTAAAGTCGACAGTGGTACCAGTCTAATCAGCCAATCTCATGATGCAGTTGACTGGGTTACTGCCCCTAGATCTATCGATACTAGACAGCAGGCTACCAGTTTAATGATGCAGTCTTTTGGGATCTACCTGTCGGCTTTCTTAAAGTCGACGGCGGTAACGGTCTACTTTAACAAAGGGCTTTATTAAAGTCGAAAGTGGTACCAGTCTACGTAAGCCTCTGCCTTAAACTGGCAAAACTGTTGACTTCAACAAGCATAGACTTTCACGTATTAAGTCGACGGCGGCACCGGTGTACCTCTGCCGTACCCAGCCCGGGTTCTGTCGGACCTGCTCGGAAATTGACTAAATATTTGCTTATCTATTATAAAAATTTCATTTGTGAAAGTACCTGTGGTTGAGACATTTACAAACACTTTGCTTTGAAGTATTGAACGACGGAAACCATCATACCTTTCGGTCAGAGTCACGGATCGAATCGGAATTCTGAGGTTAATAGCTTTCTATATATTAATCCAAATGAATGAAATAAAGTTTTATTTTGTCGGTCTCTTTTATTTTTGATAAAACATCCTTATCTCAAAAAACAATAAAGGCATTTTCAAAAACCACATAGCCTTTGATTTTTTGGTCTTTCACCGATAACAACTAAATCAGACCTTCAAATTTTCTTGAAGAACAAGGGTCAACTCCACTCCGAAATTACTTCCGGTGGTTGTACCCTAAAGTAGTCCATTAAGAAAATTTGATCTCCTCCTTTTGTCATGCTGTTTTAACATTTAAACAACAGCAAGTTGCTTGATGTTAGGTTCTGCAAAGTGACAGATCACTGCTGCATGTCATGCATGTGGTTCCAAGAATTTATCTGGGAACCATTTCTTTGTAGAAACGGACATTTGAAGGTGGTACCCTTCAAGACTTTCACTTCCTAGCCTAAAGAATTTCATAGGTTGATGTTCAGAAAGAAGATTTGCGAAAAATTTTATCCCTAATGATACCATTTTCCTAGCCTGTAATTCAAGACCAAAGACTGCTCTTTAAGACAGACTAAGACAACGAAACTTTTGCTACAGATTGCGAAAATGGGCCCTTTTTGCTCTTTATTTAATGAGGCAAAAACGGACAGGAGTGTAACCACTAGGGTCGAAAACACATTACTTCCTGGAGATTGTAAACAACCTACACATCCTAATGACCAAATTAAAAGCATTCGGATATTGATTATTTCAACGACCGAACATAATTAAGTGTTTTAACATCATACCTAGTTTCTGAATGCATCTAAAAGTTGAATCGAGACCGATAAGTTAGAATGGTAGGAATGTTTATTTGATAAGTCAACTCGGCCCCTTTACAAATCGTTAAAACCTGCGCTTTGGTAACCACCTCCAGTATATTGTAGATGTATATGTATTTGCAGAGGATATAAGTTGATAGGTATTAAGGCCAAAATGTAAACATAGCTTCTCTGAAATTTTGTGACTTTTGACAGATTTTCAACTATTTACTTAATCCAATATGAAATATTTACTAGCAAGACAAATTACTTCATGATTATACAAGGAAATGATTGGACCAAAATTGCTACTGGATCAAATGAAATTGCAAGGGACTGTTGCAGTGCTTTACCTGTGATGGAGCCCATCAAGCATTTTCTTGAGTGAATTAAAATGGCAGGATTGTTTCAGAATGGCCTAGTTAAACAGGGCCTTCTATGGGTTGAATTTTTCTTTTCGTTATCTCTTTCGCCAAATTGAAAAAAAAAACTGGAACCAAATTTGTTACCAAGAAGCCATATGAGAAGCCATTTTTTGACCAGTTTTACGCCACTGAAATCTGTTGAGCTTTGAGACTCTTGACTGAAAAAAGATCCCCCCCAAAATTTACTACTCAGTGTTTGATCCCTCCCCCTCCTCCCAAGTACCCCACCCAGGCACAGTCGAATGGATCAATTTTATAAATTGGAATTAAGATTAAGTGACATCAATTGTGGTTGTAAATTTCTTTTCCAGAACATTTTCTAAAATTGTGTTCTTTAAAACCGGTGATTTACTTAAACAGTGAGTTCTCAACAATTTACCCTCAAATATTTCTCTGTTGATGGAAAAACACAGTTGATGGGTTTGACCGTTCTACAGGAGAGTAGGGTTTTGACGTACATCAAAGAGACGATGAGAGTTGTCTGTTACACATTTTCCCCGAGTAGAAAGTATACACAAATTTATGAATAGAATTCATGTAATTTGCAGAGCTCTGCAGAGTGGGCGACTCAGGCGAAGAAGTTGCCTGGTTTCATAACACTTTGCCTGAGTTGCTGATCATAGCGAAGTCGCCTGAATAATTCTGGAAGTCGTCTCTTTGTGATAGGTGATAATTGCATTTTGCCAAAAGGCTATGAAATTAGGGGACAGTAAATCAGTTATACAACTGCTGATTGGAGGCCCACTTATGTGCAGGCTGATCTTGTCTACACCTCCTGCAAAAACCAGAATATTCCAGTCCAGCATGACAAGGGTTAATATTTTTTGAAAAAAAAAAAACATTTCAAATACTAGTGCCTTTTGGTGAACATGTGTGCTCTGCGAAGCTCTTATTTTCATTTCTTGTGACATTTTTATCAAAACAATACTAATTTTTTGTTTCCAGAATGTGGCTACCTAAATTCATGTGCTATTGATATAGTTTAAGATGGGACAATATGCCAGTGTGTTTATTACTCCAGAAAATAAAGCTATATCTAAAGTTACAAATCCAAGTAAGCCAAACTGGATCACAGCTCATGCGATTGCTGCAGAGCGTAAGTAAACTACCTTGTGTATAAAGTTCTAGTTACCAATTATATGATATCAATAAAATGAAGTTAAATGATCCATCCCTCTTTTTTACATCCCTCCTCACAGAAAAAAAGTTTTCGAAAACATTGTATAATAAACCCATTACCAGACAGAAAGATATAAGACTCGTCCAAAATGAAAGGAGTTGCAGTAGACCTTTTTATATTATTAAATTTTAAACATTTTCAACTTTCTGGGTAGAAAATATTGTCATTGGACATTGATAATGTTTAGTGATAGCTCTATTTAATTACATATCTAAAGATTCTCATCAATAGTGATTACAAAGCAATTGTACAGAAATGTGTTTAGTGAGAAATTCAACACACAATAAAATTTTATTTCAGTAAGTATAGCAGAGGTTGAGAGGTTATGGATTAGGTTTCAGCAACTTGGGTGTTCACGAGATGGAGAGTTATCGGATGACGCTATTAGAAAATCTGAGTATGGAACAAATGTGTTCATGAGAAATGTGAGTTATTATAACAATAACTGAGATATTTCCTGGGCAAAGTAAGATTGAATGAATGTATTGTGTTTCACACAGTTTTCAACAGTATTTCAGTTATTTTGTGGTAGCTGGTACCACTCGGAACTCTGATGACGGCACATATCCTTTCCAACATTAGTCTCTCACCAATGGTCATGAAAACTGAAAATTATAAAGAAAAGGGAACAATAACTTAGAAATTTGCAAAAGGGAAAAATGAGATATACAAATGTAAATACAAAGCACATACATGGGCCTCTTTTTTTCTTCAAATTTAAGACAGATGAAAAAATTGTAGACTGGTTCAAATTCAAAGAAGTTGCAGACAACATTTCAAGTTGTATTTTGATTAGGAAAAAACAGCAAAATACATGTCACAAGCAATTTCTCCTTTTTTTTGTAATATTTTCTTCAACTATATTTCTTATATGTTCTATACATTTTGTGAAAATGTTGGATTCTGTTATAATGAGTATGTTATTTTGTACTCGTTCGGGCGGATGGTGGCCTCCAAATGTTCACTCGTCCTCCAGGATTTCCTACTCGTTAATACGAGCGTAAGTTAGTTAAGTTAAGTAAGATCCTTTTGATTTTAGATCTTGAGGAAGTACATGAGTGGTGCGGGTAAGAAGATTACTTTTGAAAACTTTTTGCGAGCTCTAAAATGGGTGGAACAGGCCTCTCTGGAAGACAAGATTAGAGGTATATTCACTTCTTACCTTTACTCATTACCACACAACAAATTTTCAGACTGGTCCAAATTGAAAGAAGTTGCAGACGACAATGTTGCAATGATGAAATTTTAGATTTTTAGCTAGCAAAGCGTCAGCTTTGATAGCTTAAGTTAACAGACAAAATTTTGAGGTCTTCTCAGAGTTCAATGAGTGCAAACTGCCACTGGAGGCTTAACGACTAAATCCATTGAATACCTATGTCATCAAAAGTAGTTCTGGAACATTGAAAACTCTGCCACTTTTTTTTATGGCCTCATGAATAAACTTCATTCAAATTGTAGACAACTCCTTCAAAAGCATGCTATTTAACCCATTTCCACTCAATCACACTTTTGAAGAATCTCAAGAAAGTAGCCTTGAAAACATTGTGGACAGTGAAGAAATTGCTTGTAAAAAGCAATTCCTTTATTATCAACACTGTTTTCTACCCTAGAAAGCAAAGGTTTTCTAAATTCCACTAATCATGATAACCTTTGACAAAGAAGATTACCGAAAAACATCATGCTTTGCTAGCTTACAGTACTTTCAGTACTTTGATTTCAACTTTTTTGATTGAAAACATTGTGGAAAATGAAGAAATTGCTTGTCACAAGCAATTTCTTCATTTTCCACAGTATTTCTCCAATTGTTTTTTTTTAGGGGTGTCAAAAAGCGTCATTGTGATGGAATGGGTAAATAGAAAATGCATCCAGAGATATAGGCATGTAAAAAAGTTTTTTGCTCTTATCTTCAAATTTACTAGCCATTACTGTAATGAAGTTTCTCATTTAGTTAATTTAGGAATGGGGGCTTATATTTTATACATGTGTATAGGCTAATAAATTTTAGCCTTGCTTCATGATCAAATGTGTTTTTATCTGATACTTGTAGGTAATTTTTCTTCATTCAAAGCTACTTATTATATATTATGTACTCATTTTATGAGTTAAAATTAGTGAAACCATATCATGCAAAATAAGGGCTTAACCCATTTCCACACGATGATCCTTTCTGAAGCCCCCTAAGAAAACTGCTTTGGAAAAAAATGTGAAAAATGGAGAAACTGCTTGTTACAAGAATTTCTCATTTTCCACAATGTTTTCTACCTCAAAAAGACAGATATTTTTTAAATTCAATCAACTGAAAACTGCCGTCTGCATGTTTTTTGAATTTGAACCTGTCTAAAATTTTCTTCATCCAAATAAGGGCTTAATGTAATGTTGATTTACATTCATATATTGTATGCAGGTCTGTTTAATTAATACATATAGCCAAGGTCAAATATATTTTCTCACTAAAATTTTTTCAACACAATATCTTAAGGTATGATAGATGAATATGAAACTCGGTCAGTAGTAAGATTTTACATAGTAGAAAGGCATAGAGAAAGAACCATATTCATGGATTGCTTAATCTACGAGGTACTTCCCTTTCGTGTTTTTTGGATTTAAATTTTGTCTGAAGCATATATCAGTAATTATAATACCTTATTGTGAATCAGATATGTTGTTAGAAAAAAGTGACAACCTTACAACTCTTGTTGTCTGTACCTCAATTAATCAACTTCTTACCTTTTGTGACAAGCACCTGTTCAGGAGCAAAATCTGTCTCTGAAAGCTCTTGTTTTCTTAAAATTGTGAATTAAGACAATTGCTGAAGACTTAATCATGACCATTGTAGGAAGAATACAAATTACATTGAATGTTTTTTCATGCCATAGGTTTGGGCTCTGAAAGCCTTGCCAAAAGACACCTGACATACCTTATGGTCATTGTTCGTCACGTGGATATGTCTTTGTATAAGGTGTTCAGAACTCAAGCCTAGTACTTGTAGAACAATGTAAATAAGTGAACTTTGTTCGTCACATGGATATGTCTTTGTGTAAGGTGTTCAGAACTCAAGCCTAGTACTTGTAGAACAATGTAAATAAGTGAACTTCCTACAGTGATTAGTGCTGATTTGTTCCAGCTATATACCAGATGGTGAACAATGGTAACCCCTTGACGGCTGATCTGTTGGTGAAAATCATGGAGCGGGTCTATCCAGATGATAAAGGGGTAAATACTGCTATACTCACCTTTTTTAATCGGCAGATCTCATTCTAAGCACTGACTACCAATATTAATGTAAATTTTTCATTATTTGGTGACTTAAACATTGAGACTACAGCTTATTTGACCTCTAGCTAGGACATAGGCTTTTCAAACCAACAATTTGCATTCTTTTTATGTCCCAGACGATATATTACTCCATTCCACACGATAAAACTTTAGACTGGTCTAAATTCAAACAAGCTGCAGATTAAAATTTTTAGTCGATGAAATTTTAAATATCTTAATCATTTTGTATAGAAAACATTGTGGATAATGAAGAAATTTTTATGTAACAAGCAATTTCTTCCTTTTCCACAATATTTTCTAAACCTTTTTTCCAGTGGGGCATACAAAAATTTGATTGAGTAGGAAAGGGCTCAATATCCCATTTCCACACAATTACACTTTTTGACACCACTATGAAAACAAATAGGAAAACATTATGTAAAATGCAGATATTGCTTGTGACAAGCAATTTCTTCATTTGACACAATCTTTTCTACCTTGAAAGTTGAAAACCCCAAAAAATTCATAAAACTGAAAATTGTTGTCTACAACTCCTTTCAATCTGGACCAGTCTAAAATATTGTTGTTGGAATCAGGTTAATCCATTACCAAATGGCAAATTTTAGACTGGTCCTGATTGAAAGGAGTACTGGTCCTTATTGAAGAATATCTAAAACTTATTTAGTTTTTAATTTTTGTTTGGGGGGGGGGGTAGAAAACATTGTGGATAATGAAGAAATTGCTTGTAACTAGCAATTTCTTCATTTTCCACAATGTTTTCCAAAGCTTTATTTCTTGATGGTGTCTAAAAGTGTCATTGAGTGGGAATGGGTAAACCAAGCTTATGTTGATTGACAAACTGACTTGTCAGAGAACAGTGGGTTGATCTTTCAATTGTCACTGGTTCAGAAATAGATGATAATCCTTTAAGAAAATGAGAAGTTTAAATTGACAGTTATTTTTTTATCCAGAAGACAAAATAGAGATGTGATCTGTCTGAAGAAAAAGGAAAGCCACTAAACATTGCCCAAATTTCAGGCTTAGATCCGCTGGCACTTCTGCTATTTCTTCATGATCCGTGTATACTCTCAGCACATAGGTACTGAATTAAAAGTCTATATAGACAACAAAGCACATGTTCTAGTTCCTGGGATCATAAGATTGAACTCTGGCTCACAATCATTCTTTCCAACATTTAATCCTTGTCATGCTTTTTAAATTACCTTACTGAATTGCTGTAAAATCAAAGACTGAAAACACTGATAGAACTTGTTGTTCAAAAATCAATATTTTGTTTAGAAATCAATTTCATAAACAACTCAGGCAGGAAAATTACAAGAAGGAGGTGTAGACCAAGATCAGGTTCAGCATGACAAAGGTTAATATAACTTGTAAAACTAGTTAAAACTCATTTATATCCTATCAAATGGCCTTGCACCCTGTACAATCAAATTACATACACATGTACAAGTAGTTGTAAATTTTACTGACTGTCATTCATCTTTTATATTAATATTTGACCTTTACTTCTTCTTTAGGAGCCAATACAAAGAATTGTGGACTTGTTTATGCAGATCATGGATAGGGATGGAAAAGGTGAGTAAAGAAAAAGTACACCCGATTCTGCTTTTTTACAACCCTCAAGGAAAATACATTGAAGAAAATGCTTGTTTCAAATTGTCTTAACATTCTCAAGGACAAAGTGATTTTTACTCTGTCAGTTTGAAGTGTTGTCTGCAACCTCTTCCATTTTGCACCTGTCTAAATTTGTGTCATGGTTGATGGCAACACAGATTTATCAACATTTTTGTTGCCATTAACAAGAAGTTGGATTAGAAATAGTTATTTTACTAAGATTGATGTTTTCCATAAAGTTGGTTGTAGTTGAGAAATGAATTGCTTTAACCATAGTTGCAATTAAGAGTACATATATACCACTGTATTAGAATTATTGAATTAATAGAATACTTAGAATTTGGTCTTATATTGATTATTATTTAACTAAGTTAAACCTAGAAAATAAGATAACTTAACTCACACCATTTTCAATAGATAACACCATTTGAAATAGATAGTAGCTTTTTTCAAACAGAATCTTGGATTTTCAATCTTGTTTGTGCCCTGTAAAGATTCATTTTCTTGAATTTAATGCCATAACCAATATCTAGAGCATAAACTTGGAAAAGTAAAGGAAAAATTATAAGGTGGGCCGGGCCCAGTCATGGTAGAAAAGGCATCTTTTTAAATGCTTTTACCCATAACAAGACAACACTATTTGAGACTGATCCAAATTCAGAGATGATTTAGAGGATAATTCTAAACCAATGAAAAGTAAAAATTTGTTTGCCTAAGAAATGTAATTTCTTCAATTTCAATTTTTTCCTAACCTTTTTTTCTTAATGGGTATAAAAAGCGTAATTGTGTTGAAATGAGTTAAGAAGCCTATTTCTTTGAGATACATACCTATGGACTTTGCATCTTTTGGTAGTCTTAAAATCATCTTTGATTCATCAGGTCAGATCAACGAGGATGGATTTGTGTATGGTGCACAGAAGCTTCCGAGGACAGATTTAGAGCGTGTGTTAGACTTCCAAATATTGCCAGAGGAAATGAAAGAACGTCTCCATAGAAACTTACAGGAGGTAGATTGGTTTAGTTTTGTACAGACAACAAAATTGAAAGAAATTATATTTAACAATTCAAAATCTATTTATATCTAAAGTTTCAATGGAGTTTCCTTTCTCATCATTAATCATCTGACCATAAAACTTTCAAAAATACACACTTCAATAACTGGTATAACCCATTACCACACAATCACACCTTTTACACCCTTCTAGAAAAAAAAAAACACGGAAAAGATTATAGAAGGTAACATTTTGCCTATCACAAGTAATTTCTTCATTGCCCACAATGTTCTCCAGCATTGTTGTCTGCAATTTCTTTCAATTTGGACCAGCTTTGTTGTCTGATAATGGGTTAGATATTACCAGGAGACAAACTTGAGACCTAAAAACCTGAAAGTGTGTATTTATTGAACAATAAGCATATAATTTTGGATATAAATATTGTGAGTAAAGAAGGTGTTTCTTGACGAAATCTTCCAACATTTTTTTTGAAAAGGAAATACTTGACCCTTTGAAAATAATAACAGTCAAGAGGACAGAATTATATCTTTTTAGCTCAACTGAGCACGAAGTACTCAAGTGAGCTATTGTGATGACCTTCCATCTGGTGTCCATCTGGCGACAGTCGTGCGTCATCAATCAACAATTTCTTTATACGACATCTTCTCCCAAACAACTTTGAACCAAACTTGGCAGTAATGTTCCTTAGATAGTCCCAATTAAAATTGCTAAAAGAATTGAAATCCGTTAAAAACTCTGGTTGCCATGGCAACAAAAGTGAAATTGTAAAGTAATCTTTTAAAATCTTCTCATCCTGACCAAGAAGGCAAAGAGCCTGGATATTTTGCATGAGGCATCAGTATATTGATCTCTTTCAAAATAGCTAAAATCATGATCCTCGGGTCCCCAGGGTCAAAGCCCGGGGGTGGATTTTTATAGAAATAAAGATTTTTAGATAACATCTCCTCTCATACCACTGGGTCAATTTGAACCAAATTTGGCAGAAATGTTCCTTAGGTGGTCCCCTTAAAAATTGCTAAAAGAATTGAAGTCCGTTGAAAACTCTGGTTGCCATGGCAATAAAAGTGAAATTTTAAAATGATCTTTTAAAATCTTCTCATCCTGACCCATAAGTAATAGAGCCTTGATATTTTGCATGAAAATCTTCTCATCCTGACCAAGAAGGCTTTTAGACTTTTGGATCCCAGGTACATAGTTTTTATATGTATGTGTGGCCCACTTGTATTATAAGCCTAACCTTAACATGAAATTAGACTGTTGAAAGAAAAAGAGCCTTTATCTCAGGTGAGTGCCTCAGGGCCAATGGCCCTCTTGTTTTGCTCAAGCAATTCTTTTATTTTTACCCAGTCACCCTCATAGGATAGTCGGTAGCATGTCATACTCAAAATCTTCAATTATGGGATGTTGTGGGTTAGATCCTTGGTGGCGGCACATATCCTTTCAAAAACTTGTCTCTCACCAATGGGTTGATAATCGTAAACCTAAGTGGGATAGCAGCTGGAGGCTAGAAAAGGATGTACTGGTAGTACTGGTATGAGTAATACCAGGAATCCATTGTTAGTTACTCTAGCCACCACAATATGACTGAAATAGTGTGGCGTTAAACCCCATTCAATCAATCAATCAATTAATTTTAGCTTTTTTAATACAGCCTTGAGTATTAATAAAAAGATAGTCAATGCGTTACCAGACAGAAAAAACAGACTGGTCAAAATTAAAAGGAGTTGCTGATGACAATTTAAAGTTTATGAAAATTTGATTTTTTCAACTTTCTAGCTAGAAAACATTGTTGAAATTAAGAAATTTCTTCATTCAAGCAATTTCTTCATTTTACACAATATTTTCCCAATTGCTTTTCTAGAGAGGCGTCAAAAAGTGTCAATGTGTGGGAATAAGTTATCAGAAGAAGTAGTTCTCATAAGCAATTTTCACTTGTTCTCTTAACCCATTCCTACACAATGACCCTTTCTGATGCCCTGAAGAGATACAATCATGGAAAAAATTGTGAGAAAAGGAGAAATTGCATGTAACAAGCAATTTCTCCTTTTTCTTACAATGCCTTTTACAGTATTTGACACTTATTTTCCTAATTGTTTTTCAAAGCTATTTTTTCTAGAGGGACAGAAAGGGATTATGTTAAATTTAATTAAGATATTTAGTTTTATGTTCCCTGAATTTTTTTCAATGGAGCACATAGTCGCCATACTATGTGTCCATCTGTCCATCCATCCAAAGCCATTTCTCCACAACCCTTGGACCAAATCGGATGAAACTTCATATATGAACTCCTAGGAATATTTTCCAGATACCCTATTTCCTGTCTTATTGTAAGGATATATCACAGAAAAAGGGGACATATGTAAAATTATTTTTCTCTAATTTTTTCAAATGAAACAGAAAATTTAAGTAATGAATCAAATGTGGTAGACCATACAGTATTTGCAATTTATTTACAAAGAAAATTGAGCCTATGCGTGACATTTCCAACCATTTCGCAGGTGCGTGACTCGCACACATTGAGCACCCTGGACAGCCATTCGGGGCAATTAGAATATTCTCTAATTGTTTAAAGAAGCTTTGGGTCAGTATCTATCTACAGAGGGCAGAGTGAAGACTCTGATCAGACTGTGCGGATACACAGGCTGATCTGAGTCTTTACTTAGCACACATGTGTAATGGTTGGAAATGTCACGCACACGCTCAATTGTCATTGGCCTACATTATGTAGGATAGCTTTACATGTCTCTCTGTCAGTCTACCCAAAGCCATTTCTCTATAACCACAAGACCAAATTGGATGAAACTTCATCTACAAACTCCTTTCAGATTTTCCCCTATTTCTCAATTTAAGGCTGCTTTACGGAGAAGGGGACTTGACGTAAAAATCAATTTATTCTAATTTTTTTCTAATTTAATGGTCAGAATTTTTTGACAATTTGTATGTGATTTTTTGAAAAATCGTAATTTCTAATTTGAAGCCTTTTTATTGAAAAAGTGTACTTCTGATAAAATTTCTTTTTTTAAGTATATCCCCTTCCTCTGTTCTCAAAATTTGTCGAAGTCCTTATTGATATTGCTTATTTATAGCCCTATGCAAAACTATTATGTCTCCCCACTCTGTAGTAGACATATTGTTTTTGCCATCGACATCTGTATGTCTGTTCACTTATTATACCCCCCACAACGAAGTTATGGGGGGGTATACTGGAATCAGGTTGTCCGTCCGTCCGTCCGTCCGTCTGTCAGTCCGTCCGTCCATCCGTCCGTCTGTGGACATAATTTTGTGTCCTCTTCTCCTCCCACATTTTTTGACCAATTTTGCTGAAATTTTATTAGGTTGTTTCCTATCATATGAAGTTGTGCACCTGCAATTTTCAATTTGATCCAGTTGTTAGTTTCAGAGTTATGCCATTTTGAACTTTTTAATGGGGGGGGGGGGGAGTAATTTTGTGTCCTCTTCTCCTCCCACATTTTTTGACCAATTTTGCTGAAATTTTATTAGGTTGTTTCCTATCATATGAAGTTGTGCACCTGCAATTTTCAATTTGATCCAGTTGTTAGTTTCAGAGTTATGCCATTTTGAACTTTTTAAGGGGGGGGGGAGTAATTTTGTGTCCTCTTCTCCTCCCACATTTTTTGACCAATTTTGCTGAAATTTTATCAGGTTGTTTCCTATCATATGAAGTTGTGCACCTGCAATTTTCATCTTGATCCAGGCGTTAGTTTCAGAGTTATGCCATTTTGAACTTTTAAGGGGGGGGGGAGTAGTCAAAATTTAAAATTGCAAAACTCAGTAACCATAAGGGGAGTTACCAAATTTGGTAAGTAACATCATCTTGTTGACCTTTACAAAATATCAAACGGTTTATTCCTGAGGTCAAATTTGACCCCGCCCCCCGGGGGTCAAAAATTTAACATAGGCTCATATTGACTTTATGTGGATATAATTTTGTGTCATCATCTCCTCACACAGTTTTCTTTAACATAGGCTCATATTGACCAACCTTTCCTAATCAGTCAACTCTAGCAACAAACATAAAATCAGAAAGAGGTGGAGGGTTGGCAATGTTCATCCACCATGACATGCATGTGATTAAACAGCTTCAAATTCCACTCCTTCATAGAAAAGCCTTTTTAGCTGTGTGGGGGGTATTCTCTTCAGCCCTTGAGGGCGACAGCTCTAGTTCTTGTCTTGACAAATCCTCAGTAACCATTGGACCAATTTGAAACTACACACACACTTGTTTAGTATTGTCAGTAGTTGTGCATGACACTTTTCTTTTTGCAAAATTGCCAATGTTTTCAATATGGCCTCCATTTTACTCCCTAAATCAATATTTTCTTGCACAGGTGAATGGACTGATCTTGATGAAATTTAACACACTTGTTCAGAAACTTGTTCACCTTTCTTTGTACAGGGTTTAACTCTCTGTAATTATTGCATGATGACAGAGTGCAGTGCACAAGAACTATAACTCTGTTGCATATTTCTGAAAGGATGGCATGATCATTAAACTTTATATGTGGATAGATCTTACCAAGAGGAAGTGGAGTACAAAAAAACATTAACTCTACTATACTTATTTTGAGTTATTGCCCTTTGTTGTTTTTCAGTCTTGAGTTTTGTCTAAAACCTATTTCTGAAAAAAAAGCTAAGATCATGAAACTTCATGATCTCAATAACATGCAAAAGATCCATAACTATAGCTTGTGAATTATTGCCCATAGTTGATTTTCAGACTTAATTTAAATCCCTCCGCTAGTCGATATCAGGCAGTGTGACGTGGCGTATCTTTGCACAATTTGGCACCTTCCTTCAAATGGCTGCCTTTTTCAAAATGGCCATCATTTTACTCTGTTGATTGACAATTTTCTTTCCAGACAAACGCTCAATAACAGTTTGACTAATTTTGATGAAACTTCACACATCTCTGGTTGTGCATGTCACATTTTTATACATATAGCAGCCGCTTTGTCCGTCTGTCCCTTTCATTTTCCGTCCATCTATTCGTCTGCCAGATATCTCAAAAACCTTAAGGCAAAGTTGGATGAAACTTCATGTATGGGTTCCTGATATTGCGCCAAGGTACTTTTCCCCATTTTTGGAAAGTTCCAAGGTCACAGGTCAAGGTCAAAGGTCAAAATTGATCTTGTTCACAGCATAGCTTCTTTAATTATGGATGGAATTCAAATAACTTGGCACTATTGTTCTCTGTCATGAATAGATGTATGATTTGAAAAAAAAATAGATAGCTCCTAGGTCAAGGTCACATGCCATTTTGAAAGAAAAGGGATAGCTCTAAGGTCAAGGTCATAGGTCAATGTCAAATGTTGAAAATGCCCAATGTCCGGAGCATAGCTTAGAAAAGTATGGATTGAATTCAAAATAACTTTACACAATTGTTCTCTACCATCAGTAGATGTTTAATTTGAAACAATTCTTCAGAGAAACTCGAGGTCAAGGTCACAGCTCAATGTTTGAATGTGAAAATTTAGCATTTCCAGAAGATACATCCTTCAACCACGGATGGATTTTGAAATAACTTAGATAAGCCATTTGGTCAAGGTCACAGTTAAGATCAAACATTAAAATCAAGCATGTCTGGAGCATAGCTCCTAAAATTATGGAATGATTTCGAAATAACTTTGCACAATTATCCTCTATCGTGAGTAGATGTGCAATTTGAAACAAATTTTCAGATAGCTCTAAGGTCAAGGTCACAGCTGAAGGATGTACATTTAAATTTAGCATGTCTGGAATATAGCTAGCATATACCCGCATCTGCTTCTGTTGGTCTGTCTACACCCTTTTCCCTGTTAATTTTAAACTTTTTGTGACAGGGCAATATTTGGCGAGCATAACCCATCTCTGATGGCCCTTGTTTTACAAAATGGCCGCTCTTTTACTCCATTAATTTACATCTTTTTTTTTAATGCAAATGCTCAGTATCACCTTCAGTTGTTCACAAGACTTACTTTTGTCACAATGGCCATAGTTTTCAAAATGTCTGTCATCTTACTCTGTCAGTCAATTGAACAAATATTGATGACACTTGTTCCATATATATAAGCTTTACAGTATTTTTTATTCAAAATGGCCACTTGTTTCAAAATTTGCTGCCATTTTACTATGTAAATTGACATATTCGTGTCAGAAGAAATACTCAGTTACCTCTCGATTGTATTATGAAACTTCACATACTTAGTCAGTATCATCTCTAGTTTTGCACAACACTTTTCTTTTTTTTTTAAATGCCCACTGTTTTAAGAATGGTAGTCACTTTATTCCCTCAATTGACATTATCTTGTCTGGGCAAATGCTCAGTAGCCACCAGATTGATTTTCATGAAACTTCACAAACAAGATCAGTATCACCTCTTATTGTGTGAGGCACTTTCCTTTCTTCAAAATGGCTCCCATTTTCGAAAATAGCTGCCATTTTACTCCATAATCCGTAAACCAAATCAACATTTTCTTGCCTAGAAAAATTTAAGTAACTTTAAGAACAAATTTGAACCCCAATTTTGATGAAACTTCTCATTCTAGTTCAGTATCACCTCTTGTTGTGCAGGAGTTCTTTCTTTTGTCAAAATGGCTGCTTTTTTTTAAAATGGCCATCACTTTACTCTGTCAATT
The DNA here is from genome assembly GCA_946902895.1 of Fragum fragum. Classification (NCBI taxonomy): domain Eukaryota; kingdom Metazoa; phylum Mollusca; class Bivalvia; order Cardiida; family Cardiidae; genus Fragum; species Fragum fragum. The sequence continues at coordinate 39,773,269 of OX336365.1, forward strand.
GACATTTTCATGTCTGGACAAATATTCAGTAACTGTTGGACTGTTTTTTATTTCTTTTCAGTCATTTTTTTCACTTTGTTAGTTGTATGGTGACTCTGACTTTAAATTGTGACACATTACAAATGAAAGATTTTATTTTTAATTAAATTCTAATATACCCTGCATCTAAAGTGGCTTAATATTAATCCTACTAAGCATTTCTTCTGATGAAGTAGAGTCTGTATTTAATATATTTTCCTTCCAGTTCAGAACAGATAGTGCTGTCCCAGGTCCCTCATGGGGTGAGTCTCCTGCCCCTCAACAACGAGCTCGTAAACGGGCACTCACAGATAGTGCCTTGCGAGAAGTTGCTAAGACTATACATAGAAAAGACTGGGTAAAGCTGGGAAACAAACTAGGATTTTTTCAACAAGATATAGAAGAGATTCAGTATGCCTACCCTGACAGTTCTGAACAGCAGGTAGCCTTCATTTTTTAGGTCACAAATTGCTCAAAGGTGAGCTATTGTGATTGAGGAATGTCCGTTGTACATCTGAGTGTTCGTCAACAAAAAAATTTTCTAACGTATTTCACATGAAATTCATGAAAGACTAGGGTCATAAAGTTGATCACAAGGTCAAATTTAGAAAATCTTTAAATGCTCTAGATGTTACAATTTCTGCTCAATTATTGACAGCATTGTTCAGAATGTTTTCTCATATTTTTCCTCATTCATCGTTGTTATTCTTCAGAATGGTTAATTTCATGATTTCTAGGTCAAATTAGAAATTTGGACAGTAAAGTAGTAATGTTATCACATAAGAGAACACAATTTATGCTTAACCCATTCCCACACAGCAAAATTTTAGACCGGTCCAAATTGAAAGAAGCTGCAGACGACAATTTCAAGTTGATAGAATTTTAAACTTTTTCGTTATTTTGGGTAGAAAACATTGTGGATAATGAAGAAATTGCTTGATACAAGCAATTTCTTCATTTTCCACAATGTTTTCAAAAGCTTTTTTCTTGAGGGGCGTAAAAAGGAGGGCTTGAGTTGTAATGGGTTAATCAAAACTGTTCAGAATGAATAATATCTTGGTCAAGAATAGAAATGGGTCAGACCTGGATAGAGAGTAGGTCACTAGGATAAATTGTAGATAAACCTTGTCAATGCTATATAGTTCACGATTTTTTCCAACTCATTGTCAAAATTATTTAGAATTTTATTTTGATAATATGCAAGTCAGTGGAAAAAACTCGTAAGGCCTATTCTAAAGTAGGTCACTAGGTCATATCTTAGAAAAACCTTGTATTCACATTATAGGTCACAATATTTGCTCAGATGTGGTCGCAATGGTTTTAAAATGTTTATTTTGATGAAATCTAGACAAATTAAATTGACGCCAGCTCCCGTCAAAAATAGGTCTTTAGCACAAATTTTTGAAATTTCTTGTTTTTGCTATAGACATTATAATGTTTTCTCAATCATTTTCATAATTGTCTTTCATGTTTATCTTAATAATATCTAGATCAATGATGAATATTTGATCAGGCCACGTCAAACTGTAGGTCATCAAGTGGGTCCATAGAAAAATAATGTAATTGTTCTAGAGGCCCAAACATTTGTATCTCTAAAAAATTCCAGAATAACTGTGTATATTTATGTCAAATGTAAATACAGGTTTGGCACTTTTAAAAGAACTTTGTCTTAAGAAAACCCTTACCTAGAGCCTACAAATTTTGATTCAGAAAGGCCTTTGGGTCTTTACCCTTTCCTGCTGAATATTTATTCTCTTTTTACTACTTTTTGTAACATTAAAATTTATAGATCGATGATGTATTCAAAGATTTTTCTCAACACAACAAGAACAAGCAGGTAGGGTAGGCTAAGATCAGACTGCACGTCTGTGCAGGCTGATCTTAGCCTATACACCTGGCAAGGTTAATGTCGAAGCAGGATTAGCATGACGAAGGCTAAATGAAATACAGATAAAGCGGGCTTAATAAAAAGCTTGTTAGATATCAAGTGAATGATTTAGGACTATCATGATCCTGTGGTTGATTCATGTATTTGTTCATTTAATGTTTCCTGAATACTTATGGTTTGATTCTTTGTTTCAGGTATATCAACTATTGATTAAATGGAGAGAGCGAGATGGGGACAGAGCTGATGCAGAGACTTTAGAAGTAGAACTAAACCGTTGTGGGTTCAACGATGCTGCTATACTGGTCATGAGTTATTGATACATTGCAATTGGTTAAAATTGAAAAAAAAAAGAATTGTAGTCGACAAACTGTGCCAATGAAGTAGAAAACATTGTTGACGTTGAAGAAATTTCTTAATTTTCCACAATGTTTATTTCTAAAAGATTGATTGAATTTACAAAAAGAAATACTTCCCTATTAGTTCAAAAATGAAGAATGTAGGAAGTTTACACTCTTGTTCGTTTATTAAAATAGAGCTTATTTGTGAATAAAATGTATTATTTTTATCGTATGTAGTTGCTTTTTTTTTTATTGAATACGTCTTCCCAGCTATCTGAAATAATTTGATATTTCACTTTAACATAAACTTATATTGGATGCACCAGTTAGAAAGATCTGATAAAATATTGTAATAAAATGTATTGAAATGAAATTATATCTATGAAGATAGTAAGTTCATTGTACATGTCGCTTTGTCATATCACTAGTACAAATTGCTTTTCAAAAAGTTTTATACTGAATTAACTCATTCCCACTCAATCCCTCCTTTTTTGAGTTCCTCAGGAAAATAGCTTTTGAAAACGTTGTGGAATAGGAAGAAATTGCTTGTAGCAAGCAATTTTTCATTGTATACAATGCATTCTATCCATTATCCATAAACGACGCAAAAAAAAATTGTCGTTTTCAGTTCTCTCAATTTCGACCAGTCTAGAATTTGGCCGTTTTGAATTAGTTAAGCATTGCGAGTACAGAGATGCCGTTACAAAATTAAGACTATCTGCACGCCAATTACTGATGGAAACTGGACGCCATAGGAACATCCCAAGAAATGAAAGAATCTGTGAGCCTTGTGACAAAAACGAATTAGAAGATGAAATCCACTTTTTACTTTTCTGTCCCGCATATTAAGCATTAAGACATATTTACGTAGAAAGATACTGTTATACTTAACCAAGCATGATTAAGCTAATAGAGTTGTTGAAATCAGAAAATGTTCAAATCTTAACCCTTTCCCGTTTTTGGAAATTTTAGACTGGTCCAATTTAAAAGAGTTTGCAGACGACAATGAAAATTGGATGCAATTTGAAATGAAACCATCATATGTGGTAGAAAATATTGTGGGAAAAGAAGGAATTGCTTGTCACATGCAGTTTCTTCTTTTTTCCACAATGTTTTCCAAAGTATAAAATCACAGCAACGTAAAATCCCGTGTTTAGACAGAAAATCCCGTGTTTGTACAGGACAGGGTTAAACGCCATTTACATTTTTCATACTTAAGCAATGGATAAAAGAGAAAAACGATTAAATATAGTTTGTAATTAGTTTCCTGTTCCTCTCATAAAATGTTAAAATCACTTTCTCTACATTCAACTCCTACTGTCAATTTATATTTTCTACATATAATGTTTTTTGGTAAGACTCTATACTTTCCGTTATTTTCGCACTGAGAAATTTCTTTTTCAGAATTTCTATATTGTTTTCCATACTCATGTATGTTATCCTGAATACTGTTAAAGTGGCGTTAAACCCTATTCATTCAATCAATCATGTATGTTATCTATAATGTATGTTCGACGATATGTGTTCAGGTCGATTCTCTGAATAAAGCTATGTTATTTTATGTTATGATATGCAGAGGTTTGTTTCCTACGCTCAGATGATCTATTGATAGTTAAACGATTATCTCCCATCTATCACAAGGTTAAAGATTGCAAACAAAATTCTCGCCTATATAATGTTTATTTTGTTCTCTTCCAGGCAATAATGTAATTTTTTTTCAACTTGGCGCGTAAAACTGTGTTTTTTTGTAAGAACAGTTTGATAGTGTAAGGGCTAAGTAAATTAACAGAATAATGATTCCATTACTTGTAAAAACCTATATATCCGCTTGACAATGTGAAATTCAAACATTAGTTTTCGATCTTACAAAACTATTTTTGTCTTTTTTTGTTGTTGTTTGAAGCGTTTGATAAAGTCTAATATGTAATTTCGTTGAAGATGCATTGGACATTTAAATTAGGCTTTTCTTTCAAATATTTTGAATTTACGAGTTTGGCCAATTTCAAATTTGAAAGAGAGGGAGACAGAGAGAGGAAGATCTAGCTTGAATTTTAATATTCCTCAAAATGGTGAAATTTTATGTGTATGTAATAAACGTTCAAATATCATCACACAATCTTGGCATTTGACTTACTTATGAAAAAATTAAGTTGCTCGTGTGTCTGTATTTCTCATAGATAGGTAAACAGTTTTTTAATATATATTCATCAGGTTATCGGCTTCCACTTGGCACCATGGACTGTGACCTTAGATTTTGACTGTAACCCACCAATCGAAATCTCTAATATTTTTTCAACTTTTAGAAACCATATATTTCTCATAAAACCCCACTTGAAAAAGGTTTCATTTCACATCAAGCAAAGTTACTTGAATGAAAGGCTATAATTTTGATATATCTTTAATATTTCATATTTCAATAAGTCCAAGGATTACAATAAATGACATTGACCATAGTCTTTGATTATACTCCTTTGTGACAGTCAGCTGTTAAGGCGAGCTATGGTATCCGCAGGCAACTCTTAATGGCTCTAACCAAACCATCAACTTCCCCTCAAAGGTGAAGAATTTCTGTGATCTAAATTTAGACGAAAGAAATTCTTACCATTCGTTTGAAGCTTGTGTCTAATTCGAGTATATCACGCACTTTATATTGCTCCTGATGTTAAGTCTCAATATCAACAAAATTGCTTGACAAAAATGTCGACCAGTGTTGGAGATCAAATTTCACTTCCGGTCTTAATGAGTAATTTGATTGGTCTATCGATTTTTTGCTTGACAACGGGATTCTTGAAGTATAGCAAAGTAAATGTTTGAAATTCAGATATTTCAATATACAAAAGTAACGGTTTATGACCGTATACCCAGAAAAAATGCGATATCAGCGTATTTAACTGCAATTTTCGGAAGTAAAAAAGGTCCATATATATTTAGTTAATTTATATTATGTGATTCGTTGGTTAAGGTGAATATGAAAGGCAAAATTTAAGTGTTATCAACAAGAAATGTGGTCACCAGCAAAATCTCCTTTTATCACGACATCTTCTGCAACATTACGCAATAGGATTATGGAGACACGGTGTTTCGGAGGAAGATTTATACTAAAGAACATATCCCAAGTTTCAGAATCCTCAAATATTAAAACATTGTTTATGTGTGTGTGGTTTCCGTTTTTCCTTAAAACGCAAAAACAAAGTACTATTAATTCAATGTGGCTCATGAATATTTTACAAAAATATCATACCTGTTTTCAAAAGCGCATGTTTGCCCTTTCACTGGAAAGATGTACATTTTGTATTTTGCAAACTGAAAATGTCTTTGAATTGTTGCTTTTGACAATTTACTATAAAGATACGGCCAAATCCCTACCCTGTAATTAACAGTCCTGTTTTAAACATTTTGTGACATACATGTATTTAGAGGGGGTTTTCTCTACTAAATTAATGCCTTTCATTTAATTTCAGCTTTTTTCCACAACAAAAAGTTTTCAACAAATCTTATGTAAGGTAGGTTTAAATAAATCGAATAGCGTAAAGATTATTTATTGAATCGGTTTGTTGGCGGCCACGACCGACTGAATCAATAAGCTCAGTATTGCTCATTGTTGTCACAAGCCCCCCGTTTTACGCCCCTCAAACATTAGGTAAAACGAAAAAATGCTAGTTTCTAGCAATTTCTTCATTATCCACACTGTTTACAAACAATATCTTCATTTTCTACAGTGTTTTTCAACCGAAAAGATGAATAAATAAATGATTGAATAAATCAATAAAAAAAATAAATAAAGGTAGATAAAATTCCACCAGCTTAAAATTGTTGTCTGTTGCTTCATTCAATTTTGACCAGTCTAAAATTTTGTTGTGATGTATTGGGCAAATGTTTTTGACAAAATTCGTACGCAGATAAGATCTTTATATTCTAATTCTCATTTCATGGCATACATAACGATATTTCATGGCAAACATTGCGGTATTTCATGGCAAACATGAAATTTAATGGCAAATATTACAGTATTTCATGGCAAACACAACGGTATTTCATGGCAAGCATTGCGGTATTTCAAGGCAAGCATTGCGGTATCCATGGCAAGCATTGCGGTATTTCATGTCTAACATAACGGTATTTCATGAACTATTCTAAATCTTGTGACGTGCGGTATAACTGTGATCCTGTATTTTGTCGTTCTCTAGAAATCAAGCGAAGGAAGTATTTTGAAATTGCTTCTAACAATAAATTCATCCTGTTTCTTCAAGTTTTCCTATTCTTTATATCACCTATTTTAACACTGTAAAATAACGTCTTTGAGCACCTTTAGGTAAACTAGTCCAAAATTGTGTCGTCTAGTAAAGGATATCAAGGGTAAGGGACGGTAAAATTAATTAATTCATTAATTATGTAGATGCGTCTATTAGTAAAGACTGGTCAATAATGCGTCTGGCACGGAATCCTATCAGATCGACCTAAATAACTAACACCAGTCCATGTGATGCATCCAGGACTTCTGAACCTAAATAGGCCATTAACACACAATCCTTTGCTCTAGACAGTATCGATTGATATGTAAAAAAAAAAACGTTGTCGGAAGCGATATAAATCGTCGTTGTAATTATAAACCTCGTACTACAGTTTGATTCAAGCTATAGTAACGAAGTTTTAGAGTTACAACGAAATATTTTCTCCATCTCCAACCATGTTTTCTATCGTATTTAGTGAAATATGTATGATCGAACCTGTATACGCCAGCTACACTAGAGACTAGCGAAAAATTCTGTTTAACACGGGCTGCTGGTTTGAAGAAGGTTCATGAATGGGATGGACTATTTTGTATTTACAAACAAACTGATCAACTCCATGCATGGACCTAGAAAGAAATAGCCATATAAGGCCACAAACCTAGTTCTACATGATAGGACCTAACTGACAGAACAACTCGATACATGGACCTGGACAGAGATGGTCATGAAAGGCCTTAGCTAATTCTAAATGATGGGACCTAACTGTTAGATCAACTCTATACGTTGACCTGGACAGAGATAGCCATGAAAGGCCTAATCTAATTCTACATGAGAGGACCTAATTGACAGATCAACTTGATACATGGACCTGGATAGAGATAGCCATGAAAGGCCAAAGCTAATTCTACATGGTAGGACCTAACTGACAGAACAACTCGATACATGGACCTAGATAGGGTTAGCAATGAAAGGCCAAAGCTCATTTTTCGTGAGGGGACCTAACTGACAGATTAACTCTATACATGGACCTGGACAGAGATAGATATGAAAGGCCTAATCTAATTCTACATGAGAGGACCTAATTGACAGATCAACTTGATACATGGACCTGGATAGAGATAGCCATGAAGGCCAAAGCTAATTCAACATGATAGGACGTAATCGTCATTTTAGCTTGATATATTGACCTGTTCAGAGATAGCTATGAAAGGCCAAAGCTTATTCTACATGAAAGGACATACTAGCAATTGACAGATCAACTTGAGCAGAAACAGCCATGAAAGGCCAAAGCTAATTCTACATGATAGGACCTAATTGACATTTCAACTTGATACATTGACCTGTTCAGAGATAGCTATGAAAGGCCAAAGCTTATTCTACATGAAAGGACATACTAGTAATTGACAGATCAACTTGAAACATGGACCTGGGTAGAGATAGCCATGAAAGGGCAAAGCTAATTTCACATGATAGGACCTTACTGACAGAACAATTCGATACATCAACCTGGACAGAGATAGCCATGAGAGGCCAAATCTAATTCTACTTTAGGAGATCTGATTGACAGATCAATTCGATACATGGACCTTGATAGAGATAGTCATGAAAGGCCAAATCTAGTTCTACATGAAAGGACCTTACTGATTTTTCAACTCGATACATTGACCTGGTCAGGGATGGCCATGAAAGGCCTAAGCTAATTCTACATGATAGGACCTAACTGACATTTCAACTTAGTACATTGACATGAATAGAGAAAGTCATTATAGGCCAAAGCTAATTCTACATGATGGACCCTAACTGACAAATCAACTCGATACATGGACTCAGACAGGGATAGCCATGAAAGGCCAAATCTAGTTCTACATGATAGGACCTAATTGACATTTCAACTTGATACATGGACCTGGACAGAGACAGCCATGAAATGCCAAAGCTAATTCTACATGATAGGACCTGACTGAAAGTCAACTCTTTACATGGACCTGGACAGAGATAGTCATGAAAGGCCAAAGTTAATTCTACATCTTCGGACCCACATGACATTTCAACTTGATACATGGACCTAGACTAGGATAGTCATGAAAGTCCAAATCAAATTCTACATGATAGGACCTAACTGACATTCAACTTGATATATTAATATGAGCAGAGATAGTCATGAAAGGCTTAAGCTAATTCTACATGGAAGGACCTTACTGACAGATCAACTCGATACATGGACTCAGACAGGGATAGTCATGAACGGCCTAAGCAAATGTACATGATAGGACCTAATTGTTATTTCAACTCGATACATTGACCTGGACAGAGATAGTCATGAAAGGCCAAAGCTAATTCTACCTGAAAGGGCCTGACTGACAGATCAACTCGAATCATGGACCTGGACAGAGATTACCATCAAAGGCCAAAGCTTCTTCTACATAATAGGACCTAACTGACAGATCAACTCGATACATGGACCTGAACAGAGATTGTCATCAAAGGCCAAAGCTTCTTCTGCATGATAGGACCTAACTGACAGATCAACTCGATACATTGACCTGGACAGAGATTGTTATCAAAGGCCAAAGCTTCTTCTATATGATAGGACCTAACTGAAATATCAACTCGATACATGGACCTGGACATAGATAGTCATGAAAGGCCAAAGCTAATTCTACATGGTAGGACCTAGCTGACAGATCAACTTGATACTTGGACCTAGACAGGGTAACCAATGAAAGGCCAAAGCTAATTCTACATGATAGGACTTGATTGAAAGTCAACTCGATACATGGGCCTGGACAGAGATAGTCATGAAAGGCCAGAGTTAATTCTACATGATAGGACCTAACTGACATTTCAACTTGATACATTGACATGAACATACATAGTCATGACAGGCCAAAGCTAATTCTACATGATGGACCCTAACTGCAAATCAACTCGGTACATGGACTTAGACAGGGATAGCCATGAAAGACCAAAGCTTATTCTACATGATACGACCTAATTGTCACTTCAACTAGATACATTGACCTGGACAGAGATAACTATGAAAGGCCAAAATCTATTTCGACATGATAGGACCTAATTGAAATATCAACTCGATACATGGACCTGGACAGACATGAAAGGCCAAAGCTAATTCTACATGGTAGGACCTAACTGACAGATGAACTTGATACATGGACCTAGATAGGGTTAGCAATGAAAGGCAAAGGCTAATTCTTCGTGAGGGGACCTAACTGACAGATTAACTCGATACATGAACCTGGACAGAGATAGTCATGAAAGGTCAAAGTTTATTCTACATGAGGGGACCTAATTGACAGATCAACTTGATACATGGACCAAGACAGGGATAGCCATGATAGGCCAAAGCTAATTCAACATGATAGGACCTAACTGACGGATGAAATCGATACATGGACCTCGACAGAGATAGTCATCAAAGGCCAAAGCTTATTCAACATGATAGGACCTAACTGTTAGATCAATTTGATACATGGACCTGGACAGAGATAGTCATGAAAGGCCAAAGTTAATTCTACATGAGGGGACCTAACTGATAGATCAACTCGATACATGGACCTAGACAGCGATAGCCATCAAAGGCCAAAGCTAATTCTATATGATGGGACCTAAATGACAGATCTTGCTGTCAATCAAAAAGCAGTTGACCGATCAAATCGTTCATTTATACATGGGGTGAACCATTGAATTGCGATGTTTATGTTAATCATTTTTAATGGTTTGACTACTCAAACGTCGTAACTACAGCTTATACAAGCTTATACATGATATACACACAACGACATGTGCCTGTGCTCTACAATCACTCATGCAAAAAAATTAGAGTCCAGTCTTACCAGGCTTAATATTTTTCTACTTACTAGATAGCCCCTTTTCTCACGATTTGAATCATTTTAATAGCTGAAGTATTTCGTAATTTCTTCACGAAGTCGAGTGTGTGTTGTTTGTAGTATAAAATATTGATCTGTTTACGAGAGGATGTAAGGTCATTTGGAGCAATGTTAACGTCTAGCCAAGTTGATTGAAATTTAAAACCTATAAACATCCTACAAATGTTTCAAATAACACAGCGGGAGATCTTTTTATTGATGATACGATGACGTAAAACACCTATAGATTTACAAATTTGTAGACTGATGATGACAGCCGCGATGGCCGATTGGTAAAGTTTGTTGACTGGTAGAGCTCCGTTCAGAATGACAAAACACAAGCGAACGTTTTACTCTCGAAATCAGTGACGAATACCGACTGTCAAACGAAGAACCAATCGTCCATTTGACCGACATTTATGTGATGCATTTTTATTAGTTTGGTGACTTAAATATCGCTTATTAAAGCTGTAGTTACGACTTTTAGATTGCTAGCCAACTATTTTACTTTTTGTTACATGTTACCATAAATTTTGAATGATACCATCGTTTGATATTGAACTATGGAACTTTCTGTTGGGGCTCAGTGGGCTGGGCCACGATTAGGTCGCCAACCAACCTTTCAACTATTTTCGTTATATATTACTAGCCATAATTGTTGCAAAATAACGCCGTTCAATATTCAAGTGTAACTTTCTGTTGGATCTCAGTGGGTGGTACCAACGATCTATCAATTCCCTTTAACCAAAAATGTACTCATTAAGTCGGGTACCCTTTCATAAAATTTAGCAAGCGTTTGTCATCGTGAATGCAGAGCTGGAGCTGGTTCAACTCCGAGATGTCTTCGAAGCTGGAAAATGCTGAGGATAGAAGACAGAAGTATTTCAAACTACTCGTTTACTCTCCAGTATTTCTGGGAAAAGCAATTTCTTCATTTTTCATATTTTTCCCAAAGATTTCCTCTTGCGGAGTGAGGGGGGGGGGAGCGGGATTGTGTGGAAATGGGTTAAGTATACTCGCTGCTTTTCCAAAGAAAGTTTAAGTCAGTGTTTATATCGAGACTGACCAGACCGTTCTAATATGCCAACTGATCTGAGTCTTTACTTTACGCACTTGTATAAATGTTGGAAATGTCTCCTGCGTGCTCAAGCTCTTGATAACATGTTACGTATTTGACGGTGTTTTTGTTGTTTTGATACAGTCGATCTCGTTCTAGCGACCACTTTTTTAAGTGACAACGTTCACTAAGCGACTATGTTTGAAACACCACTTTTAAAAGCAAAATCTCTTAGGAAATGAAGGCATTTTGCTAAAAAAGTAAAATCATAACTAAATGCCATAGTGTTGGAATTCTTTAGAACCGTCTCAATGAGGATTATGCAAGAGTTCTGCGTGCGATAGAATTAATCCTTCATATCTTTAGTAAAAAGTGATTTAAACGACCATTCTTTTTAGCGACCAATTTTTGGTCGTCTCGTCAGTGGTCGCCTAAAACAAAATTCAATATTAATCACTGTGTTAGAATTTAAAATGTGGTATTTGTATCTTTTCAGTATTTCCTCAGTGGGCGATCAAAATGTCGCAAATGCAGCTTTATTCAAGCTGTACTACAATTTGATTCCTCACTGATGGTTTTCAGTTTCTAAATGCTAAAGTATGAGCCATGGAATAAAACTTTAATGGGTACATAATGAATATCGGTATGCAAAAACTAAACATTTTAACAATAAATCATAACTAATAAAACACGGGACTTAAATATTTCTGCATCATTGGAGAATAGTAAAAAAAAAAAAACAACAACAACAACAAAAAAACATTGACTCTTAACCCATACCAACACATGTTTTGACTGGTCCAAATTCGAAGAAGCTGAGGGCGACAATTTCAAGTTGTTGGAATTTTCGCCTTTTTGGATAGAAAAAAAAAATGTTAGAAATGAAGAAATTGCTTGATACAAGCCATTTCTTCATTTTCCACAATGTTTTCCAAAGCTTTTTTCTTGAGGGACGTAAATAGGAGGGATTGTGTTGGATTGGGTTAAAGTGGTTCGAGTATGACATGGATTATAAAATACAACCGACACTCGGTATAATTCTTCAGTATGAATCTGTGACAGTTATTTAGTAGACATCGATCACAAATGAGGTAATCGACCCAAATCGATTATTGATTTTCTGTAAAAATGACCCTTGACGCTTTATGGAGCCAAATTAGGAATTTATAAAAAGAAAAATAACCAGGTTAGATTTCATTGAAGCTTTTTTTATGATTTGGTCTACAACCAACGGTTGGATAATCGTAAACCTAAGTGGCATGAGCAGCTTGAGGCTCGGAAACGATGTAGCAGTAGTACTGGAGTAAGGAATATCAGGAATCCATGGTTAGGTGCTCAAGCCGCCGCGATATGACTGAAATACTGTTTAAGTGTTGTTAAAGCCCAGTCAAACAAACAAATCAATACGGCTGTTTTTGCTGTTAACATGTCGGGTGGTGTTATTTTGTTTTGTTTTGATTTTTTGGTGGGGTGGGGGTGGGGGGGAATACAGCTTAGCCCTATGCTCAAAATGAGTGATGTTAAGAATGAGTTCGTAATAAAAATCGTTGACATTAAATCAACAAGCACAAGCAATACAGTGAAGAACACCGTAATATTGTGGACGGTTTAGAATTGAATGAGCAGGTTGAGTAAGTTTTAGTTCAGACGGAGGCTTTGAAGGAAACGAATGATATGCAATTACTTCCCTTATGATTTTGTTAATTTTGTATGAATTGTTCTATTGATAGATTTTAAATAAATCATTTGACAGGCTGATCGATCTATTAATTTGCAGTGGCGATCCGTCCATTCGTGAATTTCACAGGTTTAGCAAGATCAGCGTTGTTCATGATAACCTGATTTTCTAAAAGCAAAATAGTCATACTGATATTCTATGAACCCTTTGTCGAAATACCAACTACAATCGACCTGTGCTGATACCGATCTTTTTTTTTTTTCTTGGAATTCTAGGATGGACCCATGGCATTTTAAAGACACATGTATACATAAATTACTAGGGGGGGGGGGGGGGGGGTCACTACAAATGTTATCCATCGAGCAAAATAGGACCCCCTGTAAAGTATCGAACCTGATCAGACTGCATCGACTGTGCTGGCTACTGAGGGTCGGAACATTTCGGTCTTCAAAGATTTCCCGAATTTATATTGTTACACTGACTTATATTATTTTTACCTTCAAAATGATATTTCTGATTGACCTCTGCTGGAATATCTGTTTCCCCAAATATTTGCTTCACGTCCTTCCTGAGGATCCTTCTCCGCCCAATGGATTAAAATATTTGAAGAAAAAATTTTTTAAAGCAGAACTGGTCACCAAGAGCAAGGAAATCGAACTAAAACGAAATGTTTAACCCCGATCAACCTGACAATTTCGCACTTCTGTTGTGGTCGCTTGTTGTGATACATGTCACATCAGATGGCGATTTTTTATGATGAATACAGATGGGACACATTTTCAAGTTTGTGGAATTCTGTAAAGGTCGCTTTTCGCTTGATGTTTTACGATTGCTCGTAACAGGAATCCTGTGATGATCGCTTTTCGCATGACGTTTTTCGATTGCTCGTAACAGGAATCCTGTGATGATCGCTTTTCGCATGACGTTTTACGATTGCTCGTAACAGGAATCCTGTGATGATCGCTTTTCGCTTGACGTTTTACGATTGCTCGTAACAGGAATCCTGTGATGATCGCTTTTCGCTTGACGTTTGTCAATTGTTAGTTACCAGAATTCTGTAAAGGTCACTTTTCTGTCACATTCTGTGTTTATTTGTTGTTGTTTTTTCACGTCAAATGTCATTTTTGTCAGTTTACGGAGTTTTGTGATTGCCACTTTTCGTAATACATTTCATAAGTGTCAGTTTACTGTAATATATGACAGTCGTTTTATGCGTGACCAGTAACATATTTTGAGGAGATTTCTCGTGTTTCTGTACCCAGTCGTTGGGTAAGCCAAGACCTTTATGGGGAGAGTCGAGGGTTAGCGATCGAGTCCACCGTTCTTGTAAAAATATCCTCGGATAAGGCATGCATGGCTCCTTCCTAATACTGGTGATAGTATGGCAGATCATGAATAAGTGAATTTCGTCATGATATACTGTAATTGGAATACCGTTCAACACTCCGTAAACCCAATTGACGGATCGCGTCTGTCAATCAAAATATCATTCGACCAATCAAATCATTCATTTAGACCGGAGATGAACTTTTAAATCCGACATTGGCCGACATTTATGTGAAATATTTAAGTTGGTTTAGCGACTTTAACTTCGTAACTACAGCTTATTTGAGCTGTAGCTACGACGTTTAAGTTGCCAACCAACCATTTTACTGTTTCGTTACATGTCACTAGCGAATCTAATATCGAATATCTAAAATCCTTAGTAGAACTTCCGGTTGAAGCTTAGTGGGCGTGACCGGAGACCCGTCAATTTTCTACTCAGTCAATCCGCAGAAACCGCTATAGTCATGAAACCTGAGTTTAACTTTAATTATACCTTATATTCGACGTTAAGCGTAATTTCCAAAATTCGCTTATGTATAGGGTTCAAATTCTATTTGATGTACATTAGTTATGTGTTGAATTGGTTTAAGTAATCCATACACCTGGGGTTCTTATAACCAATTATCATTGATAATATTTGAATTTTAACCCGGTTGACAAAAAGTTCCTTTCAATTTTATCTGATATATACATACTTCCTCTGCATGTCAAGTCTGTTTGGTATAACTTGGGTTTTCGTAGTAAACCCTTTGAATTTGAACTTGTTTATGTGTCAGTCAAAGAATAAGTCGACCAACCAATTCATTCATTTGGACCCGAAGTAAAATTTGTTCCCCGACATTGACCGAGATTTATGTACAGCATTTTAGTTGGTTTTGCGACTTAAACGTCGTAGCTACAGCTTATAAAAGCTGTAGTTACGACGTTTAGGTCGCAAGCAAATAATTTTACATTCTTGTTACATGATACTTACCAAACAAATTTGCAAAATAATGCCGTTTGATATCGGAGTTAAAGGGCGTGGACAGCAGATACAGTGGGCCGGACTAGCGATCAGTCATTGTTTAAGTAGAATAACAAGTCGTCGGATCACCGTTGTTAAACCAATGTCGGTTGATATTTCAACGAACAGCCTTGTTGGAGGTCAGCGGAGGTTGAGAGCGATCAATCAATTGTTCACATGAAACGTCTTTCTTTTGACAGTCTTATCAACAAAATACTAAATACACATAGCCTTGTATTAACCCTTTCCTGTTTTGCAAAATTTTAGACCTATCCCAATTCAAAAGTTTTGCAGACGAAAATTTAGATTAGATTGAATTTGAAAAATCACCATTCAGTGGGATAGAAAATTTGTTTAAAAAGTGTGTTTCTTCTCTTTGAACAATATTTTCTCAATTTTGAATGCATGGGTACATAAAAAGCAGGGAATTAACAGGAAAAGGATACGCGAGCAATCAAAGGACGGCTAAAATGTTGTCGTTTACGAGAATGGTCGCTTAACCCATTCCCACACAGAAACACTTTTAGACGCCCCTCAAGAAAAATGATTAAGAAAAGATTGTGAAAAATGAAGAAATTGCTTGTTACTCAAAGGACGGCTACAATGTTGTCGTTTAAGAGAATGGTCCGTTAATGCATTCCAACACAGTAACACTGTTAGACGCCCTTCAAGAAAAATGATGAAGAAAACATTGTGAAAAATGAAGAAATTGCTTGTTACAAGCAATTTCTTCATTTTTCACAATGTTTTCTACCCAGAAAGTTGAAAAAATCCAAAATATCATAAACTTTAACTTGTCGTCTACAACTTCTTTCAATTTGGACCAGTCTAAATGTTGCCGTCTGATAATGGGTTAATACATTTTTTGTGATTAATATGAAGGATCGGTTCGATTGCATACATAATATAGTGTAGGATTCTCCCTTAAGCCAGTGTTCACGAAACTCATAAGAACTGTATCATTTAGACGATTTTAATGAGATCTACCAGCACAGGATCTAGCCTTGATATTTTTATCAGAAAAACATCCAATTATGATAATCCATTTTTTTTGGGGAAAGGGGATTCGATGCTGGTTGCTTAATGAAGTGGTCGCTTAGTAGAAGTGGTCGCTTGTTCAAGATTGACTTATTTGACCAAGTCAGCTAAAGAGGACCGCATTGGAGCTGCATTGAACAAATATTTGGAATCCCATGGAAAGTTTTTCGACATAGACTTACAGTAGACCATGGGGAGAATGATCAATCTAGATACTTCAGATAACATTGAGGGAAAAAATTGCTTGTAACAAGCAATTTTTTCGTTTTCCACAATATTGTATACCCTACTGAATGATTATTTTCCAAATAAAACCAATTTTATATTGTGGTCCGCAAAAACCTTTGAATTTGGACAGGTCTAAAATTTTGAAAAAGAGTAAACGGATAATCTTTGGTCACCACGTGCAGTCGCGCCCTTCCCAGCCGGGTCCTTTTTGCTATACGGGTCATGTGACCTGTCATGAAAAAATCTCATTGTCGGGTAAAGTGTTGACCCTGGCCAGAATGCGCAGATTGCGAAGAGCCAGGGTCAAAACTATTGGCGGTTGCCCGAGATCGTCGATAGATTATTACTATCGATCTACGTTTGATTTAATACATTTATCAACTATCTGTTCTTCGGACTTGCCGTATTATTCCTTCTCGCTTCACAGCGAAATCTTGCGGGAAAAGAAGATGTTTAAAATAGTATTAACCCATTCCAACACAATCCCGCTTTTTACGCCCGATTAGTAAAAGCTTGGATAACAAAGAGGAAATTCTAGAAACTGATTTTGTTAAACTCATTTTCTTCATTATCCACAAGGTATTCTACATCAACAGACAAATAATTTTGAAATTTCACCAATTTAGAATTACTGCCTGTTATTTCTTTCCATTCGTAACAGTCTAACATTCTGTCGTGGAGTAATGCATTAATTGATTGATTCATTGAATGGGATTTAACGCCACTTTTAACAGTTTTTCAGTCATATCGCGGTGGCTGGAGCACCTAACAATGGATTCCTGGTATTTCCCATACCAGTACTACCACTACATTCTTTCCTAGCTTCCAGCTGCTATCCCACTTAGGTTTACGATCATCCGCCAATTGGTGAGGGAAAAATATCTGAAAGGATATGTGCCGCCGTAGGGGATCGAACCCATGGCATCCCATGATTGGAGAGTAGGAATCTGACGCGCTACCAACTGCGCTATGACGGCGATGAGAAATGGATTAAGCAGTGGCCCTAATTAGACTTTTCGAATCGGGATTACGTGAGAAATAAGCACGTTTATTCTTATCTCTGCTGTATCTCGGGGAAAGTGTCTGTTAACTATCACGCGGAGAGAAATAACCCGGAAATTCCATAAAACGACTATGAGAACAATAGATCGGAGCCAGCACATCGAGGTATTACTTGATGGATAGCTGATCACGCCCACTAACATCCGACAAACCAGCTTGTCTGAAATAACAAACGACATTAGTTTTATATTTGATATATGGCCAAAGACATCAAGCCAAAAGCAAAATGTTAGAGAACGAACTTAACTCTGGAACTACAGTTTTATATAAGCTTTAGTTACGACGTATGGCTCACCCTTAAACGAAAACATTTTGCATAAATGTTAAAGGTCAACATTGGATTTCCGTCTAAAAGAACGATTTGATTGGTCGATTGATTGTTTAAATAAATCCAAATATATATAAGTATACCGACAAAGAGCATGAAAAAAGAATAACTAAAACTATATTTCAGAAATGACATCCAGTTTCACTGATCATAATCTTTCGATGAGTTTTCCATGCTAGATTAACCCATTCGTGGTCAACCCCCTTTTTTCGTCCTTGCGTTTTTTTACTTGAGAAAACATTGTGGTTAAAGAAGTAATTGCTTGTAACAAGCAATTTATCCTTTCCACAATATTTTCTACCCTACTGAATGATTATTTTTCAAATAAAATCGACTTTGAATTTTCGTTTGCAAATTATTTGAATTTGGACTGGTCTACAATTTTGTGATATTACAAGACGACTAAATTTTCGACTGTTCCAACTCAAAGATATTGCAAACGACAATATTTGGTCGACATTTATTTTTTAAAAACTGCCTTTTATAAGACGAAAACATTGTTGATAATGAAGAAACTGCATGTCACAAACATTTTCTTCCTTCCCCACAGTTTTTTCCATTTTTTAAGGGGCGTAAAAAGCGGGATTGTATTAGAATAAAAGTTGTATGGATTAGTAATCAAAGTATATTGTAGATAGTATCTTTATAGGCGGATATTTTATGTCATTTTTGACGAGGATTAATGTTATGTTTAATTCTTATTATGTCGTCACACAAAGTTAACTTCCATTAAGTTTATACATTAAATATGCCCTTAAGTATATAGAATAAAATAAGTTAAACTTATTTTCAGTATTTTTCTCCTTTTTGATAAACCATCCGTACAAGACTTCTTATTGTGGGCATAAGACGATAGTCTCTCAGCCATATCTTGTTCAAAGACGATTTTGTTCGATCTAAAGCTTATTTCTCAAGAAGAAGAGAAAATATAATAAAAGTAAAGAAATTTCTCATTTTCCACTATGTTTTCGGCCCAACTAGTATGCTTAAAAGAATCTATTGCTTCAATATCTGAGTAAATTGAGCACCTGCTTCTGTGACCGACATAGATTATTGATGAAGATTATGAGACGAAGAGATTACTTTCAGAGTTCTGAAGTTAAAAACCTTATTGCATTTCCGTTTAAGTCCGCTTTTGTATGAATCTAATTTCTTATTGTCTACATTACCAAAGTGAGATTGAAAAAAAACAATTGTTTTGAGAGTTTTAGACGTTTTTACTGAACTATTTTAGCACACAAATAAGGTCCGTATTCATTTTTTTTCATCGATGTATGAAACAATCAAAATTCTGAGAGACGAAACTTGTTAGAATGTTTGCTGACATTAGTATTTACACTGTTCATCATCGACTATTATATTATCCCATTACGACGAGACAAAAATTTAGACCGGTCCAAAGCCAAACATGTTGCAGATGAAAATTTTTTGTTGATGATTTTTTTTTTGTCTTTTGAGGTAGAGAACATTGTGAGCTGTGAATGAATTACTTGTAATAAGCAATTTCTTCATTTTCCACAATGATTCCTAAGCGTTTTCTTTTTGCGTCAGAAAGCATAATTGTATGGGAATCGGCTTACATATGAATTTACATTATCAAGGGTTAATACGGATAATCCCACACAATGTAATAAACCTTAATAAGTAAACGGAGTGGTCAAATCAAATTACTTACAATGAGTAACTTGTTTCATATTACAGCACTAGAAGAAGAATATGATTCAAGCAGGCGAGAGCCTTAACTAAACCATTAATAGACAACAACTATTTTTAAACAGGCTCATAATGAAAGACATTGCAAATTAAGTGTTTATTAGGGTTGAAAACAAAATCAGAAAAAAGACGACGTTTTCCTTGCCATAAAATCAATTCCAGAGGTAATTATCAGAAAAAAAAAGAAAAAGAAAGAAATCACTAGAGTGCCTGAGGCACTCTGCTATTTCAGTTCTGAAAAGATCACGAAACCCCTTTCTCGTGCCAGAAGAAATCGAGCTCAAAAGGAGCAATCCTTGTGTCGCATTTATTTTGTGAATGTTATGGGATAAGGCAATAAAACATAGTGTTGATTGGGAAACAGACAAGTACCTTTCTGCTATTTTCTAACAGAATTCACTCCTTTTCGAAAGGGCCATCTTGGGGCAAGTGCATTTAGCTCGAGATTGAAGACAACTAAATGATTATAATTTATTTGATTTTCCAGTGTTTTCAAACAGACCTGAATCAACCAAATTAAAAGAGTTCTTATCTTCGTACTTTTTGTTTGTTTGTTTGTTTTTTGATAGTATACTTGGAAAGATTTCCATGAAAAAACGTATTAAACATTTATTTAACACTTAATTTTCTATTTTTTCAAATAGAATCAACCAATTTTCGAAAAGCAGGCTGCTTGTGTTGGTAATTGTTAATCTGTTACAGTGTCTAAAGACTCCACCGAATTGTAGATTTCAGTTCATAACAAAAATATTCGTAGATTTGTGGACGGATAATTTTACAACGGACGGGAAGCACGGCAACGCATGTTTTTAGCTCGTCAGCTTTGATAGCTTAAGTTAAAAGACAAAATTTTGAGGTCTTCTAAAAGTTTAACGAGTGCAAACTGTCACTGGAGGCTTAACCATCAAATCCATTGAATGCCTGCGCCATTCAAAAATTAGTTCTGATGTATTTTGATAATATTACAAACTCGTTTCAAATTGAAGTGAGCTCTTTCAAAAGCATGCCATCTACCCATTCCACTCAATTTATCTTTATATGCATCTCAAGAAAAAAACTTTGGTTGACGATGTAACAAGGAATTTTTCATTGTCCACAATGTTTTTTTTTTGCCAAATTCCACTAGCTTGAAATTGTCATGTGTAACTTTTTTCAATCTGAACTATTCTCAAATTTTGTCATGTTGTAATACGTCGACTCCTTGGTTACTGTAAGCTCGTTTATTCATCATCATAACATTTGACAAAGAACATTACTCAAGAGAACCATGCTTTGCTAGATTAAAGTACCTTCAGTACATTGATTCTTATCCTCTAGCCAGTAGCCTTTGTCAATGAGTTTTACCTCTATTTTGTCCGAATCACATATTTTTACCACCCACCAACTTGCTGTTTCTTCATCTCATTTTCAGCACACAAAGACGTTTTGTGAAATAGCCGTACCCCACAAAACATAGGCCGAGTGTGGTTACTCATAAAAGTGTTTACAGGATAGATTTCTGATAACCAGGCTTAAAATTGTCACCACTTTCTCTTATCAGAAGCCCTGTCTAATACGTAACGTGCACATCAAATGCATATTTAAATCCTAGCGTCTTTGAACATAAATAACATCTCTATTCATGTCTGTCCTTTCATGCGACCAAGGTTTCCTTCATAATACCTTTCGCTTACTTAACAACGAAAAATAACTATGTGTTTATATTTTATTATTTAAATTCAAAAATTCGATAAATACGTAATCATTTACCCATTGTCACACGATCCCGTTTGTTTTTACAAAAGCAAGATAGAAAGAAAAAAAAAAGAAAAAAAAATTGTAAATTTTTCAGGAAAATGAAGGAATTGCTTGTAATAAGCAATTTCTTCGTTTCCCACAAGTTTCTTTTATTCCAAAAGACAAGGGTTTACTTGAAAATTATTAAATTAAGATTACCGTCTGTTATTCTTTGAACCCATATGGACCAGTCTAAAATTTTGTCAGCTGGTATACATCTTTCTTTTAATGTTTCAACTTTATTTTGAATGCACTTAGTTTACCCAAACACAAGTAGCTCGAGATTGTATCAACAGAAAGGTGTTGTCACGAACAATACCCAGATGAAATATTATTGCCTCGTCAATCCCCAGTCTAAAGTCGTTGCATTGTTAGATTCAAATATGACCTTGAAAAATGACCTTTGCTGATGACCCTGACGTTGTAACGAAAAGAAAGATATAACCACAAGAATCTCACGTGAAATATGACTTGGCCATCAAAAATAAAGTTTTAACTCATTCCCACACATTGCTGCTTTTTTACACCCCTCGAGATAAGCGATTGGGAAAACATGGTTTTAAAAAGAAGAAATTGCTTGTAACAAGCTTTTTCTTTTCTACATCATGTTTTCAACAAAGGAGATTTAGACTTATTAAATAAGCATGCGAAGACAGAATTTCATTTGGTCCTTTTTGTTCATTAACCCCGAACCAAATAATCCTTTATTCTGACGCACTGAAGAAAAAACAGATTTGGAAAACATGTTTGGGAAAAGAGTAAATTGTCTGTCACCAGCAATTTCTTTTTTCCCACAACACTTTCTACCCTACTTACTCTTGGGATTTTAATATACTTTGAAATGTTGTCAGAAACCTCTTTCAATTTGAACCAATCTAAAACTTTGTATTGCATTACTGGGTTTATATAACCTTGCATTTTTCCAAGGAAGCGAGCACAAAGCCTCCAGAATCTCCTATTGTGGCAAACACACGTTTTTAAATATAGCTTTACTCTTTTATTTCATTATTGAGGGGGTGAAGATTTTCTATAGCATTAACCCATTCCCACACGATAAAACTTAAGACCAGTCCATATTCAAAGTAGATGCAAACGAAAATTTAAAGTTGATGAAACCCTTAAAACCTTTGCCTTTTAGAAAAGATAACATAGTGGATAATAAAGAAATTGATTGTAACAAACTGTTTCTTCATTCTCCACAATTTTTTCCAAAGATTTCACATTGAGGGGCATTATAAAGTGTCATTGTGTGGGAAAGAGTTAAAAACAAAAATATTCAAAAAATGCCACCAATATACTTTCAAATGAGCCGTCAATATATACAAATGAAGCAGATATTCTCTTTACGGTTATCTAATAAGCAAAAGTGGCTTTTTGTCGGTTCAATGCAATCAGACGTTATCTTTTTTGTTAATGTTTTGCTAGAAAAGAACAAGGGAAAATCCATAGTGTATTTTTCCTCACTGACATGATGCAAAAAACATTACATGCTACATATTAACCCATGTCATGCTGTATAAAAACACTTTCAAAATTGCATTAAAATCAATGGGCCGAAAGCACTAGTAGTAGTTGTTGTTCGACGATCTATATTTCTTTTGAAAATTAATTTCATATAAATACCTCTTTCAGGAAAAGTACAATAAGGAGGTGTAGACTAGGATCAGATTGCACTTATGTGCAGGCTGATTTTTGTCTATACCTCATGCCAAAAACCGGAATATTCTGATTTTAGCATGACAGGGGTTCATGTAAAAAGATTCATAAGATTGACCTCTATAGATACATCATTGAAACAGTGATATAATCGCTATAATTTATTACACTCATAATTTAGTTTCTTGACTTTCATTAAGGAACGCAATTGAACTTTAACTTTGTATTGGCCTTCTTCATTGTTTGAATCCCCGTGAGAGTTATCACCTTTTCAATACATCACCTGTCACAAGCACTCTTAATTTCATACATAACTAGATCACATGATCAACGTTCATTCTACAAACCCGACGTGTGTTTTGGCACGTGGTTCACGCAAGACCATATCACTATCCGTAAAATCTCGGCGGTGAAGAGTCTTTGGTCGACCCTGTAATACTGTACTAAAGTCAACATTGCTTTTTCCTGGAAAACTCACTTGGCGGGTAGAAAGTCTTAATCTTTTCGTATTAAAAAAATCCACGTGACCGTCCCCATTGAGAGTCTCTGAAGGCACACTTCCGGTATCAACACGTTCCCCATTTCGAGTATCCACAAACAACATTTCAGCGCGACCATTTCTCGTAAAGTCCGAAGAGTTAAATGCAGGCATTGATCGAACTGTAGCTCCAGATCGTCCGGAATAGTTCGAGGCTCGTTTTGAGTTGACAGAGTAAGTATCAGTCGCCTTACAGACAGGTCCGCGAACAACCCGTGAACTGCTTCGGTTATAAAAACCGGATTGTTGACTTCTAGTTCTGGCCTCTGATGGAATACTAGACGGTGTTTGTACGATGTATGAACGCGGTGTCCGAGTTCGCGGTCTATCCCGCGTTAAATCCACAGAATGGCTCACTATCTCGTCAGATATATACGAAGTCTTTGGAAAATATCTCCCAGGTACGTGAACATTTCTCTGGAAAGCCGGTCGAGACGGCAATGCGTCCCTTTTAGAACTGCCTCCTTTCGATTTCTTTCCTGTTGACTGTTTCGATACAACACTGTCTTCTTGGGCTGTAAAAAGCCCGTCGCCAGGGAAGGTGAGTGTTTTAGGGACCGCCATGTCCCTATCCGGACCCTGCATGTCAATGTGCAGGTCTTGTTTAGCTGCCGTTAAACGATCAGCGACCGTAGCGAGATAATCCAAATCACTGGTAGCTCTCCGCGTCACTACATATGTATTTAATACTTTCTGTGGACCAAATAGCTTTAATAACAGCGACAGTGGTAATGGTTTAATACCTCGCTCTACCTTTGACGCGGAAACTCGCGTATAATTGGCCCGAAACTTTCGCCAGTCTAAAGCATTCCTTCGGAACCCCTCGTTTTCAAAATCTATAGCAAATAGGTCTGTCATAATTCACTATTTATCGTATTGATCAACAATCAAACAGGAGGTTTAAATGTTACGTTTCGATTTTAGTTTAAAAAAAAATATCCGTTTGATTTATTATATACGATTCAAACTGTTTTGTATGCTATCTATAATAGGTTCTATCCGCGTGTCGTGTTTTATGTGTGTAGACAGAGACATTTAATACCATCGGCCGATATTCAGTCTCAATACAGAATAATGAACCTGCCTACCAAACCTTGTCTCGTGGAAACATTAAATTCAGAAAAAAAAAAAAAAAAAAAATGAGGAGGAGAAACTTTCTTGAAACTTTTTTTTGACGAAAATTCTTTTTTCTTGACAAAATGGCGAGTAAATTGTTTAGATTTATATAATCTTCGCGCATGTGCGGACTCATCTTAGACTATAATACCTTTTAATCGAGACACATCTAGGGAACAAAAGGGGAAAAGGTTTATCTATGTGAACCATCGTTGTATTTTCTCTCTTCTTTTGTCAGATTTATTCATTTATTATCGATGCAAGTTATGTGTCCATTGTCTATTTTCTCCCACCAGACAAATCCGTCCGTGGACAAACGCTTTCATCAAGGTTTCGATCTGTTTGTGCTGTATTCAATATTTACAAAGGATCCTTAGCATATTTACCTTAGAAAAGTTATATTTAGCTACTCTTGAAAAACTATGGTTTGACCCTTTCCTGACCAATCCCTTGTTTTTACGTCCCTGTGTTTAAAAATTGAGAAAACATTGTGGAAAAAAGAAGAAATGTACTTGTTACGAGCAATTTCTTTTTCCCACAATATTTTCTACCCTACTTATTGGTTATTTTTCAAATTGAATCCACTTTAAATTTTCGTCTGCAAAACCTTTGAATCTGGACAGGTCTAAAATTTGCAAAAAACAGGTAAGGGTTAATGGGTGGGGAAGAGAAACGTGTAACTAATGATTTTTTTCGTATTTGTGCATTTCATATTGCATATGATGAACCAATTCAAAAATAATCTTAATGTTTTTCTAATTTATTTCCTCTTGAAATTATGTTTGAAATGATCTAATTTTGTTTCGTCTATCAATATTCCTGCATATAGATCGACAGAGAATTTGTTCAATACCGCCATGAAAAAAGAGAAAACAGAATTCTTTGCATTTTGGACATTTCGCATTGAATTTTGAAGCAGAAAGAGTATCTTTTATGTTCATTGAGACAACAAATAAATTAAAAAAAAAAAAGCCTAATTACATTTCTATGTGAATCCGCTTTGAGACCTGAGGACAAAAAGCCAATTCTTCACATTTTTTTCTTGTTTTCTCTCAAAGCATTTATAAAACTTTCTGTATAAGGTGTCAAAATGTGTAATTCGTTGCCGAAATGTGTAATTTCCATTCATGCACTGGAGTAGAATAAATTTTTGAGCTCTATTAACTTAATCTATCACGTCGTATGGAATGCTACAAATGTCCCCTCATCTTGATCCTTTGCCAGGCGACAACATTTTAGACTGGTCCAAGATTACAGAAGTTGCAGACGACAACTACAAGTTTATTAAATTTTAAACATCTCTTGAATTTCCTGGTTAAAGGCATTGAAGAAATAAAGAAATTGCTCAATTAGAGCAATTTCTTCATTCTTCACAATTCTTTCCTAAATTTTTCTTGCGTGGTGTAAAAAGCGGGATTATGTGGGAATGGGTTAAAAACGGGGAAGGAATAAATAGAAATCTGTGACATTTTTAATGTTATCAGACTATTGAATCGATGTATATTTACGTCTTTTAACGTTCATAATCAAAACAGTTAATCCGTTCGGTAAAGGTTTGTAGCTCCTTTAAAATACATTATAAAGTTAAGCGTTGGATCAATACTAACATAGTTGGGCCAAAAATACAGCAGATTATGTCCTCCCCCTTAAAGCGGGTTAAAATTTCATGATTCGTCTGGCAAAAGGGGACCTGCCGAAATCTATGTTAAACAAGATTTATCACTTTCCTATTTCTCAAAATATTAAAATTGTCTCATTTGAAAGAAGTTACAGACGGCATTTAAAAATTAGTGAAATTTGAAAAGTAACGAAATGATAGGATAGAAAATGTTGTGGGAGAACAAGAAATTTCTTTTTACAATGTTTTCTAACATTATTTTCTCAAGCACAAGATTACTTCGACGTAAAATCCAGGGATTGTAGAGGAAAAGGTTAATATATAGAACGGGGGTTGAATCCAACAGGAGTCAGCTTGAGGTGGCAATAAAGGGAAAAAAAAAAAAAAAAAAACAAAATAAACAAACGAAAAACATAGCAATTTTAAATCCAGAAGACTACTTAAAGCGAAAAGACTCAAGTCTGGTCAATCCGCGAATCCCTCGTAGGCTGACCGGGATCGATACTATTTGCACGAACAAGAATGTCCCTTTTCGCCTAGTATTTGCGGTAACTACCGTTCGATATTGCTGTCAACTGTATTCTGCAAGATTTTATTAAGCGTTCTGACCTGTTTGAGTAATTAAGGTCGAAAAAATGTAAGCGCCTTGGGATAATTTCTAATGTCGTTAACTTTCGGTGTGGTATCTCTGATTTTACTAATGATATTTCATTTAACCATTTCCTATTCAACCTCTAGCGTTTACGTCACTGTATTTTCATACTTGAGAAAACACTGTGGAAAAAACAATAATTTGCTTGTAACAAGCAATTTCTTCTTTTTTCACAATTTCTTATGCTCTACAGAAGGATTAATTTTCAAATAAAATTGACTTTGAATTGTCGTCTGCAAAACCTTTGAATATAGAAAGGTCTAAAATTTGAAAAACAGGAATGGGGTAAAAAACAGATATATACATATAAAATGGTTTGTGAACGGGTTATTGACCAATCGCCGGCCCCGCCAAATGACTACCTAGGCCCCGTCTTTTAACTTCAACAGGAAGTTCCGCTTCGATTCTTAACGGCCTTATTTTGCAAAATTTATAGCCAGTAGCATGTAACAAAAAAGTAAAATGGTTGGTGACTTCAACATCGTAACTACAGCTTGAATAAGCTGTGGTTGCTATGTTAAAGTAGCCAAACCAACAATGAATGTAAACAAAAATGGCGGCTAATTTCGGAGTTGATAAGCTCAGGTCCGGGCTGAATAGATTGTTTGATTGGTCGGTTTATTCCTAGATCGACAGCTGCGATTGGTCAATTCTTCACATGTATGTTCTTTACGCGGCATGTCTCCCACCCTGTCAGTAAATCTGGATTTGAAACTATCTAAGGTACATCACTCATGGTTTACATTTCATTCCCCGAAATACCCCCCCCCCCCCCCCCCCATGTCTCATGAACTGACAGAGAGCAGAGAGATGACACATAGAGAATAAAGAAATTTTTTAACTAAAATCGTACATATCTAGTTAAGAAATATGAGTGAGACTGTGTGGATGTCTATAGTTTTCTATTAGCCATGCATTTTTTTCACCACAAATATGCCAGAAACGCATATATGTATGTGTTTGCTCTTATATGACCGTTGCAGAATTTGGGTGGTGTACCCATTGGGATTATGCCCTTGCGTCTGCTTCATTGTTGTGTTAATTTTTACAGAGTACGAGGGACTTGGGCTAGCTGGTCCATGGTACTAGTTAGTCTAAAGTACTCCCCGAGAAGCAGTAATGACAACATTCTATGACACAAAAGATACTTTGATGGCACCATAAACTTATGGCAATCGCTTTATGAAAATTATGCAAAATTCTGTTTTTACACAACAAAAGTAAATTTGTTTGGGTGGCAATGTTTTGTTTTTGCCTGGAAGACAATTTTGTATCTTTATTTATTTTGTTCTAAATGAATTCTATGCTATGCACTCCCCGAAAGTTGTATTGCCTTAGTTTATACTTAATCATTTTTGTTCTATTTAGTCGAAAGCTTTAAGCTTATAGAGTCGCTCTCCAACACTCATAATCCAGATTTTTTATGTCCCTAAAAGAGAGACAGTGGCTTAAACCCACTGCTACCAAATTCTACAGCTGGGTAGACTGGGGGCTGGCTATTAAGTGTCTATCCCATGAACATCTCCGGTGACAGTGGGGCTTGAACCCATGAAATTTCAGATCCCGAGTCAAACACATATACCACTCGACCATCGAGGCGGTCAAAGGTACCAGTTATGATAACATGATGTACTTCGTTAAATGATGACGTCTGGAGTAATTTTTTTCTATTGATATTGTTCCATATGAGCTTGAAATGCGTTATTTTTTAACAATTTGAAATCGTTGCGGGTGAACTATCACTCTCTAGCACATCGGTTATGGTGGCGGTAACGAACGACACCTCTGCTGACTACCCGGTATGTTTTCTATTAACTGACCAATCGCGGTTGTCAATCGAGGAATCAATTGACCAATTAAGCCATTCATTCAGCTCACCTTTGATATCAGAAAAAGCTTTACGTAAGATGATAGAAGTAATCAGGCTAAGTATTAGTCTAAAGTCCCTGCTTAAAAAAAGACTTTTACCCATTCCCACACAGTGAAACTTTAAAACGCCCTTCAATATACAATTTTCGAAAACATTGCGGAAAATCAAGAAATTGTTTGTTAAAAGCAATCTCTTCATTATCCACAATGTTTTCTATCCTAATGGTACAAAAAATTCAATATTTCATAAACTTTGAATTGTCGTCTGCAAACTCCTTTCAATTTGGACCAGTCTAAAATTTGCCATCTGGTAATGGGTTAAATGGTAATAGCTTTACCGGGCACTTAAGTTTGAGTTTCTACATTTATACACAGCTGATCATAGGATGGCAGGTTAGTTTGTATGTCACTAGGATGTGATCTTGGATTAATCAAAACGGTACATGATGACATGATGTCAAGAGTCATGATCGGAATAGGAAATGATTCAGCTAAGAAGGAAATACTAACACTATTTAAATGTTCGAGTAAATTTTCCTTGCTTAGAGCTCATGCCAGAAAATAGGTATCTGACAGTCAAATACGGGTCCGTATATGGTACTGTTAGGTCACACCATTTTCTGCTTAAACGTCGTATGTGTAGTCGAAAAATAAAAAGATTTATGCAATTTTTACTCTAAAATTATCAGAATGTATAGGTATACCGTAAATGGAATACTTCGCAGTAAAGACGATTCGGAACCCTTTGTTTACTTCTTGATGGGTCTGGAAGTAAAATACAATATGTAGGATCATCAGTTCGGATTTCATAACGAACATCTGACGCAATCTTTATTCTGCATACTATTATCCAAAATGTTTTATCAAAAAACAAAAAAACTTTGGTGTATTTTTATAGATTACAAGAGAGCATTCGATACTGTTGACATAGATGCTTTGTTTTATAACTCATAAAATTGGGTTTAAGTTGTAAATTTACAAATTTTATAAAATCTATGTACAAAACAGTTCAGGCATGTGTAAAGTTATCAAATAACTCGACTCTATCAGATTTTTTTTTCAACGTAAGTATAGGCTTGGAGCAAGGTGAGCCTCTCTCACCTATCCTAATTTTCCTTTTTATTAATGACATTACTGAAAATTTGGATTTTAATTTGTTGAGTGATTTAGATTTGGAATTTTTATCGAAATATCTAACTCTATTTGCAGACGATATAGTTTTGTTTACTGCCAGTCATGTCAGCCTAAAATCCCAAATAGATAGTTTGTATCAGTATTTTTGCAAATGGGGTCTCGAAATAAATATTGAGAAAACCAAAGTATTTGTGTTTGAAAAAAGAAAATCTCAAAAAGAGCAAAGTATATTTATCAATGGCAAAAAAGTTGATTTCGTTGATCATTTCTTGTATCTAGGCATTGTTTTTAATTATACAGGGTCTTTAAATCTAGCACTAAAAACTTTGAATGACCAAGCTTTAAAAGCATATAACAACCTGACGAGAATCTTTGATAAAAATTCGTTTGATATTAAAACTACAATTTCACTATTTGATTCAATGGTACAGCCAATTTTATTATACGGAGCAGAGGTATGGGGTGTATATAATCCCAAAACTGTCGATAACATACATTTAAGGTTTTTAAGGAATCTATTAAGAGTAAATAACAAACCCCGGTTTCTGCTATATTTGGTGAATTCGGAAGAATGTCTTTGTCAGAAAATAATCAAAATCTAGCCAATCCTTATTTCGATCAATGTACCCTTAATTCTAACGTTAGCTAGGCCAAAAGGATTAATTCGATAATCGATCATCTTGGCCTAACTAACATTAGACTAAATTTTAAAACAAATGCCAATAATGCTGCAATTTTGAAAGTCAGATTATATGAACGATATATACAGAGCTGGATTTCACCAATAAATAACTCAAACACTGCAAATTTAAAAAAGAATTCACATATGAAAATTATCTTGATAAAATAACAAATAATAAATGGTTACAATCATATGTTTGTTTTAGAATGAGTTCGCATAGACTGGACATCGAAACTGGCCGGTTTGATAATATACAAAGAGATAATAGACATTGTCAAGTTTGCACTTCAAATGTTATGAATCAGAATATTACTTTTTGCTTTGTTGTAGAAAATATGAACATACTACTATATCACAGTATTCCATTTATTATATATAAACAAATTTTTACTGTAAACGATGAAATAACCTAACGAAACTTGTCGAAATTTCAATCAAATTTATAATTTTAGTAACAGTACTTTTGGTGTAATTTCATTTTACCAACAACATGATGACATCTTACCATATCCGTATCCGTTTATTACATGACTGATACAATTCTTTTCTGTCGATTACGAGTGTGTCCGCAGGCAATGAGTGTAGCTTTAAAGGAAACTTGGTAGCTAAACAATAAACCATTATATTCCTAATGTATCAGATTACCCTTTCATGTTCAATCCCTAGTTTTTACGTCCCTGTAATTTTATCAAAGAGAAAATATTGTGGAAAAAGAAGAAATTCTTCAATAAGTAATTTCTTCTTTTTCCCTAATATTTTCTACACTACCGAATGGTTATTTTTCAAAATAAATCTACTTAATATTATCGTCTGCAAAACCTTTGAATTTGGGCAGGTCTTAAGTTTTGCAAAACAGGAAAGGGTTAATGTCCCAGTTCTTAAAAGCCGCAAGTGCCTATACATTTTGATGACGAGATACCACTACTAACCTGTCGCCCAGGCTGTCAGTAAGTGTGGGTTTGAAAGTAAGTAAGATAGATAAACCATGCAAGTACATTTCATTCCTTGAAATTACCTCCCTTACGTCTCACAAGCTGACATCACTGATCAGGAACACAGAAAAAGATAACAGCTAGAGAAAAGAAACGTTTCAACTAAAATATAGATATCAGTGAGACTCTGAGCAAGTCTAGTAACAGACTATCTTGTCTATAAAGTCGGTCGAAAAATTTACCCCTCAATGCTATAACTGACAAATATTGAAAGCGTTGAGAAACTACACTGTAAAGAAATGCCAAGGACATGTTTGGTCTCAGATGACTGCATTGAGTGGGAAGCCTCGTGTCTTTCTCTATTAAGCGTTTGGGCTCTAGTCATACGTAATTGACCAATCGCGACTGTCAATCAAAGGAACTGTCGGCCAATTAAATTATGCATTCAGTCCGAGAGTGAAGTTTGAACTCCCATATTGGCCGCCATTTATGTTGAGCATTTTTGTTTGTTTGGCTTCTTAAATGTCGTAACTACAGCTTATTCAAGCTGTAGTTACGACATTTATGTCGCTAACCAACGATTCACATTTTTGTTGCATGCTGCTTGCCTTGCATTTTGCATAATAACGCCTTTAAAAAATGTAAGCGGGACTTCCAGTCAGAGTCAATAGACGTGGTCAACGAAATAACAGGGCGGGGCCAGCGATTGGTCAATTCTAAGAGGTGCAAGATATTTCAAGGTATTACTTATGGCACAGAGAGAGCCTATATCATTTCATAGTCCATCACATTGAGGAGAAAATTAAAAATAACTTTGACTCACTTCTTGACCTGAGCTGCCTAATTTAAACAATAATTCGATGCCCCTCAATTTGAGTTTCCATTAGTATTAGTCGAAAAATGTATGTATATGTCATCGTCCGGCGACAAAAAACTCGTTTCTATAGCTAAATTTAGCGACAATATCGTTTAGATATTTACTCAAAATTTATATATATGCATTACATATGATAAGTTCCCAGAAAAACGCGGACCTTGGGAAATTACCTTTCTTGAGTCCTCCTTTTTTCTAATCCGTCTTGTTTTTTATTCGGACTAGCGAACAGTGACTATATTAGTCAAATTTAGTTTGGTTTCTACTATAATATTTATGATAAGGAGATACCCCTTTTATCGAGCTATTTTAGAGACTGTCATTCGATCTTTCATAATGCGAATCCCAGGTATTCCTAAATCTCTTTACAGCAAACGTATCTTGACAGAGGACAGAGAAACATGCTAATTGATATTCCATCTTTCCGTTTACAAAAGGGTTGATAATCGAGCAAAGCGAGGACTCACCCTCTGCTTTATATAAATGTACCACCATTTAAAATTGCATTCATTCAAAGTGCCTTGTTGATATCGTATAAATAGGCTAAATTTAGTGCCAGGTTTGGTAAGCAAAAGCATTCGTTATAAACAGTTTTATGCTAGTTACCTACCTTTGGAAGATAAATTGATTTGATTTGATTGAATGGGGTTTAACGCCGCTTTTACAGTATTTCAGACATATCGCGGCGGCTGGAGCATTTAACAATGTATTCCTTGTATTTCTCACACCAGTACTACCAGTACATTCTTTCCTAGCCTCCAGCTGCTTTACGATTATCCAACCATTGGCAAGAGACATTTGTCGGAAAGGATAAATGCCGCCGCCGGGCATCGAACCCATGACACCAATGATTGAAGATTAGGAGTCTGGCGCGCTACCAACTGCGCTTTGACGGCGGCATTGGAAGAAAAAACTCAATCAATCATCAATCGTATTTGAACAAATTACAGAAATGATTTTTTAAAACGATGACCAGTGATAAACAGCAGCACGTCGGTGATCGAGCAAATTGACGTAACTACAGCTTTACACCGAGGACTAATAAGTTGATTCTGATGCATTCATTGCCACTAAATGACACCAAGTTCTTAACTTGGACCAAACGTCGCGTTACACATATCTTTTACAATGACTAATATTTTAGATTTTGTTTCAGACAAACGAAGACAAAATATAAACGAAAACGACCTATAAAATCTTGAGATCTTTTTCAATTTATGCACACCATGATGGTCTAGGAGTCTGGTGAGCTTTGTTGTTGTTTTTTCTGAATGCAGTCATATGCAGTCTCATACGTGTACCCGGGATGTATCTATGAGGCTATGCTGGGCGTCTTTTTAAATGGTAGTTGTCAAGGTTCAAAATCACAAGAAAGTAGATCGTAAGTAAGTAGTAAATGCAACAAACAAATACCTAGTCAGCTGTTCTCTCTCTCTTTTTAAGCACACAAAACAAGTGACATCGATACTCCCCCCCATTGCTCTTTGTTTTAAATATTACCCTATATTGTACTTGTGAATGTACCTTGGAGAATTAAAGGTTATGTTATGTTATGTTTGTATGTGGACCGAATCTTTAACACTAGCCATAACTTTTGAATGGTTAGTGATATAACTTTATTATTGTTTTACAGAAATTTTTCTGTTAGAATCTGGTTCATGATCACCCGTCGAGGTCACATTTCAAGGTCTTCAAATCTTCAACACCATGTACTATTCAAGAGGTCCTTTTGAGCTGTCAATACGCAAACTGACCAATCGCAGCTGCCAATCAAATAGCCTGTCGACCAATGAGACCAGATATGAGTTTTGATCTCCGCCATTTTTCGTTTTCCTTATTGTTGGTTTGGCGACTTAAATGTCGTAACTACAGCTTATTCAAGCTGTAGCTACGACGTTTATGTCGCCAACTAACTTTTCCCCTCTTTGTTACATCTTACTTCCTATATTGTTTGCAAAATGACGCCGTTTAAAATCGAAGCGGGACTTCCTGTCGGAGTCAATAGGCGGGCCTAACGTAGTAAGTGGGCGGGGCCAGCGCTTGGTCAATTGAAACATTCTGTCGTGGTATCAGATTAAGAAATGAAAGCCATGTATTTATAATTATTCAATCTTTACTGTAATACTTGATGGTGAATATGATACAGGTTTGATAGACAAGTATGTACACTAATGAAGTCGTTGCACCTTGGAAAAGATAGTTAACTGTAAAAATCATTGGTAAACACGAACATTCATTCTTGTACGTTTTGAAAAAATCAAGTCTGGTAAGTTTTCACAAGCATTCTTTAGTACTTAGACATATTTTCCAAACGTATTCGATATAGTCAGCAATGTCGTGCCCTCTTTCGTATTCAGTCAAAAGCGAAACCTGAAGTAACCAAAACATAATTTATATGGTGACATATTTTAGCGCGACTTAACGTATACCCGTAACGTCACAACTGGAAAACTATCACAAAGAATCAAAATGGCCTGAAAATATTTTTTCGATAA
Organism: Fragum fragum; assembly: GCA_946902895.1. Classification (NCBI taxonomy): domain Eukaryota; kingdom Metazoa; phylum Mollusca; class Bivalvia; order Cardiida; family Cardiidae; genus Fragum; species Fragum fragum. Next base: position 39,808,407 of record OX336365.1, read on the forward strand.
CGTTTTTTAAAAGATACAGCGATATTTAAAACGCCCATTTCCACAAGTGACAAAGAGATAAATATATCTCTATAAATGTTCGCGGGCGATTAAATGTCGTAACAACAACTTGAGTGGGCAGAAGTGACACCGTTTGGTCTCCCAACAACGACCTATTTCCAATCCTTGTTAAAAGAGAATTAACCCTCTGCATGCAAAAGGACAATTAGGAAGTTTTCAGCAACAACAACAAAAAAGTTGATGATAGAATATTTCTGAAACTATGTCGATGATATTCTAAATATAGTGACAATAAATGGAAGGTATGGGCTTGATCGCATATCATCGCAATAACTGGTAAAAATATCGAGACATTTTCATCATCGATATAAATGTTTTGGGGAACAATCTATCTGATTGTTTTCAAATTATTGCGACACTTCTTTCATTTAATGGCAGAAATGTCTCTCTATAGATATACAAGCGTTTATTACACGAATGTTAATCGTTGTTGTGATAATTCTTTAATCTCTGACTCAAGTTTTCGACATCATCAGGTTGGTCCGCCATGGCTTGGTTAAGGATGTCAGCGACTTTGTCGTGTTTAAACTTGACTGCATCATCGTACGGAGTGTGGCCCCACCTGCATTATGTAAAAAATATAATATGAAATACTTATTAAAGGTACAGCCACAATAATGTGTTATCAATGAGCAAAATACTTATTGAAAAAAACGTTTCGACGAGGAAAAATTGACATATTTTGGAACACTCCATGCTTCCTTGTTATGAGGAAAAAGCCAAATAACATATGGATTTTTTTTTATAAAATAGAGAGAGAAAAAGCTGTAACTGTAAATGTTCCAATATATTTTAAGGACACTGAACATACGAGTATTAACTATATTTTCAATATATTTAGATGTATAAATTTCTTTCGTTAAGATATGAAGTTGAAATACCTAAACGGATTCATACAGAAATGTGTTTTGGTTTTTAGTTCTATACCTCAACGAAATCAAAACAGTTTTTAGTATCTTATTTTTTAATAGTTAATATATTTATATGAGCAAAGAATCGTGAGTTTTTACTAGTTTTTATGGAACTATAGTTTGTGCTCAAGCATTCAAAAATATCCCTAGTTTCGAACTCAAAAATAGACACATAGAGGTATGAATGTAGGAAATATATAGATACGACTAAAACGTATTTAGAGAGGAGAGAGTCTGTTTCATTTCCATGGAAGTATGAAAATAACCTTGACACACTGAATGAAGACACGATTGTGCATGTATATAAAAAAGTCAGTCAGAATTCACTGATTTTGGCAGTTGCAACTAGAGTCAACTAATATGATAAACTTAGAGAATACCTGTCCTTTGCAGTAGGTGGTACGTTACATTTCTCCAACAAAAATTTAACAATATGTTCATGTCCTTCAGCAGAGGCTAAATGTAAAGCTGTTCGCCCGTCATAGTCAGCCAGGGACATATCCATACCGAGTAACGCGTACCTAGATAAACAAATTGCATTATTATGCATGGGCAGAATTTGAATTGGGAAGTTTTTTTCTTTTCAAAACTGTACACAAATGTTTCTTTTGAAATTCAAAATGTAAGCATTAATGATTTGAGACAGACTGTATGCTGTGAAATTGAAGATCAAATGATTTATCTCCCTTATACCGAACAAAGCCCGACCACATGTTGAAAGAACACCAGTACATCAGCTGAAAAAATATGATCATGCCACAAGACTGTCTATATTCTGTCTTAAAATAAGTAAACCCTTCTTTTTCTACAATGATTTCTCAATTACAAAACCACAGGGATGTAAAAACCATGGATTGAACAGGAAAGAGTTGAATACACCATAGAAAGATTGATCCGTACCTTCTCATTGCTGTCACGTCACCATTGTAGGCACTGAATAATAGGTTAACAACGTCCTGAGCTTTGGACTCAGTGGCCCTACCTCGAGGATCAAACTTCTTACTTGTGTGCTTCAGGTTGTCGTAGTTATGGAAATTGAACTTGCCTACAAGTTCCTACAAACATAATATCAAAAAATTTATATATAGTCGATTTTGAACTGAAAACATGGTATTTCCTGGCTCAAAACTAGGCAATGGGCGAATCGCGAAAGCCTACATTGGAACCAATCGACCAACAGAGGTCTAGATAAGAGAGAGTAACAGCATTATAAAATCCTAATTTCTCAACGAAACCCTATGTTGTGAGTACTCATTTGAATCGTCTCGTCGAGACGATTCAAATGAGTACCAACAAAATAGGGTTTATGGCAGTATTGGTGAAATATTTAAATCTTAAATACGAATTACGCCCACTATCTGTAGGACCAATCAAATAATTCATTTAGCCCATAAGTGAATTTTGAATCATGACACTGGCCAACATTTCGTGAAGCATTTCTTTTGGTGTGACGACTTAAACGTCGTAACAACATCTTATTTAAGCTGTAGTTACGACCTTTAGGTCCCCATCCAAAGATTCTACAATTTGTTATATGCTACATGTCAAAAATGTAGCAAATTTAAACAACGCCGTTTAATATCTATGTCCAACTTCCTGTTGGAGGTCAGTGAACAGAACCAGCGATCCGATAATTACATCAACGAAAACGACCAAGTACCCAATATCAGGTGTGATTTATGTTATATATGACCCTATCCATGATTTAACCTTTAATTTCACATGTTAAACAAATCAATTGACCAAGCAGAAATTATCTAAATCATTTAAGTACAGGGTGTGACTGTCCAAGAATTTAATAATGCATGTATTCCTTTCATTTGTTCCCATCAAACCCATCTATCGTAATTTCATAATATGTCCTCATTTTTACGTCATAGTATATTGTTAATCTTTCAGCATGGTTATGGCGTGGTATCATTTTTTATTAAATCATCACATTCACTTAATTTTCATTCAGTGAAGGCAACATTGTAAAAAATATTTATTTTCAAATTGTTTTATTTGAAATGATTGTCTTATTGTTTTACCTTCATAAAATAAAGACATTATTATTATTATGTTCGCAAAGTGGCTATGCGGAGTACTAGTAGTCTGAACATCAACAACGTGCCTTTAGAAAATTGACTGATCTTTAAAAAAAGCCTTTGACTCCGGAGCTTTCTACAGAGCGACTATGATCAGACGGCACAGATGGCTGGTCCGAATCTTCCCCTGATCCACATGCGCGATTTTCGAAAATGTCGGGCTCATTTATGCACACCTTTTCTTGTGCGACCTGTTTTGGTCAAGGTTAGAAGAAGAGTTTTCTAAGTCAACTTTATAGGGCTTTAAAACCACTGATAGGATGTTGTTGCAGTATTTTTACCTCACAAAATTCCACGCCTCTACTGCTGTTACCCCACTGGTCTAGAGGTGGACTCCACGTAAATATACCCATCACATTAGGAATAACTAGTAACACCCCACCAGCAACACCAGACTTAGCCGGCAGTCCCACCTGGTATCAAAATAAAGCATGTTCTTATTTATTTCATCAGTACAGTTGTATATCGATGGCTTAAAGCAAAAACATAGTATGGTTCTATACATTGTATAGAGCCATACTATGTTTTTGCTCTAAGCCCTCGATATGTACATCTCTGAAGTTGCTCGCCGCTGTCAATCAAAATATCGACAAATTTAATCATTCATTTAGAACGGAAAAGATCTTTAAACCCAAACATGCATGTTAAGCATTTTTTGTTGATTTGGAGACATAAACGTCGTAACTAGTGCTTAACCAACCAACTATTTGCTTTTTTCATTCTCTGACGGCACATTTTACTTAAAAATGTCGTTAATTACCTAAGTCGAGCTGCAATGTTGGAGTCAATGGGCGTGGCTAATGATAAGCCAATTGTCATTAGTGACCTTTTAAATAAACGTACATCGACAGTTTTTACCTTACATTAACAAGGGGATCATGGCAGAAAAATATCGCCCAATCGAGTATTTTTACAATACACCTTAACATTGTCAAAATGGGATCCAGAGACTTATCAACAGTTTTTGTAGATGATCATCAGGAGTTATCCCATGCAAAATAGGAAATTAATGTGTTTGCATAGGCTTTGTATAAGCATTTCCGTTGACATAGCAAAGGATATGCAATCAGCTCCATACAATGGCTATATTTGAAAATTAATTGAAATCCTTGTTCAATGAAAATAAAAAGTAGTTGACGATACATCAAGTGAACAAGTGAAAGACAAACAAACCCAGAAAAAGTTCCATATACGCTTCTTTTGTAAGTCAGTGTATATTAGCTGTCCAAATAGTCCATTTGATACGCATCTAGTGTTCACAATAAGATTCATTCGAGATGGTCAAATGAAACAGTAAATACCATTTTACAGAAAATAGGGTTAGGGTTTGGTTGTGTTAAGAAAAGTCTTGAATGATGGCACCGGTGAGACATGACAACAAATGAAAAAGTAATTCAATGCTATATAAGGTATCATAAAGCTTAAACCACAACCAGACAACAAAATTGTAGACTGGTACAATTAAAAGCAATTCATAGACGACAATTTTAGTTTCCATTTTTTCCTGAGTGGCGCCAAAAAGCGGGAGCGTGTGGGAATGGATTAAGCAACAAATGTGTGAAACAAGAAATAAATACAATTAGCAGAATTCAGCAGATAGACGTTGAGAACGAGTAGTTTAAAAGAGCAACTTATTGTTAATACAATCAGAGTAAGTACAAATTAATATACTCTCCATTTTAATTTTATATTCATAATTCAAAATCAATGTCGTTTAAATCCATGCCTTGTATTCGACCCATCGTGGCTGTCAATCAAAGAATCAACCGCAAAACCAGATAATCTGTAGTTACGACGTTTAGGTCGCTAACCAACGGCTTCATTTTTTTGTATAGAGTATTGACCATAAATTTTGCAAAATAATATCGAAGAAGAACATTTTGTTGGAGTCAGTTGACGTAGCAAGCGAAATTAAATAGGCGGGGCAAGCGGAGTCAATGGGCGGGGTTAGCGATCCGGCAATTCGATTCATCTTTATATACATAGAAAAGATAACATTTCGATTGATCAGCGCGAACTAGTTGTAACTGCATATATGTTTATATACAGTTACAACTGTTTCGCGCTGAACCATTGATTCTGACTCGACATGAAATGTAAACTTGGTTTCTTTTTATGATTAATTATATAACGTTTTATTTTGATTACAACTATCGTTAATTGCAGGTATGTATGGTAGCTTTTATTTTAAAGTGATCATTTCTGTTAAGCTAAAAGGAATGGAATAACAATAGGATATAGTTTATTCACATACATCATGATGAAATAGTATTTTAGACAAGTGCTTTACATGTATGTTATGATGTGAATTTATTACAGCGATGAATGAGTTACTGGTTAGAATTGATTAAGGTGAAATTCCTTTGTTTGTTAATTGAAACCTCTTTGCAAACTTAGAATACCTGAAAGGCAAATTGCCCCGAGTAATCATACATGCCGCAAGAATGCATTAAGGACAGAGTATTTCTCACAGCCTCAGAGTTCAGAACTTTATCACCGGTTGTCGGACAAATACCGCCATTTGCAAGCGTGGCCGCCATGACAGCACCTGACTGAGCGGTCACTTCGATAGAACAGAGCTGTGAAAATATAAATTAAACAACGATTAAAGTAACGCATAGACATAACCTTAAAAGCGAATTGTCCAGAATAATCGTACATCCCACATGAATACATCAGGGACAATGTGTTCCGTACAGCATCCGAATCTAGAACCTTGTCACCAGTCGTTGGACAGATTCCCCCATTGGCAAGAGTGGCGGCCATAACAGCTCCAGACTGAGCAGTCACCTCAATAGAACAGAGCTGAAACGAACTAATGATACTAGAGATATTCACAAATAAAGAACATGTATAATTACAAAAAAATCATATTAGCCTCTCTTAACCTTTTCCTGTTCAATCCCTGGTTTTCACGTCCCTGTGATTTTACAATTGAGAACATATTTCAGAAAAAGAAGAAATTGCTTGAAAAAAGCAATTTCTTCTTTTTCCACTATATTCTTTTACCCTACTTAATGATTATTTTTCAAATTAAATCCTTTTTGAATTTTTGTTTGCAAAATCTTCGAACTTGGATAGGTCTAAAATTTTGCATAACAGGAAAGGGTGAAAATTCAATCTTATCCGTTTGAAAACTAAGGAAAAATTTATCATTAGAATGAATGTTCAGTTTTTGGCATTAAATGTATCATTATTGGTTTAGCTTCCGTCAATATACAACAAATATTCAGTTTCCCGTCATTATTAAAAGTTGTACGGCATACAGGTAAATGGTGAAAATAATAATAATAATAATAAGATGATATAAACACTCATACCTGGAAATAAAACTCCAGTGTCTCTATTAAATCAGCCTCGGGAGGGAAACACTGTAAAATGATAGGGGCAAAATTAAATAGAAATACTTTGATCATAAAACAAGCTTGCAAAGAATGAACGACATCAAGTTTGAAACATGAAAATAAAGAAAACTTGTCAAAGAAATCTCAAATTTTTGTTTTCACTGGCTTTCGTATGTAACTTTGTTAGCGTGCTAATATATGATATAATTTAAACTATTTCACGAATAAGAGTGTATAGTCTTGAAATTTAGAGTCTGAATGTCTTTATATACAATTTCATAATTTGCAACACTGTTAATTGGATACAAACAAATCTAACAACCAGAAAGTACATTGCAAAGACAGCAAACAAATAGCCTTACGTGATTTTCTCTCATGTAATATCCTAGAGCAAAATTCCTGTCAGCTGTAGCCCTCTCCGACAAATACCTGAAAGAAAAGCCAGAGCACTCAATAGTTTAAGCTCCGCACATCAAATTTAATAAATCTACACAAGGGTTGGCAAAATTAAATATACTTGTGTCTATCAAGATTCTAGAATTGACGGGTCGCCGGCAACATCCACTGACCCCCCAACATGACTGTCGACACTGGTTACCAGGGGTCTACACTAACTGTGCTTCAATGGGATCCCATCGGAATCCCTTCCTATTAATTCAGGGTTTCCTCAAGATAATCAGGGATCCCTCCTTGATATACATTAACTCGTTCACAATCCTGCCCGTCTAAGCCTAACTTGAAAAACAAGCTTCGGAAAACATTGTGAAAAAATGGAAAATGAAGAAATTGCTTATTACAAGCAATTTCTTCATTATCCAGAATGTTTTGTACAAAATCAAGCACACAAAAAATTTGGAGCATAAGTTGATACATTAAGATCTATTGTACTGGAGAAATATTGGAGAATCCATACGGAATCCCTAGCCTTAGATTGCTGGGGTCCCTTCCAATCTTCAGGGATCATCGGGGTCCCGGTACACTGTTAGTGTCAACACATGGGTACAAGCGACATTATTGTATAAATCGTGTGGTCAGTGACATAAAATAAAAGGCAAACCGTTGATATGCGGCCTAAATGTAGTTCTTTTTGCGGTTTGAATAAGCTACAGTTACGACGTTTAAGTCGTCAAAACAAGAAAATGCATAACAAAAATGTCTAAGGTCAAAGTTCTCTTTCGGTCGAAATGAATGGTTTGATTTATCAAAATACATTTTGACTTACACCGACGATCCGTCAATTCCAACAGCTTATGTTTTCGTTTTTGTAGTAGTAGTTGGTGTTATTTTTTCATGCCTCCTCGGAAATAACTGAGTTGGGATTTATTTTGTATACTTTGGTAAAGTAATTTCATAAAGAAACTACCTTAAACTTGTGCCATCGACTTATTTGATATATTTCAATGGTTTTTATCTCAGTTAATAAAAATTAAAAGAAATGAAGAGAATTTTTCAAGGATTTATAAAGTAAAAAACAGCACCAACTTTTTCTGTTTTGTTTTATTCGTTTGGCTGTTTGCTTTTCAAATGTCCTAACTACAGCTTTATTAAAGATGTGGTTACGACAATTTTCTCGCGCACCAACGATGTAGTCTAAGATCGAGTAAGAATTTCAATGGGCGGACCAAGCCTAGTAAATATAGCTTTATTCAGATTGTATTTACGTTAATTTAATTGACCAGTCGCGACTTCAAATCAAGGAATCAACAAACCAATGAAATAATTTATTCAGTCCGGACTTGAGCTTTCAACTCCGACATTGGCCGCCATTTTTAAAACAATTTTTTGTTGGTTTGGTGACTTAAACGTTGTAACTACAACTTATTCAAGCTGTAGTTACCACGTTTAGGTCGCAAACAAACCATTTTACTTTTTTGTTAAATGCTACAGGCCATAACTTTTGTGCCAGCGATTGGTCAATTCTCGTCGAAACACTATGTTTGTGGTACTCATTAGAATAGACACAAACAAAAAGGTCATGTCAACCATATAGGAAGTTCGTAAAATATCGTAACACATCAGACCGCACAAGTTATACAGCTGAAAACTACTTAAACATGTCGCTCTTTGAAAATTGCCCACGTCTAGAAAGTTGCTATTGCATACTTTATATACTGATCGAAACTAAAAAATATCTATAATTTATACTGCAAAATGTTCAATGTTTGACAGAATTTATTTCAAATTAGGATGTGACTTTTTTGAATTGTATTTGTAAATCTTAGTTCGAGCTGATAGGTATGTTACTGAATTATGGGCGATGAAAAAGCCTTCGAGACATTTTCGAAAACCTCTCTCTCTTGATGAAATTATCAATTGGTTTTCTGAGGGATTCCATGCTCGCTTAGAATGATAATGAGGCGTTAATCAAACCGATCTAGTAAGGACGCGTAAAATATTCCGCTTCATCCGTCCTGTACCATGTCAAATGGGCCCAAGGCAATTTGAACTGTCATCTTGTTCGAGATTGACCTCATACTTACACCGAATTGTTAAATGCCACATGTTCCTGACCAGCCAACCTCTTTAATTGTTCCATGGCCTGAAATGTAAACGATAATCCACAGAGTAGGATATATAAAAGGTGTTTGTGTACAAAATATACAATCATCTGTTTTTGACATATGTTCTGGTAAAAATAGTGGTAGTTAAGCTTTTTTGACAATTTTGATAACTAGAAGTGGTTATTCGTGCAGCTCATTGCGAAAACACTCCTTTTGAATTCTTTTGGAGAATATGAGTTAGAAAAACAACATAAAAAGGAGAGAGACTGCTTGTTCCACATTGCACAACTATACAGATGGACCGGTTCAATCTTGCACACTCTAAGTAAAAAAATGTTACTTTACTATTGGGGTCTGCAAAGTTAAACTGACTTATAAGCCTCTTTCTTCTTGTGTAAATTGTTATCATTTTTTCAACATATCTCTTTACTTTCGTAGAATTCATATCTACAAAAACAAGAGCACCTCCCACGGGTGCCAACGCTCGGGCGCAGTTGCTGGATAATGCAAAAAAGTCAAAAAGGGGCATAACTCTTATAAAAACGCTTTTAGAGTTGTTCCCCTTGATAGTTTAGATAGCTCTGGTGATAGTCAATACACATGCCAAGTTCCATGAGGATATCTTCAATAACAACCGAGATATGACAAGGTTAAAGTGTGTCACGCCAACGCCAACGCTGACGCGAACGACGCTCAGGTGATGACAAACCTCGGGTTTTCTCCGAGAACAGCCGAGCTGATAAAAAACTAGCAACCATTAGAAAAAATGTCTAAGTCTATTGACACCTGTAAAATATTGATTATGGATAGTTGTTAATTAATGTAGTTTTCCAAGACGGCAAACACTAAAAAGGGAGTACGCAAATGGAAGACAAAAGGGTCTTATATCCTAGATCCAGTTCAATAACAACAAGGAATACCTAAATCACTGTAAATACCATATTAGGTATTATTTTAAGGATATATAACAATAAGGATGCCCGATTTGACCGCGTAGAGCAGGTCAAGCAACTAAAAATGACATTATCGACAAATGGATAACTAATACGATGTACAAACATTACGCCGAACCCTGTTTCTGTATAGGAAAACAGACTGTTCGTGAATTTGGGAATAAATCACCGATACCATTCGAACTGTTTGCATGTATTGATAAACCTTATTGAATATTTGTAGTTCGTTGTAAATTGACTGAAGAAGAAGGCATGCGATAAAAGAATAATGATCCTAAGCCATTTAATCACCAAAGGTAACGTTTCTCTTTTAATTAATTCAAGGTGTGAGTTGAAGTACAGCGAAACTATTATAATCTATTTCGTGAATTTGTTAAGGCGATTACAGATAGATGAATTGCCATGATCTCTATACATTACCTGGTTAAGATATCTCAAATCAGGTTCGTCAGGTTTCGGAGGCTAAAAAGGAAAATGTTTCTGGTCTCCATTGGGACGTTTTCAGATGCAAATAATGCTTTTTAAAATGATTTTCACGTAACCGATCTAATTAGATCTTTGATCAACTTTCGAATCGATACTTTCAGGTGTTGAAATATTAGGACCTTGTAAGGAGTGAAGCCAAGCCTCCGATAGTTTAAGGGCTTAGTGCAACACTGTCGTTAGTGCCCATATATATAGACACTTACGGCAATCTTTCAGTAAGCCATCGAAATTGGGGTTCAAAATTTGACAGATATCAAAGCTAAAGAGAAAGGCGTATTTGATCTTATCGCAGATCAGGATCCGTTTTCATCAACCCAGTCTATATCACCGTTAAATCTTTGAAAATCTAATCGGTCGATATAGTTATCTCTTCCAAACACACCTCTTATTACAATGCATTTAATCTTTAACCCTTTCCTGTTTTGCAAAATATAAGACCTACCCAAATTCAAAGGATTTACAGACAAAAATCTAAAGTGGATTTGATCTGAAAAGTAACCATTCAGTAGGGTAGAAATATTGTAGAAAAAGAAGAAATTGCTTGTCACAAGCAATTTTTTTTCTTCAATATTTTCACAACATTAAAATCACAGGTACGTAAAAACCAGGGATCAAACAGGAAAGGGTTAATAGAACCAGTGAGTTAGACTAGTTGTTGAGCATAAAAAACTTTTTAACGTATCTAAAGGATAAAGAATACTCACATAATCAAATCTATCAGCAATCACCATACCCTTCTTCAACAAAGAGGAGATAACAATAGCTCCAGCATTGATCATTGGGTTATGGGGCTTATCTATAAGAAGAAAAAAATATTATTGAACATCTATTTACGCGATTCATTCGTGTTTTGTACGTTTTCAAGATTCAAAAGCAAGTTAATTAATGAATATTTTCATAGAAGGAGAATATTTTTTATGTGGAATTTTCAAACTAAAGAAATGCAATTACAAAATTAGTAAATGTCCACGAGCCTTAATTATAATGTCAATGATATAACAACTGAGTTTTTTTTATTTAACCTGGCACAACAGTTTACCTCAGTTTGCCCTCTACACAAAGTATATGTTTCGGGTTTCACACAGTTAAGAGCTGAGACTTTATGTTTGAGTCGATTGGATAGCCGCTCGAATTGAGATCGGTGGGAAAATGCACGTCAAATCTTACTTTTGTTGCATTAAACGTTAAAGGTATTCGATATATAATAAGACTTACGTTGATAATCAAGTGTAAGTTCATTAAAGGATCGACCACTGGGCTCCTGACCAACGTACTTATGGACGGTTTCAGGTGAAAGGTCATTCAGAGTGAAGGCGTAGTTGAGTGGTTTGACGACTGATTGTAGACAAAATGGAATGTCGGTGTCCCCGAGATCATATCTTGAGAAATGAAACAAAGAAAAATTAAACAATTAATACATAAAACAATTAGAACGTATAGATTTGATTGATCATCTAAATATCTCTTTCCTTCTTTAGTTGCTTATGCCGATCTAATAACGAGCAAGTCTCTTGAGAACTATCTTTTATTATATACCTTGCTGTGAAATCTTGGAATTTCTCAGTTTAATAAATTTTGATATCGTCACTGGAGTGACGATAACACTTTTCAGTTTCACTCTCTGTAATAAATCTTTGATCATGTATTCATCCGCACTTTTTCAATAGACCTTCTCTCTATCAAATAGATTGGTTTCGATAAAAGAAATAAAATGATAAGATATATAATAAATAGAATAATCAACTTGTTATTCCAGATATGAAAAAAAATATTTCACTCGGATGCGTTGTTAGGCGTTAAAAAACCCCGTGCTAGGCACTCGTTTTTTCAACGTCTAACAACGCATCCTCGTGAAATATTTTTTTCATATCTTGAATAACAAGTTGATTATCCTCGATTTATCTAATTTGGAATGGCTACCGAGCCTGATCCCTAGAGTTAGGACAGTAACGTTTATCATAAAGTCAAATGAAATAATAAAATGATAATAAACAAAAGTAAACAGAAGCAATATTACATGTAACCCTAACCAAACTCAATAAATACTTTTTACTTACTCTTTGGCCGATTTCTTTGCAACCGAAATGATAGAAGGAAATTTTATAAGTTCATTTGGTCCTACACTTTAGCAAATTTCTACAATTAACAAAACATTTTTTAGTGAATATATCCATGTAAACCGTACCTTTGTCCGTCTATTGTACAAATAGAAACACCCCAATATTTCTTACTGACCCGGGCTAATTGTGGAATGTATTGAGCAGGCTGAAAGTAAAATTGTATTTATATAATACACAATTACAGTAAAACTGAGATGGTTAGAACCATAAAGGTTCTAGGTTATTAATATATCTTTAACCCATACCAACACAATCCCGCCTTTTTACGCTCCTCCTGAAAAAAAGCGTTGGAAAACATTAAGGCAAATAAAGAAAATGCTTTGGACCAGTCATGTACGTTTTTGGTTAGGAATTGGTTAATTGTTATTAAAATTAACATAACTCAACCTTGCACATTAAAAACCTCGAATGTACATTGATTAATAATGTATGGTGTAGAAAGCATGATGGAAGGGCATATGACCTTGAATAATCCGATTTATCGGTGTAGCCAACATTGCAAAGGTCGAGAAGCAGCAGAATGTGCAGATCGCGTAGATTTAAATAATAATGCGTTGGTTAACCCTTTCCTGTTCAACCACTGTTTTTTAAGTCCCTGTGATTTTATTACCGAGAAAACATTGTACAAAAAGAAGAAATTGCTTGTAACAATCAATTTCTTCTATTTCCACTACATTTTCTATCCTACTGAAAGCTTATTTTTCAATTTAAATCCACCTTATGTGACAATTTTTTATCTGCAAAATCTTTGAATTTGGATAAGTCTAAAATTTCCCAAAACAGGAAAGGGTTAACTAAGTAAATGGAATAAATGATGTTGCGTCTCATGTCTACAAACTTGTGTGGGTATTACTCAGGCCCGAACGAACGATGGGCTATCGGAGTTTGATGGCAGGTTTGAAAGAGATGGTAGTTAGGGTTCCTTGTTGTCTTAAAGTTTTAGCGTTGAACCTCTACCCATTAAAACACCATCCCGCTACTTGGCTTACTGAGAAATAAAGTTGGAAAACATTGTTGAAAAGAAGACTATTTCTATTACAAAATTAACTGTACCATAGGGCACTTTTTTTCAAATCACGTGCACTATTAATTCTCGTCTAACTTGCTTTGATTCGGACAAGTCTAAAATGTATCGTCGTGGACGGGGTTACATGATAAGCCACTAGATTTGAAAACTTCCTATTGGCCGGTTGTTACCAACGAGAATGACATGATGCAAAATTTACATTTCAAATGAAAACGTGGTGGCACGTCACCCAACCACAGAAACGTTATCGCGGCTAAGCTACAAAATCGCAACAATGACATAAATAAGCTGTATTTACGATGTTTTGATACGACATGGACAGTGCAGACGTTCTCTTAAACACTTACCGTGCCTTCAAAATTGGATTTACATTTATCATAAATGTCGTCTATGATTTCTGTGAAGGTTTTCCACTCCGGGATTACAAACTGGTTCTTGAGAGCCTTGGATATGACAACAACATTGTCAGTAACACAACTGAAATGAAACATGACATGATAGACAGATCGCTGGCCACGCCCACATACCTACGACAGACACTTCGACTTAAATATCAAAAGTCTTAATGTACAAAATTCAATGTCAATTACATGTTACAAAACAATCAAATGGATGGTTGGTGACCTAAACGTCGTAACTTCAACTTGAATAGGCTGTATTAACGATGTCTAAGACATAGGCTGTATTAACGATGGACAAGATCTGTCATGTGAATTTCTTTTAGACAAACTCATCTTTCATTTGAATTTCTTTGAAGCAAACTTATCTGTCATGTGAATTTCTTTGAGACAAACTTATATGTCACGAGAACTTCTTTGAGAAAAACTTATCTGCAACGAGAATTTCTTTGAGACAAACTTATCTGCAGCGAGAATTTCTTTGAGACAAGCTTCATTGTCATGGGTATTTCTTTGAGACAAGCTGGTCTTAACCGATTCCAAAACAAAGTAAGTAAGCGACTCCTGGCGACTTTAATAACTGTTGTTTTCTAACAGAAGCAAATACAATATTGGCGTGCTGAAAATACCCTAAACGCCGTAATTACAGCATTATCCAAGCTGTATTTAAGACATTTTTATCGCCCAACGACGAGTTGTCTTTAGGGTTTGTAGTCTAAAGTACCGTTAGGAAGAAAAATGTTTCCTTGTTAAACCATTTAAACATAATGGACGCTTTTGGACGCCCCTCAAGTAAAACACAGGGAAAACATTGTGAAAAATAAAGAAATTGATTATAACAAGCATTTTCTTCATATTACACAACGTGTTCTATCCAGAAAGTTGAAAAAATATAAAGTTTCATAACATTTAAATTACCGTCTGCAACTTCTTTTAATTTGGACCAGTCTAAGATTTTGTCGTCTAGTAATGGGTTAACAAAGTCCATTAAATAGAAATGTTTAGACTCTGATCAGGTTGTGCAGTATTACAAGGTCGACACTTTTTGCACATCCGTGATAGTCCGTTTTCGCAATACGGATAAAAATAAGAAAGAGAATTTCCTTCGAATTTCCGTTTATACGAGAAGTATAATTATGAATAAAACGGAAAGTCAGAATAGAATTCGGTCAATGAAATGGACTGCTGACCATGACGTAAATAAATTATGACGTACAAAACCCATATATCACATTCACCGTGACGATGCGAAACCCTTGGACATTATTCATTTATGTACTATTTTCGATTAACCTTTTTTCTTGCATTGGTGCCTAAGATTTCCGTACAAGCATAAACTCTTGGAAAACACTCGAAAATTCTGATTAGATTATTCTCTATTCATTGTTCCTAATATATAAAAATGACAAACTCTATAGATATGCATGCAGCAAAGTGCGAAGTCCGTCCGTCTGTCTGTCAGATCTAAACCTACCCCTAGATCAAACTTATCAGTCCATATTCAGGTGTCGTTTGGACATCGTGTCGACGTGTTTTCCTGTTTATGTGTAGGTTTTTGGTAGCGACTAATGGAATCCGTGATTGCTGAGTTAAGTACACCGAAATTACAAAGAATAATTACTAGTTACCCATCAGGGATAACCTTTATATCGACTTCCCTTTCTTAAGGTTCGATATATTGACTACAGATCACTATATATAATGCCTTATTCAAGCTGCAGTTACGGCGTTTAGGTCGTAAAACCAACGGTTTGCCTTTTATATTGTGTCACTGACCACATATTTTACAACTAGAACAAGAGGTGCTTGAGCGCCTGTATCGCTCTATAGGCCTGATTGTACTGATTCAGCAATTGTGTTTTCAGGAATTCATTATAAACCGAATCATATTCACCATGTGTCAAATAAATCTTGTCAATCAAATCTTGTGATATTTTAAACGTTGCATTGTTTTACAAAAGTCGGTTCATTCACTGAGTCAGATGAAAAAGGTATTACATTTTTTTTAAAAAATCGCTGTATACCATTTATGGACATTAGCAACGACCATAAAAGCTATGTTTTCAACCAATCAAAATTAATTGATGGAATCAAAAAAAGAGTCACCAGAGGATCATTCCAGTGAAATTTTGTTGAATTCCATCCACTGATTTCTGAGAAGATTTTTAAAGGTTTCACCATATATGGAAATTATCCCCGCCCTTTAACTTATTCCCACACAATGACACCCCCAAGAAAACATTTATGAAAACATTGTGTTAAAATCTAGAAATTGCTTGTAACAAGCAATTTCTTCATTTAACACAATGTTTTCTATCAAGATAGTTGAAAAAAAAAAAAAAAAAAAAAAAACCGCTAAAATTTCTTTAACTTTAAATTGACAGCTGCAACTCCTTTCAATTTAGACCAGTTTGAAATTTTGTCGTCTGGTGATGGGTTAAGCCATCTTTATTATCCAATCAAAATTCCTTGGGGGAATCTGATGAAGGGTCAACTAAAGATCATTCCTGTCAAATTTGGTTGAAATCAATCGATTGTTTTTTTGAAAATAAGATTTTCAAAGCTTTCGCCATATATGGAAATTAGCCCCGCCGATGAAAGCCGTGTTTATCATCCGATCAGAATTCTTTGAAGGAATCTGATAAAGGGTCACACAATTATCATTCCTGTAAAAGTTTGTTGAAAACCACCCGCTGGTTTCTGAGAAAAAGATTTGTAAGGTTTCACAATAAATGGAAATTAGCCCTGACCATTAAAGCCATGTTTTTCATATGATCAAATGTCTTTGAAGGAATCTAATATAGGCCATCCAAGGATCATTTTCAATGAAATTTGGTTGATTTCTGTTCAGTACTTTCTGAGAAGAAGATTTTAAAGTGAAAGTTTACGGACGGATGGGTGCACGGACGGACGGATGCATGGAGGAACGTATGACTGACACAACGCCATGACAATAGCTCACTTGCTTTCAGCCAGTGGAACTAAAGTAGTTTTAGTACCGCAGTCAAACTACCATGTCGGTGGTCAGTGTATTTGTGTTTTTTGTTTTGTTAGTTTGTTTTTGCTTTTTTGTTTGTTTTGAGTTCGCTTGGGTTTTATTTAATGTTATTGTTTCTACCATTTTGAGTATTAAAGGAGAGAATTACATAATTTTCCCCAAATAGGTACAGGCGTACTATATTTACCATCAGCAATAAATAATAAATGATGGCTCATCTGAGGTGAAGTCCCTTATAATGAGGGGTCGAATAATAATCAACATAGTAACTCTGTCATGTTTACTTTGTTGATGTTTATACCGCCTAGATAAAAACAACAACAGAACAGTGAACAGTGAAATAATTAAAATCCTATGTTGTTGGCGCTTCTAAGAATCGTCACGACGAAATTCGTTTTGATAAGTGACTACCAACAACAAAGAATCTAGAGGAAAATTGTATTTTTTAACATAGACGTCAATATTTTCCCTCTATCACAAAGCATCAATAAAACTGTTTACTTGACCGACTTTCCGCTGGGTGTTCAAAGCAGTATTGTTGAAATCCGATGATTTTAAAGTAAACATGTTTTAACCCATTCCTGTTTTTCAAAATTTTAGACTGGTCCATTTCAAAGGAAGTTGTAGTCTTCATTTAAAAGTTGGTGCAATTTGAAAAATAACCAACCTAAAGGTTAGAAAATATACATTTACAAGCATTTCTTCTTTTTCCACAATGTTTTCTCAAGTATAAAACTAAGGGGGCGTGAATGGTCTTAAAACATTCCGGTATTTGGTGGGTGACGCACTTTATCAATCTCGTCCTTGGCCAATATTCTGATGGCTGATTATCAAAACAGTTTGAAAGTTAATTTCTCTTAGCCAGCTGTATTTTCATATAACGAAGTGCTATAAAATTTTATATAAGATTTACGAATATATGAGATTGAGCGTTTGGATCAAATCTAGGTTAACCCATTCACAAACAGCGACTCTTTTTGACGCCCCTCAAGGAAAAAACATTAAGAAGACATCTTGTAAAATGAAGAAATTGCTTGTAACAAGCAATTTCTTCATTAAACACAATGTTTTCTGACGAGAAAGATGAAAAAAAATCTAAAATTTCATAAACTTTAAATAACAATAAAACTGTTTACTTGACCGACTTTCCGCTGGGTGTTCAAAGCAGTATTGTTGAAATCCGATGATTTTAAAGTAAACATGTTTTAACCCATTCCTGTTTTTCAAAATTTTAGACTGGTCCATTTCAAAGGAAGTTGTAGTCTTCATTTAAAAGTTGGTGCAATTTGAAAAATAACCAACCTAAAGGTTAGAAAATATACATTTACAAGCATTTCTTCTTTTTCCACAATGTTTTCTCAAGTATAAAACTAAGGGGGCGTGAATGGTCTTAAAACATTCCGGTATTTGGTGGGTGACGCACTTTATCAATCTCGTCCTTGGCCAATATTCTGATGGCTGATTATCAAAACAGTTTGAAAGTTAATTTCTCTTAGCCAGCTGTATTTTCATATAACGAAGTGCTATAAAATTTTATATAAGATTTACGAATATATGAGATTGAGCGTTTGGTTCAAATCTAGGTTAACCCATTCACAAACAGCGACTCTTTTTGACGCCCCTCAAGGAAAAAACATTAAGAAGACATCTTGTAAAATGAAGAAATTGCTTGTAACAAGCAATTTCTTCATTAAACACAATGTTTTCTGACGAGAAAGATGAAAAAAAATCTAAAATTTCATAAACTTTAAATTGTCGTCTGCAACTCCTTTCAATTTTGACCAGTATAAAATTCTGTCGTGTGGGAATGGGTTAAGTAGAAGGTAACAAAAACATCCGATGAGTGCGTATTTATCTGCAGAATTAACGGATCGCCGTGGACGATGAAAATCATTTAACCAATAAAATCATTTATCTCGATCAGAGGTGATCTTTAAACTCCGACGTTAAATAAATTATCTTTGTTGGTTTGGCTACCAAGAGGTGGTTACCACATATTATTAAGGCTGTAGTTACGACATTTAGTTCGCCAATCAACGATTTACATTTTATTCTATGTCCTGCCATGGCCGCATAAGCCTTTTTTACAAAATAATATTTGAGCGCGTGCGTGACATTTCCAACCATTACGCATGTGCGCCAAGTAAAGTCTCAGATCAGCCTGTGCATCTGCACAGTCTGATCAAAGTCTCCACTCTGCGCTCTGTAGATAAATGCAGACCTTAAGCTTCTTTAAACAATCAGCGAATGTTCTAATTGTCCCGAATGGCTGTCCAGGGTGCTCAATGTGTGCGAGTCACGCACATGCGAAATGGTTGAAAATGTCACGCATAGGCTCATATATTACCTCTGTCAAACTACCATGTCGGTGGTCAGACGGCATGACCAGCGATCAATCATTTGTGACATGAGAACAAAACAAACTCTAACATTATAACAGAGTTGTCTGGTTTTTGGTAAAATTTGCTCATAAAAAAGGTCGAAATCAATGCGCAGGAAAATAAAGGATAGTCCAAGATCTACTGGCCAGTGTATATATGTAAAGGGTGCCTGTTGATATCTGTACCAAATGATTGAAGGGTATACATGTGTTTATTGAACCTTGAAGGAGAATCACCGACCCAGACATTAAAAGGGTAAAGCCCTCATTTCTGTTGACCTTTTCAGTGTTCGGGTTGCACATACAGAGAAGTTCTCGTAATGCCCAAATCGGATTGAATCTCTTAAATATGTGTACTTTGAGATATCCATCCTTCGATATATTTTACATATTTGGTACACAGCCACGGTTAAAAATGTTTGTCTTTTTGGTTAGAAAACATTGTGGCTAAAGAAGAAATTGCTTGTTGCAAGCGATTTCTCCATTTTCCACAATTTTTAAAAAAGGTTTTCCTTGAGGGGCGTCAAAAAGCGTGATTGTTTAGGTTGATTGATTGAAAAGGGTTTAACACCACTTATAACAGTATTTCAGTCATATCTCAGCGGCTGGAGCACCTAACAATGAATTCCTGGTATTTCTCACACCAGTAGTACCACTACACCCTTTCCTAGCCTCCGCTGCTATCACACTTGAGATAATCGTAAAAACGCAAATTCGGTATGAAGATGGAAAGTTATAGTCACTGTAACAAATTTATTTTGTGTCATCTGTGCTATTATCTCTTGTCTATTGGAACTGAGTATATTTATAAGGGCCCATAACTTCACATCGACATAAATAGTGATTAGGGATAAATTAAGACGAGATAACAAGAATCTTTTCGTATGAAGAATTTCATTTCGGTTGCTTACATGCTTCCAGATTGCATCGTTCCAGCAGTAAGGCTATAGTTATACTTAATAGGTATTGCGTATATGGACTAATAGTTCTGGTGAATTACTTAAACATTTTCAAATTTGAAAAATTTTAGACCTGTCCAACTTCAAATTTTCAAATATGTGAAAAATGATCATTCATTAGGGTAGAAAATATTGTGAAAAAAGAAGAAATTGCTTGTCGAAATGTTTTCTCAAGTATTAAAACGCAGGGACGTAAAATTCAAGGGGTTGAACAGGAGATAATACGAATGTCATCTTACCAAATCGAACGATAAAGATGAAAATAACCTGAAAATAACGAATGGAAAACTGAGAGACTTTGCTTCCTATATAATAACTTTACAAGCCAAAAAAGAAAAAAACCGGAATTCGCTCAAGTCTTAGCATCGTCCGGTACGTGTAAATTTAGGAATTGCACTTTATAAGTAATTTCTTCCCTTCCATGATTATTTCCCAAATAAAGATTGGTGGAATTATATAAAGCCGAATGTTTGGTGAAATTCAAACTTTAGTTACGACCTTTAGGTCGCCAACGAACCGTGAAATAATCATAAACTTCAAGAAATGAAAAAAAAAAAAAATGTGGAGCTAATACCATAAGTTATAGCCAAAGATATTGAAATGGGTGGATGGACGTTTGATAGTGTTTGGGTTTGAATTTCGGTCTTATCTTGAAACCTGAAACCTGTCAATGGGCACTGGCCGGTCGGTAAAGGACAATTAACTGCAAATCCAGTAAACACAAATATGTAAATACATACGGGAACCTTTAACCAAATACGATCAAGTCAAGCCTTTTACTTGGTGAAAATCTAAAGTAATATAAAAACGCTGAGAGAAATTTTGGAAAGTTTGATAAGTAAGATATAAGATCATTGACATGCAACAGATAAAAGAAGATAAATGCTTACTCGGTGAACAAAACGTCGCAACCATAGCTTGGATAAGTTGTTAGTCGCCAAATTAGCAAAACTTTTTAACATAAATATCGGTGGTCTCCTGTCACTTACGGACGAATTAAATAATTTGATTGGTTAACCGATTTTTAACTGCGAGTGGCGACCCGTTAATTGTCGATTGATTTGTGGAATGGAGAGTCCGGTCGATAACCATCGTAGGCCCGTTATATGCATGAACGCGTTTTATCTCCAATTCCGGTAATACTGAGATTGATTTGAATTCGAATTACATGCTTGTTTTTATTTCTATATACGATTTCATCGTTTTAAGGGCCTAAAATGTACTCTTATACTGCACCACGATGACTTAGTTCTAAGGTGCAAAGCAACAGTAAGTGTTCCGAAAATATATATATGTTTTTACTACATTATTGAACTGAATCCGGTCGATGAGCGACATGTGTAAGGTGAAATTATCTCTACTTTTTTTCCCAAAAAATTTAGACATTTCCAAATTCAAAGGAGTTGGAGACGACATTATAAATTAAGTACAATTCAAGAAGTAAACATCCTATGCAATAGAAAATAGAGCGGAAAAAGAAGAAATTGCTTGTTATAAGCAATTTTTCTTTTTTTCACAATGTTTTCTTCGGTATAATATCACAGGGACTTAAGAAAAACAAGGATTGTTCGGGAAAGGGTAAATGAAAATCTGATTCAACCGGGTCTTTCATGTTCTGTAAACACACCCATCATGCTGATTACTGTGTTTATAACCAAACTAAAGACTTTTGTAGCAGCTTTTTGACTTACTCATGAAAGGTCTCTCTGTCCACCATTCCCCTCAACTCGTTCTCATCGTGCATCTGTCTCTCTAGAACCTTTCGAAACTTGGTCATTGTTTCTTTCAGTCTGTAGTCTGAATCTTTCAAGCCGGTTTCCTCGAGAAGCTGAAATGAATGTTTTTATCTGGAATGGAAGAGTTTTCACGACTCAACCCTACTGCTGCTCGGCGATTTAAACTTTATGTAAGTTTATACTTGGATGCTCGTCATGATATTAGAGATGTACAAATTATAGTGAGTGATCAAAGGTCAATTTCGTCTATATTTGTATAGAAAAAATGACCTTTGAACACTCACTATAACTTGTACATCTATAACTGATCGCTGGCCACGCCTAATGAGTTCCGAAATGAAGTTCCGCTTAGATACTTAACGGTGTCATTTTGAGAAAAAAAAATACTGCCAGAATCATGCAATAAACAATTAAACTTATTGGTTGGAGACATAACCGCCATAACTACAATATGAATTCTAATATATTTAAAATATAAATCATATTTCAGAACATGGCAGATATCATAATTGTTAAAGTCCGTGATGGGATAGGACAATGTATGTAGTTAAATTTTCGGATCGCTCGCCAGGCCCTCTGTCATCCGACAAGGCTGTTTGACTGAGATATCGATCCCCGGCGGCGGCAAATATCCTTTCCGACATTTCTCTTTCACCAATGGGTTGATGATATGACTGAAATACTGTTAACATTGGCGTTAAGCCCCAATCAATCAATCAATCAATCAGTCAGTCAATCAATCAATCAATCAAACAAACGGCTTTAGTTTTCAAAATATAAAGTCTAGACCATATAACAAGTTGTTGGTTTGCGAAGTGAACGTCGTAACTACAGCTTAAATAAGAATTAATTACAATGTTTATAATCGCCTAAACAGCAAAAAGTCTCGCCATAAAATTGGTTGTCCAATCCTTTTTCGTTTGGTATCGATGGTAACTTAACAGGAAAACCAAAGAAGATACAGAAATTTGAAATCACTTGCTTGCTACCCAGTGGTCCCAGAAATATCTATGCAAGCTTACGTTAGTTGCGGGAAAAAAGAAAACAAAATACTTTTAAAAAAAGTTTCTATTCAAAATTTGACTTAATTTTTTTAACGGTGGTTATAAGATACACCTTTATCCTAAGTACTCACATTTTTAAATTTGTCGATAGAAACTTTTTCATAGTGGTCACATAGAAAGCCAAATAGCTTGTCTTCAAAATCCTCCATCCCCGAGGCCAATAACTCTCTGTAACATAGAACGGTATGCTCCTTAACCCATTCTCACACAACAAAATTTTAGACTGCTCCAAATTGAAAGCAGTTGCAGACGACAATTTACAGTTTATCGATTTTTAGTACTTTTTTTTTTATTATTTTTCAACTTTCTTGGTAGAAAAAGTTGTGAAAAATGAAGAAATTGCTTGTTACAAGCAATTTCTTCATTCTTCACATTTTTTCCAAAGCTTTTCATCTTATGTCGTCTAAAAGCGTCAATGGACTGAGAATGGTTAAATATGGTCAGTTAATAGTTTAACACATTGCCAGACGATGCAATATTGTAGACTGGTCCGAATTCAAAGGAATTGTAGGCGATATTTCGAATCGCGCTAACATTTGAAAATAAATGTCCAATAAGGTTGAAGATGACTAAACAAAGTTTGATAAATTGAAAAAAAGGCCCATACGAAGTGGTAAACATTGTGAGAACGTAGAAATTGCTTATAATAAGAATTTTCTCTTTTTAGCTTAAAGTTTCCCGTGACTACATCTCTTCAAAGAGTCAATATGCTTCATTATGTGGTAATAGATAAATACTGACGATTTACAAATCTTCGTTGGGCATGCAAAATGTCGTAACTAAAGTTTTAACATAGCTGAAATTAGGAATTTTGCACGCCCAACGACCGAATGTTCTTATTGCATTATTTTGATTTCCAGGGTGCTGATTGTTTGCACTTGTAAAATTGTTGTAAATGTCACGCATAGGCTCGAATCTTTAGAAAAATGTCATTACTTACTCTAGTCCCTCCTTCCATTCTTTTAGATTTGATAATCGTCTTTTCATTGGCGGTTTAATTTCTTCTGGTGAAGAATCGCCCATTTTGATAAGTCTGGGCTTTAGGTCCGATTCGAATTCTTAAAACACAGGACCAATTAAAAAACCTGAAAATATTCCCTTTTCAAAACGCAACGTATACAAATATATAACAGAGTTAAATGAACCACAGTTAATCGTTTTTGTGTGTGTGTGTTTTCTTTCTTTCTTTTTTTGTATTTGTTTATTCCAAATTTAATGTTGAACGAAGCCGTTTATCTCCTGTTCTATATTTTGTAAGCATCTTCGGCTCGATCTGTTATTATTGAGAAAATAGCGGGCAATCCTTTCTACTATAACAATCCATTTCACTGTTTATTTAACATAATACCCATGCTTTAAACCGAGCAAAAACTATATTCCTTATTCATTTTAATTTTCAGTGTTTAACAGATTAGACAATAACCAAGAAGTGATGTCTGGGAATGCCAATCGTAACTTATTAAACCTTTAAAACGTATCATCGGAATGTTTACAGAGGGGTAAAAGGATAAATATATACGGCTGGTCAAACTATCCAATCGTAGTAGAGAACCAGGTCACACCTCAGATTTTAATGCTACCGTAACATCGGAAAATGTAGCATGTTTACTTGTTTATACAGGTGAAATATTAACAAAATAATGGATTGAGCTAGTATGCATCTTCGCCGTTAAAAAGTTTTTTAAAAAAATGACCAGTCAAATCATTCATTTCGACAGGAACTTTGAAATTTAAGCATGTTTGTTGGTTTAATGACCTAAAGATCGAAACTATAGCTTATGTAAGTTGTAGTTACGACGTTAAGGTCGTCAACCAATGACTTTCCTTTTGTTTTATGTCCCAGGCTATATATTTGTCTAACTGACGGTGTTTGATATTTCAGTTGAAATACCGTGTCAGCCCGGTGCAGTGGGTGTGGCTAGCGTTCCGCCAATCGACCAATCGCAGCTGCCAATCAAATAATCAGTTGACCAATGAAATCATTCATTTAGAATGGAAATTATCTTTGTACTCCCACATTGACCGGTATTTATGTCAAATACTTCTGTTAGTTTGGCGACTTAAACATAGTTATTACGGCTTAGGCAAGCAGTAGTTAAGGCGTTAAGGTCGACAACCAACTTTTCTACTTTTTCTGTAACATGCTACTGTCTATACAGTTTGTAAAATAATGCCATTAAATATGGAAGGGGAACTTCCTGTTGGAGTCAATGGGAGGAGCAAACGGAGTAAGTAGATGTGGCCAGCCATCCGCCAGTGATACACACGATGGAGAGTTTTCACAAAAAGTGTCAAATTCGAGGATAGAGCCTTATGATTTGTGGGCGTGTATCAAAACTTCCCATCGTGTGGTAAATTGTAAATAGGCAGCCCTGTTCAACTCTTTATTTCGATTCTAACACACACAGCATGAATATACTCTCTGTGATGTTGCCAACAAACAAACAAACAAACAAACAAAATATCGTATGTTCAGCCTGAATTTGACAGATGTTTGTTTAGAAACTGTCATAAGCATATACTATTTAAAATGGCTAGCGTTAGCATTAACCCTTGTCATGCTGAATCCGGAATATTTCGGTTTGAGCAGGACCTCCTGTCTGTCCTTTTGAAACCAGAGTTATTTATGAGATTATTTTCAAAAGAAGTATTGACAAATTAACAACAAGTAATACCATTGCTTTCAGCCCTTTGATTTTTATACAATTCTGAAAAGGTTTTTATTCCGCATGACAAGGGTTAACTAAATTCCGGGGAACGACAGATCGATGGTCCCGCCCACTGAAGTTCCACTTCGATAATAAACGGCGTTATTTTGCAAAATATATGATCAGTTATATGTAACAAACAGTAAAATGGTTGTTTGGCGACCTGAACTTCGTAACTACAGCTTGAATGAGTTGTAGTTACGAAGTTAAGTAATCAAACCAACACAAATGCCAATGTCGGTGCTCAAAGTTTATTTCCGGTCTAAATAAATGGCCTCCTTGGTAGATTGATTTCTTTGGTTAATTGATGATTGTAATCCGTCAATTTTTAGCTTATTGTCAAAAATTGCCATTTAAAACTGTCTATCCTTGTGGCCAATTTCAAAGATTATGTCGAGCTTTTCATGGACGTGTTGTATTCTGTTGTTAATAGATTTTCGAAATTGAGAGAAATTAATGATTTTTTTATTCGAAGTAAATAGTTCTATGGCTCGACAATGATAATAGTAACAAAATTCTGACGGAGTCATACATTTTTTTTATTAAAGGTCACAAAAACCCTTCAAGAAACAGAGAAAATAATATATCCTATACATAATACTCAGCTCGACCGAACGAAAATATGGTAGAAAATACATTAACCCTGACCTTGAGGTTGTTTTGACAAAAAAATAGACTCGGTTGAACCGATTATGGGACAATCGAAGATATTTGTCTACAACTCATCCTTTGACTGTGCATTTGACTCGTACAAGTTCATGTAGGCTTATCGCTCAACGGTGAAGATATTGCGGTTACCCCGTCATGCCATCCCTTGTCGTGCTGAATAAAATTACCTTCAGAATTGCATTCAAATCAAAGGGTTGATAATACTGGATGCAATTGTTCATGGTTGATAATTCTTTTGAAAGTTTATCTTATAAACAACTCTGGCTAAAGAGGGAGAAGCTTGGGGTGTAGACTAAGATCAGACTGCACATATGTGTCGACTGATCTTTGTCTATTCTCCCGTTTAGAACAGGAATATTCCGGATTCAGTATGGTTAAATCTCATTCAGATTAGTACTCCACTATGTAGACAACATCTTAGTCACATACAACCTGTGAAGAATAAAATCTAGCCTTTGACACCAATATATCTCAGCCATCCTGTTCATGTAAAACCCAGATTTTATCAGAAATGAATATACGAAGTTTGATGATAATGTTTGTTCCCTGAGCATCGGAATAAGTGGAGGAACGGACGGATGGAAAATTCAAAATTAATAATATGGCAAGAAGAAACAAATTGCCAGCGAATCTGTTCGTTTGGCTCTTTCTTTGTCCGTATGCGTAATCAGTCTTATATTCCCGAGTCGTAAATGACAAGACCCTCAGAATTTTAGATGTTTTTTGCCGTTTGTCTAATACTAAGATCAGTGACATTTTTCTATAGATCGATTTGAATGATATATGTCAAAATGCTGTTTCGTATAAAATTTGTATTAATCTGTATAATGTATTTAAATTTAACGATATAGATTTGATTTAAAAATTCGTTTTAATAAAGTTGAAAGAACTACATGTCGACGCCTTAGTGCAAAAACATCATAAGTGTCAATAAAAAGTATAGACACTTATGATGTTTTTACACTAAGCTAACGATGTGATAATTTTTTGGTCAAATATTTCGAAAAAAGCTCTATCTTTATCCCGAAAGTTTACCATTGGTTGAGCACCCAAGTATAAGAAGCCCGAGTACACAAGTATGGTCGGACAAAAGACGAAATAGTTGACCTCGACCGATATCCTATCACCTTGTTTAGGACATATTAAGTTACGCATTTAAAATTAATGACCCGAAACAGGACATAAACAAGTATATAATTTACATGAAAAAAAAAAAAAAAAAAAAAAAAAAAAAGAAAGACAGAAATCAAAGATAACTACAACAACATGTACAACATCACGAAAATTCTGTCAATATTTAGAAACTACTCTGAACAGACGTTTTATGCCATTCATTTTTCGTTTTTTTTCACACATTATATATATATATATCATTGACTTTCGAGAACTTTTTAATCAATCGATATACATCGATATACATGTACATGCAAGAACAAGAAAAGCCTTGTGTTCATATTGCCACTTGTACTTTGGACTAAGTGGAGACTGGGCTATCATAAAATGGCACTGTTTATAGTATCCCTGTCTCGTGGAATTCACACCCAAAGATTCTAAAAAAAAGCATGTACTTGTAACACGTCATTTCTGAGGCCTGAAATCATGTGTTTTTCATTTTTCGAAGACCAATACATTTAATACGCATCTTTAGCCCATTCCCACACAATTAAATTATAGACTGGAAAAGATATATATATATATATAAATACAACTCTACCAACTTGAAATTGTCGTCTGCAGGCTCTTTTCCACTCTATAATTTAATTGTGTGGGAATGGGTTAAAGATGCGTATATATAAATATTTGATAAAAAAGTCACTGTGGATAATGAAGCAATTGCTTGTTACAAGCAATTTTTTCATTTTCAAAAATGTTTTCAAACCTTTTTTTGAGGGGCGTATAAAAGAAGGATTGTGTGGAAATGGGTAGATGTACCCCTTTGATTATTATGCAGAGTTAGTAACTCTGAGATGGTTAAAGATTTACATGGAATGGAAATGACAAGTTCTTGGGTGGATCGTTTTAGCAAACTCGATACAAGCCTGTGCGTGACATTTCCAACAACTTCATATCTGCGTGAAGTTCTGACACCGGGCAGCCAGGACAGCCAGTCAGGGCATTTTGAATACCCATTGTTCGAGTAAATTAGCTTTGAATTAGTATATATTGGTAAAACACAAGTGAGGCCTATATGATCAGGCTGTCTCTACCTGGCGCACATGTGTAATGGTTGGGTATATCTACGCATGCACATGCTCGTATATTCAATATTTATTAGATGCTTTTTTCAATGAGTTTCATAACAACTAAATAATTTTGTTGTGGCTTTCTTTTCCATGTCAGTTTCTCTTGCTTACAACACGCATTTCCTGCTAATGTTGTACTCATATGATACGAACAACAACGATCATTCAGGTCGACACCGTTATTTTTTGTTGTCTGATGCTACTTCCCTTCCGATTTGGTGTCTAAGCTCGCGTTCCAGACCTACATATTTTCAATGTTCATTGACACCCAGTATTATGACCATACATGGATACTATTCATCACATATGGTCAGTCAATAAAGAAAGTCAAAACCAAACAATGACTCTCTGTATTGGGTCAATGACCTTGACTTTTAATAACCTTTACTTGACTATTAACAAAGACGATCTTTATTGTTATACAGTATTTCTGGACCAAAAAGTGACTTTAACCCATTCCCGTACAAGCCCTCCTTTTAACGCCCCTCAAGAAAAAAGCTTTGGAAAACATTGTGGAAAATGAAGAAATTGCTTGTATCAAGCAATTTCTTCATTATCCACAATGTTTTCCATCCAAAAAGACAAAGAAAATTTAAATTCCACCAACTTGAAAATATCGTCTGCAGCTTCTTTCAATTTGGACCAGTCTTAAATTTAGTTGAGTTGGAATGGGTTAAACAGAGCTACAGATAGAGGGCGTAAATCTTATTTTAAATTTAAATATTTCAACAATAATGCCTATGTTGTAGGTACTTATTTGAATAATCTTATCGAGACGATTTAAATGAGTACCCACAGAATAGAGTTCTGTAGAAAAGTAAGGATTTTAGAATGCTGTTAGAACGAATAAATACAGCGATAATAATGAATCATATAGGAATCATGACGAAATTGAAAACAAGAAAGAATTCGGCAATTGTAAAAAGACTGGCACAAAACCATGGAAACCAATCTAAGCCATAGAGGTTATTTTTACGATTTAAAATTTCTTTCTCTGTTAGTTTTCCGTTATGCTAAGAATAAAAATTGTTCTCAAATTATCTCAGTAGTCATCAAATAATGATGTACACTATATTCGTATAGATCGATTGTAACCATCTCCTATGGATTTGTAACCAGTAAGTTTGTTGAAAATTACGATGAATAAAAAAGAAGGAAGAAACAAATCAAAGGCCAGATCATCAAAGAATTCCCTGACAAATACGCGAACATTTTTTTGATAATTCCATATTTAATTTGACCCAAGCAGTTTTCGGACACGTAGATCTGCTAGAGATATAGATTGATAAATTCCTCTCTAATGGCAAAACAACAACAACAACAAAACAAAAAATGTCTCCGACACTTTGTAAAGAATCGACAGATCTCTGACCACGCCCACTGAGCTCTGAAAAGAAATTCCACTTCGATATCAAACAGCGTTATTTTGCAAGTAGCAGGTGAGAAAATAGTAAATGGTCGGTTGGAGACTGAACGGCGGAACTATAGTTTGAATAAGTTATAGTTATGACGTTTAAGTCACCCCCCCCCCAAAAAAAAAGAAATAAATAAATGTAGTAGTCCGAAGCTCACTTATTCAAGCTATAGTTTCGACGTTATGGTCGCCATCCTCCAAACAAACTAACCAACAAACCAACCAACCACCCATTTTATAACATTTTTTGCATGTTACTAGTAACGAAGTGTTCCTGTTGGAGCTAAGTAGACGTACCTAGGGATATATCTATTAACCCATTCCCACTTGACAAAATTTTAGTCTGGTCCAAATTCAAAGAACATGCAGACGACAATTTAAGGTGAATGAAATTCTAAAAGGGTAGAAAACAATATGGACATTGAAGAAATTGCTTGAAACACATTGCTTTCCAAAGCTTTTTTTCTTGAGGTGCGTAAAAAGGGGGAATTGTTAGGTAATGGGTTAATGGGTAGAATAACTTTAGCAACAAATCATAAACCCTTTGAAGATGTGTAGGCCGACATGTAAGTGCGGTTTCTATACATGTAGGTGGCTTTTGTCGAATGGACTCTGCTTACGAATCTCAATGACCTTGGAGAATCACGTGAATTAACCCTTTCCTGTTCAAGCCCGGGAATTTTACGTTGCTGTGATTTTATACTTGTGAAAACATTATGGAAAAAGAAGAAATTGCTTTCGACAAGCAATTTCCCCTTTTCCCACAATATTTTCTACCACGCAGAATGGTTTCATTTCAAATCGCATCTAGTGTTCAATGTTCTCTGCAACCTCTTTCAATTTGGACCAGTACAAAATTTCAAAAAACAGGTAGGGGTTAAGTCAAGGAAATAAAATACTTTAACCGAGAACCAGCTTAAAGCAGCCTTACACATCTCGTGTCATCGGACCAACGTAACACGGGTCAAAGTGCATAGAGTGGAGAACAAAAATCACTTCTTACCTTAGATAACATTGTGACATCTGTTGCTCGTGGATAGAATATTATTTACAACAATCCCACGTTGATCATTTCCAGAATGTAAGAAGGGAGGTCATTAACCGACATGCTTGTAGCGAAGATCAAGATCACTGGAGATTTTTGGACCCTTTTTAATCCGGTAATAAAAAGGTCCTGTGCTGATTTGATTAGTAACGTATATAATATGCAAGAACAGGAATGCCATTCTCGTCCCCTACATGACCTTGTACAGATTATCGATCATTATTTCTAATGACCGATCGAGAATGGCAATCAAATAATCAATTAACCAATCAAATCATTCTTTTAGACCGGAAGTGAACTTTGAACTCAAACATTGGACTTGTCACCACTTTTTTGTGAAGTATTTTTGTTGGTTTAGCTATTTAAATGTCGTAACTACATCTTATTCAAGCTGTAGATACGGCGTTCAGGTAGTCCACCAACAATATTATTTTTCTCTTTCATGATACCGAACATAAATCCAAGATACCATCGCTTTAACTTGAAATGAAACCAAGTCCCACAAAAAGACGCTTTTTCTCACCCCAAGCAATAGAATTAAGATAAAATTGCGTTTAAAGCAGAAATTGCTTACCAAAAATTTGAAAAAATCTAAAAGCTCATAAACTTTTAATTGTCGTCTGCAACCCCTTTCAATTTGGACAAGTCAACAGTCTTGGACCAGACAACGCTGATACGCAAAGTAGAGCTACTAGGAAAACAATCAATTTATACAGGCTCGAATCTGCGGGGACAGTAACAATTGTCAAAAATAACTTTTGCATTACACGCCATACAAAACCTTTCTCGCAATATTTCATTCGTTTATTTACTTAAGATGATTTTACACATTTCATAAACTGTCGCTACCAATAAATTCAAACCATTTATTCGATCTGAAACTGCAATCGTTAGATTACTTGCCATGCCAACAGATCTTCGATTTCGTAGTTCGATTAAGATATCAATCGACACTGTGTGCACAATTCATCACCAAAAGCTTAACACAGAAAGCAAATTCTTGGTTGGTGATATAAACGTCATAGCTGCCGCCTAAACCATACCCACACACTCCCTCCTTTTTACGCCCCTCAAGAAAAAAGATTTGGAAAACATTCTGAAAAATGAAGAAATTGCTTGATACAATCAATTTCTTCTTTATCCACAATGTTTTCTATTCAAAGAGACGACGAAAAAAAAAACAGTCTAAAATTTTGTTTAGTTGGAATGGGTTAAAAAAGCTGTACTAGGTTTAAGATGCAAATTAATAAACATGTTTGACATAAATGTTTGAGATCAATATTCATTCCGGTTTTAATCAATGATAAAATCGATCAATCGATTTTTTTTATTCATAACAGCGATTTGGTGGGAATGGGTTAATGAGCCTAATTTTTAAGGCTGTCTTATAACGTAGTCGAATTTCCTGTCGGAGCTCTGATGACAGGACCAGCGATCCGTCAATTCTGGTACATATAGACCCTTGACTAATAGTTATTTTTTGCAAAGTACATGTACGCAATGTTTCCCCCCTTTTTCAGATCAAAAGAAAGGTATATTGCAAGAGGCCATTCATACAAAATATCTTCAATAAAATTCAGAAAAGAACATTCGTTTTAAAGTTACAGTTTTTATTATCATTTCAATTCATAAGTTGATCCAATGATGCTTACCTTTTTTTTTTTTATAAAAATATGCTCGATGTCTCAGAGAGTACACATTACTTAAGATTATTGTATAAATCAGATCAATACAATACAC
This sequence comes from Fragum fragum, assembly GCA_946902895.1. Classification (NCBI taxonomy): domain Eukaryota; kingdom Metazoa; phylum Mollusca; class Bivalvia; order Cardiida; family Cardiidae; genus Fragum; species Fragum fragum. Next base: position 39,841,250 of record OX336365.1, read on the forward strand.
TACAATGGACGAAGAAACTTGCGGCATCACGTCACTGAATCGACGATTTCATTATCTACATAGAACCTTTTTTTTTCTTTTTTCTGCCATGACTTGATCTGAACTATTATCTCTCACACTAACAAAGCTCTGAAAGACCCTTCGATCTGACCTATGGAGTTACAACCTTAATTTTCGAGTGACTTTCATTGAAGCGAATACAGTATGTTTATACGCAATCATTCTCCTGTCTTAAAAAAATCTTTGCGATAACCATTATAACATGACGTCAAATTAATGAACGACGAACTGATTAATATCTAAACATATCGTCTCTTTCCCGGTCCCGTAGGTCTTATCAGAATATTTTCAGCTAGTTTAGCGGCCGCTAGTCTTGACCCTGTTCCTATCCTTGACCAATATCCGTTGTCTGCAAAAGGGTTGACAAAACCATACATCCGCTTGTCATAAATAGATCTCTTTCCGGGTCCAAGCAGGCCATACAAGTTAGTTCTGACGTTTTGTCCTCGTGCTATAGAAGAACCAGTCTGGATTCTAGTACCATATCCGTTATCAGGTATGCCTACACCCCACGGCGTTATTGGTGCTGCCCCAAAACCACGTGATGTGAGGTCTTCTAGATTTTTAAGTTCAGAGTTGAATTGTTCTTGATTTGTAGAAACGGAACCAATATTCAATGATATGTTGTCATGAGTTGATGGTACCGCAGTCAAATCCTGCAGAACTAGAAAACAATAAATACTAACTGTATGCCAGAGTTTCATTGCGGCGTTTCGTAACTTGGAGATATCCACCAAATATATATACAGTTGGAAACAGACTATGGTAATTGTAAAGTGATTATGTTGATTAATCTATATTAGGTATCTCTTTAAAATGTTGTCTGTCGATTTGTGAATCATGAATAATCATGAGCTTAGTTCTTTGTAATTCTTGGTTATGAACAAATTGTTCACGTGAGAACACTAATTAGTTTTGTGAAAATTACTTCGATCGCATTTTGCAGAGAAATAAATATCATTTTTGATCCTGTAACAAAAAGGGGGATATTATGTTGGAGTGGGTAAAATTTATGATATAATGATTGGTAACCCATCAAGTTTTGTATTGTGTTAAACGCTTAAATTGTAATGATATTAATGACTTTCTGAGTACTTTTGTCATGAATGACATTGTCGTCGTAATTATCATGATTTCCATTTGTCAAGAGTCTACATACATGCCACTGTAAATCTAAACAACGCAGGGTACATTTTCACAAAGCAGTCTAAATTACCGTTTTATCTCTTTGAATTCCAAAAGAGGACTCTCATTGGCCTAAGTATCATATCTGATCGAAACACAACGAAATCATAATGGTACCTGTGAATTAGACTGATTGATAATACGGACAAAGAATTCTGGAGAAAAATCAAAAGGAGGAATCTTACTATTTCACGGACTTTAAATCGAAGACAAATTTCTTTCATATCATCCTTCACTAAACGTTCTTTGTTGAAATACATTGTATATTACCGAGTTCCCCTTTTCATTTAAACTATTCATACATTAAGATTCAAGGACTTGTCATAATGACCTCACAGAAATCACTTCAGCCAGACTAATGACGGTAGAGTAGGTGGAGGAATAGATCATAGTTTAACACATCTGACAGGTTACGGGTATAAAAGACCTCGCTGTCTTGTCTCTGAGGCTTACTTTCTAAAACGACTACCTCAACAATGCATATTATCTGTTATCTCTGTGCCTGTGTATTCATTGGAATTTCTGAAGCCCATTTTGAAGAATTAGAAGCATTTGATGGCGTTCCTGTCAGCGTTGAAAGTGTTGTATTACCAGATGTTGAAGCAGTTGATTCGATTGACCAACCAGGTCTACAGGAGATCAACCTTGTTAACAAACGAGGTAAAATCGCGGACAGTGGATACGGCTCACGGGTCAAGGCGGGGTCACAACTAGCCGATGTTGTTCTCACACGACAAAACCTGTTTGGACACTATGGTCCTGGTAAAAGATCTGGACTCGATAAAAGGCAAATGGCAGATTATGGATATGGCTCTCGAATAGACACAGGAGCAGACCTAGCGCGTGCTAAGCTACGAAAGCAAATGTTGTTCGGATCTTCAGGACCAGGCAAAAGATCTTTAAACAAATTTTACAGTGACTCAAGTTCGTTTTATTTTCCGTTGTCGGATTATTTACTGAACATTTATCCATTTACGTTTAGGTCCATTAAACGAGATCTTTCGGACTATGGCTATGGGTCACGTGTTGCTGCTGGAGCTAATTATGCCCATGGACAGAAAGTTTACAACCACGTGTTTGGTGATTATGGAGCCGGAAAATAAATTAACAGCATTTGGATAGTACGATCGATTTCAGATTTTTGCCATACATTTGGAAATATCTACATAAAAGACGACAATCCATTTTCATTAAATGCCGTTTGTTATGTACATGAAATTGAATTATTTGGGGGGTTTTCCAAGACATTTAGCTTTACATAAAAAAATTAAATTGGACGAAATAAAATAGTAATCTGTATACCATGAACAGATTGAATTGAATTTCCTTTAGTTGTAGTGACATGTATTTTCCATGGAATCTTTTTGTCTCCTATCGGCGAAGCCCAAGGGGTCTTCAGATTTGCACTATATCCGTCTGTCGGTCTGATTGTATGTCTGTTTTCGGGATTTGATTTAAAGTTGTAGATATTAAGCTGAGATTTGGAGTGAGAATCTACAGTAATTATTTACGGATAAAGTATCAGTTAAGCTTCGGTGCATTGATTTTAGTGAATTAGGGATGTTAGACGTTGACAGAACCGAAGAAAAATAATTTTCTGGAGGCATTGTATTGCCATTCAGATCTTAACCCTTGTCATGGTGTATAAATTACCTAACTGGATTGCTGTCAAATCAAAGGGCTGAAAGCACTGATAGAACTTGCTGTTCAAAAATCAATATTTCTTTTAGAAATCAGCTTCATTAACATTTCTGGCAGGAAAATTACAAGCAGTAGGTGTAGACCAAGATCAGACTGCACTTATGTGCAGGCTGATCTTGGTCTATACCTCCTGCCAAAACCGGAATATTCCGGGTTCAGCATGACAAGGGTTAACAACCCTTGTTTCACATTATGTTGTGAGTGGACTATGACGTGAACGCCACTTTAACAGTTATTCAGTAGATGGTGTTGGCTGGAACACCTAACAGTCTATTTCTGGTTTTTCTCACACCAGTACTACCACTACATCCTTTCCTAGCCTCCAACTGCTATCCCACTTAGGTTTACGACTATCCACCCATTGGTGAGAGACAAATGTCGGAAAGGATATATGCCACCGCCGGGGATTGAACCCGTGACATCCCATGAATGAAGATTGGGAGTCGTATACGCTACCGACTGCGCCAAAGCAGCGCTATGACGGCGGCGACCACGACCATGACTTTTCTCAAACTCTTTCATTTAGAGAGATTTGTTCTGGTGATTGCACAATCACTTGCTCCGCCCACTAACTCCCTAGGCCCCGCCCATTAACTCCAACCGGAAGATTTGCTTCGATTTTTAACGGCGTTACATTGCAATATATATGGCCAGTAGCATGTAACAACAAATAAAATGGCTGGTTGGCGACCTAAACGTCGTAACTAAAGCTTGCATAAGCTGTAGTTACGACGTGTAAGTCGCCAAACCAATAAAAAGCTAACAAAATGGCAGCCAACGTCGGAGTTGAAAGCTCAGGTCCGGGCTGAATAAATGATTTGATTTGTCGGTTGATTCCTAGATTGACAGACGTGATTGGTCAGTTGGTATATGATGTGCGATGGAACGAAGGCTGTTCCATCACAACCCTTTTACATTCAACATGTACATCAACCCTGTACATACATAAAATTAGTTTAGAATATTCGCTGGTCGTTTAAATAAAGCTTTACATTATTACATATTGATAGAAATCGTAAAAATAACTATGATCAGAATACGGGGAAACGCGAGCTAATCTGATTCTTTACTTAGCGCACATGCATAATTGTTGGAAATGTTGGATTTTTTATCGTTATTTCTGTGCAATAAGACGTACTAACACATAGATAGTCTGTAGTTACGACGTAGTAGCCAAACCAACATAAAACGTTTAACAAAAATGGCGGCCAATGTTGGATGTCAAAACTCATTTCTGGTCAAAGTAAGTGGATTGATTGGTCGACTGTATATTTGTTTGACAGCCGCGATTGATCAACTGCGTAGTCACCAAATAGACAAGATTTAATTATTGTACACAATTTTTAACTCTTTCTTGTTTTTTTGAAATTATAGACTGGTCCAAATTGAAAGAGGTTAAACACAAAAGTGAAAACTGGTTACTGTTTGAAATTAAGCAATCCTATGTGGTAAAGAATATTGTGAAAAAGGAAGAAATTGCTTGTTACAAGCAATTTCTTCTTTTTCCACAATATCTTCTCAAGTATAATATCACAACGACTTAAAATTCCGGGTTTGTACAAGAAAGGGTTAAGGCTATATTATGGCTTAGATTCTACTTACTTATATAACTGCGTTTACCCTTACCTCCATATTAACAATTAAGTATAAACTGAAAATTATCTTCATAGATAGTGCACAAGCCTTTTTTAACAGAAAAGCCGCTCTTACTGCAATGAAAACTCCAAGATTGTCCCTTTCATTTGATTAGTATGATAGTATTTAAGCAGCATTCCCATGCGCATTCTCAGACTAAGCTCCACAAAGTAAAACCCTCAAATGTTGATCATACATTGTTCAAACGTCCGCATTTTGTAGCAAACACATCTCAATTTGTAGCACATACCATTTACAGGTCATTATGTTCATTGACAGAGTATTATATTCAATATCACTAGAATTCTGCACACGTGATCACAAGGGTTCTGTTTACATACTAATCATCCTTTTGGGCTAATATATAGGACAGATGTCCTGTATTTCAACAGTCTATCTAATGTGACAATCCATTTTTCAGGACCAAACATTCTATAGACGCGAACGATACCATTTTGCTCTAAGTCATCTGAATCATGTTATTTCGAAAACAAAAACAAAACAAAAAAAAAAAAAAAAAAAAAACACTCACATAATATCACTCTCAAAAATAACAATAATAAAAACACATATTTTTTCCCATTGAAGATTTGTAGCTATTGAAGAAATGGTTGAAAGTAGCATTTTCCCCTTTTCCATAATGTATTTTGTTCTTTCAGGTAAAGACTTTACAATTAGGACAATTTGTGTTTTTGAATTAGAACCAGTCAATAATTTTGTTGTCTGGCGACGGGCTAAGAAACTGTTCTTTTGGAACATCCTTTTCGACATTCCTTTATGTAATAGCCTAGAGGCGCCTGTCGACCAAAGAATTAATCGACTAATGAAAGAATTCATTTAGACCGAAGGTGAATTTTAATCTCAAACATGGGCCAACATTCATGTGAAGCATTTCTGTTGGTTTGGCGACATAACGTGGTAACTTCAACTTATTCATGCTATAGTGACGACGTTTAGGTAACCAACCAACATTTTTACTTTTTGTTACGTGGTTCGGGGTTCAAATTTTACAAAATAATGCCATTTCCAAGCGGATCTTCCTTTTGGAGCCAGTGGGCGGGACAAGCGATCCGTCAATTCTTTAACCCATTCCTGCACAAGCTCTCCTTTTTACGCCCCTGTAGAAAAAAACTATTGAAAACATTGTGAAAAATGAAGAAATTGCTTGTATCAAGCAATTTCTTCATTATTCACAATGTTTTCTATCCAAAAAGAAGACAAAATTTAAAATTCCATCAATTTAACATTGTTGTCTGCAACTTCTTTGAATTTGGACCAGTCTAAACTTTTGCTGTGTGGGAATGGGTTAAAGCTTCCCAATAAGTTGATCTATGTTATTTACCAAATACTCTCCGATAAGAAAATATAAAAAAATATTGTGTAAACTATTTGCGGAAAATAAGTCCCACGAAAACGCATTTCGGTAAAATTTGGTCAACATCAATCTGGTAGTTTCTCGCTAAGGTATCAGTTTCTAAGTAGACCGGACGATGTTTACATTAACCCATTCCAACACGATGACCCTTTTTGACGCCCCTCAAGAAAAACAATTTAAAAAATGTGGAAATGAAGAAATTGCTTGAAATAAGCGGTTTCTTCATTATCCACAATGTTTTTTATAAAGGAAGTTAAACAAATCTAAAATTTTATAACTTTTATATTGTAGACTGCAACTACTTTGAATTTGGACCAGTCTAAATTTGTGCCGTCTGGTAAAAAGGTGTACTAGACGGATATAATACGTTGGTAATAGCCCGGTTGATCAACCAGAACAGCTGAAAATAACGACGTATGCTGGGTATATCTTGTAGGCTAGTTTTGGTTAGTTTGAATGGAGTTTAACGCCGCTTATGACAATTTTTCAGTCATATCGCGGCGGCTGGAGCACCTACCAATGGGTTCCTGGTATATCTCGCATCAGTACTACCATTACATCCTCTCATAATCTCCAACTGCTATCCCACTTAGGTTTATTAGTATCCACTCATTGGTGAGAGACAAATATCGAAAAGGATATGTGCCTCCACCGGGGATCGAACCAATGACAGCCCATGATTCAAGATTGCGAGTCTGGTGCGCTATCAACTGCACTTTGGCGGCGGCTTTTCGTATGCTAGAGGTTGATAAACTATTAATGGCGGCCACTGCCAATCAAACACTGATTGTCCAATCAAATCTTTTATCTAGACAGAAAGTGTACTTTGAAGTCAGACATTTATGTTGGCTATTTTCGTTAGTTTCGCGACTTAAACGTCTTAACTTAAAACACTTTTTCAAACAGTAGTTGCTACATTTAGGTCGCCAACAAACCATTTTACATGCCATAAAATTTACAAAAGAACAGTGCCCATCCAAGTCGAATTTCTTTAGTTTGACCAATACTCGACTTAGGAAGGAAACAACGTTGTGTTTTTAAACTAGAGGACCGCAACGAATAAAGAGCTGTGCATGGTTCCTGATAAAACTATGAAACTCTTATATTCCAAAATTCGTAACAGCTTTAATAATCATGTTTTCCATTCCCCAAATGATTATGAGTCGAGATTGACTTTTGCTCAAATATGTTTGGGATGGAAAGATGCACACACGATTTTTTATGAGTGTATTTTTTTCTTTTTGTAAATTAGGATCTTATCAATCAAGAACTGTAAAGAAACAAAAAGTCACACACACACACACACACATATATATAAACTAGTTTTTTTATCATTATCATTATTTTTTATTATTATTTAATCTTTTCATTATTTATATTGTTACAAAAATTTTATATATATATTTACATTCATTTCATAATACACATGTGCTTAATAAATAATCAATAATCAGTTCTGATTCAAGATGTTTCATTCCTAATTCAAATGTATATTTCATATATTTTTTTTCATTTTTTCGGTTCTTTACAGTACCAACAGCAATTAAGTCGTCGAAAATATGCCAATCTTGAACCTAGAAATAAGCATAAAAGGAGAAATCTAAAATAGACGGATCGTTAACTACTTAGTCTGCCCTCCTATCAGATTGTTTGCCTGATGTGCGAGAGCAAAATGTTGTAATCGCAGCTTTATTGAAGCTGCAGTTACGATATTTTGCTTGCGCATCGAAGATATATGAAACGAGACGAAATTGCAAGTTATATGGTAGGAGACATTTAAATAGTTCTTCGATTGGAGACATAAACATCGCAACTGCAGCATGGACTAGATTCACTTACAACGTTTAAGCCGCTTGTCATTGAAAATGTTTTACATAAATGTCGAAAATCAATTTATACTTCTGCAGATTGAAGATTTAAGTCATCCGATTTTTGCTAGGGTGCATTTTATTAAGACGCCAAAATTTTGTATCTGAGATCTAAGAGTTTTATAAATTCGTTTGGGCCACAAATATGGAAGAAAAATTATCGAACCGTTATTTCATTATTTCATGATGCTAAAAAGGGCTATATCGAAAGGTTTACATTTTGTAAGACTTCACTAGCTGAAGAGTCAAGGAACACTTCGTGTCTGGCAGATTTTTTGGACGTAAAAGGGAAGGGTCATTTTGGACTTGTGTATTTTTAGGTCACCTGACCGAATGGTCATGGTGACCTATTGCAATCATCGTTTGTCCGTCGTCGTGCGTCGTGCGTCGTCCGTCGTCCGTCGTCCGTTAACTTTTAAACATTTTCATCTTCTTCTCAAGAACTACTGGGCAGATTTCAACCAAACTTGGTAGAAGGCATCATTGGGGGATGCCAATTCAAGTTTGTGAAAATAGGGGTTCTGGGGGTCAAAGGGGCCCAAATAGGGGGCAAAAAGGGGTAATTTTTGGTACTTCTTTAAAAATCTTCTTCTAATAAACCGTTAATGCCAGAGCTTAAATATTCTGTGTGCATGAAAACTAGGACAGGTATATTATAAATTGTGAAATTCATGTCCCTGGGGTCATGTATGGGGCCACACCCAGAGGTCAAAGTTCATCATGTTAAAAAATTCACATTTTCATCTTCTGATGAAGTACTAAGCCAATTTCAAACTAACTTGGTGAAAAGCATCATAGGGTACTGATAATACAGATTTGTGAAAATTAAAAAGCTTGGGGTAAGGGGGGCCTAAAATGGGGACCAAAAGGGGGTCATTTTTGGTAACTTTTAAACATTTTCATCTTCTTCTCAAGAACTACTGGGGGATGCCAATTCCAGTTTGTGAAAAGAGGTGGGGGGGGGGGGGCTTGGGGTAAAAGGGGCCCCAGTCGGGGGCAGAAAGGGGTAAATTTTTGTACTTCTTAAAAAATCTTTTTCTAATAAACCCTAAATCACTTGTCTTGATGCTCTTTTACTGAGGTGACCGTTAAGGCCCACTGGGCCTCTTGTTTTCTTATCATGTTCGAGATGGCAACCAAGATTGTCAAATGCCTAACCAAATCTTAAATAGAGCCTATAAAAGTATAAGTACAGTTAGGCCAACTTGTACCACAGAATCTTTATCCAAATGTTTAAAGAAAGAGGGCCCTAATCACAGGTGAGAGCATGGGCTAATGGCCATCTTTGTTTCAAATGTGACCCAGTAGGCTGAAAGTAAAATGGACGATCTGATAAGCGAGAAAAGTTTGATCCTGACTGCGCAGACTAACATGGATCGCATTTTTTAAAATCTCTTGGTAGATTTTATTAATCTAGTGTGACCTACCTATGCATGAAGTATACTGAGCGTAAATGATAACTCGACACTCCGATCTTTTACGACCAATTATTCTATACTAGATATACATCAACGATATTTATGCATTAAGACCACAAAACATCTGGTTATTCGTAGAGGCATGGACATTTTTCAGAGGTAGAGTTTTATATTGATAAACGCCAAAAAAAGGGTACACTGAATTCAAGTTTCACACGGTGATCAAAAGATCACACTTATGTTTTTAATATCGTTTGTGTCCACCTCTAGCAATACAACACCTCTTTATGTTTCATAGAACATTTGTGAACACTTTCTGAGAAAGAAGTCTCCATTATTCAACAAGTGTAGGCCTACGTCCAAGATCCCTAAACGTCTGAGTTGGATTATAATAATGTCAGACAGACAGACAGACAGACAGACAGACAGATAACTTTATTTATAGATTTGTGCAAAGTACATCATCATATCAAAACATAAGTACATAACATGATAATAATAACAACTTTAATAACTTTATTTATAGAAGAAGACATCTGTCATAGCGCAGCCGGTAGCGCATCAGACTCCTAATCTTCAATCATGGGATGTCATGGTCTCGATCCCCGGCGGCGGCACATATCCTTTCCGACATTTTTTCTCACCAACGGGTGGATAATCGTAGACCTAAGTGGGACAGCAGCTGGAAGTTAGGAAAGGGTGTAGTGGTAGTTCTGGTGAGAGAAATACCAAGAATCCATCGTTAGGTGCTCCAGCCGCCGCGATATGATTGAAATACTGTTAAAGTAGCGTTAAGCCCCATTCAACCAATTATTTGTAGAAGATACATGTAAAGACAACATGGCTTGTATTAAGCACGGCCTTCTAAGAATAGACCATTCAATACATGTTTACTAATCACACACACACGCACGCGCACACACATACGTACATACCCTCACATACATTCAAGCACACTAAAAACATTTTCTCATTTACTCAAATCGAAGAACACATGATGGTGAATTTGCGGGTTTCGCAAGTTCAAGTATACCAATTATTTTCTGAAGGATTGAAATTAGTTCTACTCACACACCCCTAAACTATACAACAATAATCTATAGAATAGGCAATATATGTAAACTGTAAAAGAGCAGTTTAGTTTCCATAGTCAAGTAATATGAAGTGAGCTAATAATGACAATAATTATTCGAAAAGCTAATTTCTTCTTCAACTCTTGGTACACGTGATAAATTTGGCCATTCCTGTTTAACTTGTTGTCTACAAAATTACCCAAGATCCTTTGTTGACAAACATTTTCAAGTGTTATATTTGGAGTTTTTCAACTTTCATGTTTGGCATGCGAGTAAAGCATATAGGATTATAGTCACTCATTGATAAAGGGGAGAAAAATACTCCACACATGTTTTGAATGCAATTCGTATAAATATGGTCTATGATACGTTTACTATTTTTCTTAACTTGCTGACGGACACGGCGGCCTAGTTAGTCTTAAATATGCTTTTCCGGATTGGGGTCAGGGCTGCGTGAAGGTCAGTCTGAAATTTCAATACCGGTACACAAAAGGCCTTGCGTTAGAAATGTGCGTGACCTAGCATTATCGTGCTGAAATGTAAAACCATGTATATAGGGGAACAGAAAGAGTAAAAATATCTGATCTCTGACTGTTTCACGGTTAAGTTGCCTTGAACAACAACAGCAAATCCCTTGAGCCCAAAAATCATCTTCACACCAAAAGACTCCTGTCGCCAAATCTGTCCACCTCCCTGGCACATGCTTGAGCATTACGTTCTCCGGTAAATCGTCATAAAAGACAATCGAGTTCTATTGCCTATTCTTAGGTACTGTGTGGCCCATGCCAACCTGTTGCCCCTATGATAAGATGTAAGAGTCGGTCCTTATGTAGCCTTCGAGCTCGAAGTTCAGCCTGCTCGCAAATGGTTTTTAACAGTCTGAGATCTAAACTACCACCAAACATCTCTCTATATGTTGATGTTGCTGACGTAATCTGTTCCACGGATGTCGCAGTCGTATCTCACGATCGTCCCGTTTGTTTCATCACTCGTGGCGCTCCGGGTCTCGGCAAGTAAGCAAATCACCCGGTTTGGTGTACACGCTTTCTCAAATAAATTATTATTTGCCTTCAGCAATTTATTGCTCTAGTAGCAGCGGTCAAAGACAAAAGCATTCAAATGACTTCTTGGCGTTGTTGAGATTCTAGTCATTTAAACTGTAGTGTCAAGCTGTTTCCGTTTTTCACATTCTACACGAAAATACAAACAAAAAAAAAAAAAAAAAAAAAACTAAACAACAACAAAAAAAACCAAACACGTGATTCTACAATTCTAAAGATTTTATGCAGTCACATGCCTCCTATTTTCATAGCTTAGAAAGAGTTCTTGCACAGGAGAACAAAACTATTGGAAACTTCTATAGAGTCAAGTTTTCATATTAGCTAAGTATACTTAACCCATTCTTGCACAATTACGCTTTTTGACGCCCCTTAAAGATAACTGAAAAAAAAAAAACATTGTGTAAAATGAGAAATTGCTCGTAGTAAGCAATTTCTTCAATTTCCACAACCTTGTCTACTAAGAATGGTGGAAATAATCTAAAATTTCATAAACTTTGAATTGGCGTCTGCACTTCTTTCAGTTCGGACAAGTCTAAAATTTTGCCATCTGGTAATGGGTTAACAAATTTCACTTGACCAGATCAAGACTCCCCTTTTAGAATATTTAGAACGTTTGACAGTCCATACTAATGTCGGGTCACACGATAAGAGGGACATTCAGGGACAAATATTTGAGAAAGTCGTATTAACCATGAAATTTCTTCCAAAATTGAATGAACAGTGAGAAGAAACAACCATTCTACATTCAGAAAATCTGCTAAAGCAGAAGTTTCTACCCTTGTCAGCCTGTGTTGTCCATTCAGGCTGACCAGGGGTCTTTTTCATCAAACTGTTTAGGGCGCATTTTTTTGTCTTACAAACGTCACAGGACATTTTAAAGACATAAAGAGGGTTTCATCAATCTCTCGAAATTTAGGAAGTGCTCACATTGTGTCCCTACCGTAGGACACCTATATCGACGTTCTATTCTATACTTTCGTTTTAAATAATGTATCACTATGAAAAAATGTTTTCCAAATTTTGGTTGAAGATGAATAGATAAAAACGAAGACTAAACAGCCTAGAATTTTCAGAGAAAGGTAAATATTCTATTCAAACACCATTCGTCCTCACCTAAATCTCGACACCAAACCTTTTACCACATTTGTTATTGTTTAATAAGCATTACGCACTAACATTATGTTGTACCTTTCATACATGTCGTTCTATTTCAAACTTATACGAGAAAAAGAATTAGGTTGGGCCTAAATAGATCTAAATACAATAAGATTCTGTCAGGAACATGAATGTATGTTGATAAAATATAAGTTTAAATAAAACAAACTTCTTTAAAATATGGCAAGATAATCATACATATCTGAGAAATATAACCACGAAGCATATAGGTGTTAGAAGCTATGAATACAATGTATAAAAACGAAGTTATTTTCTTAAAGTCAGTCAAAGGTCAAACGAAGGTCACCGAGTCAATAAACAGAATGTAAAGTGAAAACTATTCCGAGCGAATAAAATGACTTTCATTATATGACCCTTTTCCTGTATTACTTGAAATAATTGACATAATTTAGAAGAAAAATCTTTATGGTAGTACAACCATTCCGTGAAAGTTGGAAGAGAATCAAACGATAACTGTTTAATGTTTGAGAGAGTAAACATATTAATTTTTCATAAGGTTCCTTTTCCAGTGATACTTGATTGACCTGACTCAAAGGGAACAGTCCTCATGGTGTGCAATCACTCAGTGCAAGTTGGAAGAGAATCCGATGAAAACTATAGACTGTATTGTAAAAAGAAGTAGAGCCAAGAATAAAAGAGATTCGATTTTTATTAAAACAAAAATATTTCTCCGTATTTATGGTAGTTATTACCTAATGCCATTTTCTTTAAAATCGGCTAGACGTCGTATTTCTCTGTCTGATCATTGCGTCGCCTTGACTGCATAACTTAGGTTTCTCTAGGAATTCAACAGGCAACGAATTACTACGACGTTACTCGAGGAGTCCAGACACCACACGGATATGGAATTTTCTAAGGGATGAGGGATGGCTACTTATCTAAATGATATTTAGAACGAACGCCGAAAACGCTTTTAGAGACCTTTTCAAATTAAGTTTCCCGCATTCACTTTGCGCAGCTGCAAAAATCGACAATCAATATAACTCGATGGGTGCTTTTTCCTTCAAATTTTCACGAATTAAAATTTCATTATCAAAGAATGAAGATTAAATATTTCAGTCAAACCGATTGAAAAACATGCTTTTTTATGAGTATTTTCGCAACTAGAGCACATCATGACGTGACGTTGATTCACCATAACTTAATCTATATGTATGACTATCATTGCTCCTTATTCAATGTATAAAACAATTTCTAAAGATATAGACAATGTCGATTATTCAAATTTTGATTTTCTCAATTCAACTGTAACACAAAATTATCTGTCTATTTATGACTTTACAGACGATTAAAATATGTCAACGTAAATACAAATTATTACAACAATTTCACACCTAACATTCTAAGTGAAACAAATAAGATATTACAATGTTATACAATGTTTTTCTATGTATGTAATATCTGATTCTGCTCAAACCATATTTTGTCTCAGCTCTAATACATTGTTTATATCAAACTTAACCCGGAACTACCCAGTCTAGTCAAGGAAGATAATTAGAGGACTATTTTTGGAATGACTCCGTATAATGGTAGTTGCCCATTGCCTTCTAAAATTGTGAAAATCTTACCGTTTTTCGAAATCGCAAACAGTGTAATAGGAATTTGCAAATTTCTCAAAAATTACATGATGAACCCGGATTTTTTCTCATTATTTACAGCAGGTAAACTTCAAACTGTGAAGAAAAACCTATGGATCATGTATTTATTTTTATTACAGAAACAAGCTCGCTAATGAAATATTGTGGCGACGTTTTTTTTTCATCAGTCTTTAGGGGCTAATCCGACGAAAAGTAATATCCCGAATAGGTCAGATTGTATCAAAGATTTATAGGAAAATATTAGTTAAATTGGTAATAAATGGTAACAATGTACAAACCATTTTCTTAAATTTGGACACTATCATTAAAATGTTTGCTTGTGATTTCTTTATATCCTAATGCACAGACTCATATATCAAATCAATATGGGGAACCCGTCAACCGAAAGGGACCTATTTGATGATGCGAAAAGTATCTACCCTGGTCAGATTGCGAGGACAGGCCAAAGTTGGAAGTTCCTCTCTGTGTGTATTTTCTTAATCTAGAGAGCGGACATTCCACCTAACTATCTTTTATCTCTTATCAACCAATTACCAGACGAGAAAAATTTAGACTGGTTCATATTCAAAGACGACACATATTAGTTGATGATTTTTTATTTTTTTATATTTTTTCTTTTGCGGCAGGAAACATTGTGAGGAATGAAGAAATTACTTCATTTTCAAAAATATTTTTTTAAGCTTTTAGTCGAGTGGCTTTCGAAAAGCGTCATTTTGTGGTAATAGATTAATGTATTTGCTTTTCGGATTATTCGAAGGAAACTTCTTGACCTGACGGGTCAAGTACTATAGTACTGATAATTAGATGACAACATTTTAGATGGTGAAACCTAAAAAATCCCTATTTGGGAAAAAAACATTGTATGCATTTAATAAGTTGACTTGTGTGGGAATGGTTGAAGTATATAATGAAATGCAAATGTGTTTATCCGTCAAATGTGGTACTGCGCGCTAAACACGCTTCCCAAATTAGCGAGATAGTAAGTAATTTCAGCATAATTTTGTCATGAATGTCTATTTTGACCTTGTCATCGTAATTATTATGATTTTCATGTCATTATGCCCTTATCTGAATCTCCATATCCCGTACTCACTTACCAGTCTGATCATCGTTTTTTGTCTTTGAATTTCATAAAGAGGACTCTGATTGGCCGAGACATCATGCATCAACCAGTCAGAACTATTGAAATGAAATTTGAATTTAACTTGTGTATAAGACCATAATTTTTAAAATATGGACTAAGAATTTCGGTAAAAAATCATAGGCGAAAATAGTCACGATAAAGCTTACTATTTCACGGATGATGTTTCAAAGACAAATTTCTTTCATTTCATCCTTCACTGAACGTTCTTTGTTGAAATATATTACCGAGTTCCCCTTTTCATTCAAACTATTCACACATTAAGATTCAAGGACTTGTCATAATGACCTCACAGAAATCACTTCAGCCAGACTAATGACGGTAGAGTGGGTGGAGGAATAGATCATAGTTTAACACATTTGACAGGTTACGGGTATAAAAAAAACCTCGTTGTCTTGTCTCTGAGGCTTACTTTCTCAAACGATTTCTTCAACAATGCATATTATCTGTTATCTCTGTGCCTGTTTATTCATTGGTATTTCTGAAGCCTATTTTGAAGAATTAGAAGCATTTGATGGCGTTCCTGTCAGCGTTGAAAGTGTTGTATTACCATATGTTGAAGCAGATGATTCGATTGACCAACCAGGTCTACAGACGATCAACCTCGTTAACAAACGAGGTAAAATCGCGGACAGTGGATACGGCTCACGGGTCAAGGCGGGGTCACAACTAGCCGATGTTGTTCTAACACGACAAAACCTGTTTGGACACTATGGTCCCGGTAAAAGATCTGGACTCGATAAAAGGCAAATGGCAGATTATGGATATGGTTCTCGAATAGACACAGGAGCAGATCTAGCGCGTGCTAAGTTACGAAAGCAAATGTTGTTTGGTTCTTCAGGTCCAGGCAAAAGATCTTTGAACAAATTTTACAGTGACTCAAGTTCGTTTCATTTTCCGTTGTCGGATTATTTACTTAACATTTATCCATTTACGTTTAGGTCCATTAAACGAGATCTTTCGGACTATGGCTATGGGTCACGTGTTGCTACTGGAGCTAATTATGCCCTTGGACAGAAAATTTACAACCACGTGTTTGGTGATTATGGAGCCGGAAAATAAATTAACAGCATTTGGATAGTACGATCGATTTGAGATTTTTGCCATCCATTTGGAAGTTTTTATTTAAAAGACCCAAATAATCCTTTTTCATTTAATGCCTTTTGTTACGTGCATGAAAATCAATTATTTCTTTTGTTTCAAGCTATTCAACTTTACAAAAAAAAAAAAAAAAAAAAAAAATCAAAATAGGAAAAAATAAAATAGTAATTTGTACACCATGAACGGATTGGATTGAGTTTTCTTTATTTATTGTTACATGTATTTTCTATTGAATACTTTTATCACCTACCGGCGAAGCCTAAGGAGTCTTCGGGTTTACACTCTATCCGTCTGTCGGTTTATTTGTTTTAAAGTGGTTGGTGTTGAGCTGAATTTTGAAAATTAGTTAGCAGATGAATAGTCGGACCGGGATATGCGTATGTTTGTCAACAAACAAATTTTGGACCAGTTAACCCATTCCGACTCAGTAACTCCTTCAGACGCCCCAAAGGAAATAAAGATTTGGAAAACATTTCGGAAAATGAAGAAATTGCTTGTCACAAGCAATTTCTTCATATTCCACAATGTTTTCTATTCAGAAAGTTGAAAATATCCAAAATTTCATAAACATCAAATTGCCGTCTGCAACTTCTTTCAATTATGGCCAGTCTAAAGAATTTCCGTATGGTAACTCGACAGCGTTATTGTGTCACCTAACGCAGACCCATTTGCATCTACGCTTACTTAACACAGGTGAAAAAGTGTCGTTTTTAAAAAAACAAGTGACATTGTATAAATTTAGATCAGTGAATGTTATGTTGTCACAAGATTTATCTATAATCAAATGACAAAGAAACGCATAACTGTTTATTTCCATGTAGAAAAAAACTTTTCTATAGTTCATTTAGTGTGAAATGCGTAGAACATGTAAGCAGTAATTTGCATAACTACTGTTAAAATAGTTAGTTCGGTGAAAGGGCTGCGCGAATACAAAGGCTGATGTGAGACTGGTATATCGATAATTTATATTTCACCTTCATTGATCATGTTTAATGACTCAGAAGGTTACTGGTGTTTTATCTCTATTGATAATGCAATGTTGTTACAAAGTCATTCTACCATACTGACATTCTATTAATGTCGAAACCGATTGACATACATTTGCTATTGTAAAAATACTTTCGACTCTGATAATCAAAGTTAAAGTTGTGAAGAAAAATTAAAAATATTTACATATCATAGCACGCTTTATTGGATAAGCCTCCAGAAGGCCTGAGCAACCAACGAAGATATTACAAACCGACAAATCCAGAGTCTAATTTATTTTTTGTTTACTGCTATAGATGTACACGTTACAGTGAGTGATCGAGGATCAATTTTGTCTATATCTGTATAAACAAAATTGACCCTTGATCACTCACTCTAACTTGTACATCTATAATATTGAAAGAATTGCAATGGAGAAAAATACATATACGTGTAACAAGTTATTCATATATAGACAGGATCTGAGATTGCACACAATTAGGTTAGGCTATAATATGGCTTTGGGTCCTATTAGTCCTATATTTCGCAAACTAAGGTAAACCAAATTATCAAAATAGCTTTTTCACAAGTTTGTGTAAATATATACATGGCAAAAAAGGTGAAATATCGCAATTTGCCAAACTGCATTTACCCTAAACCCAATGTTTGGGATTGATTACAAACACACACACACACACACACAGAGTGAAATTCACCTCCATTTATAGTCCATAAGCCTCCGGGTATTATTATTTACTAAAAAAAATAAAGTATAAGCCTCGCTGGTGTATAGGCTACATTTTTGAAATTCAACTTTTTTAAAAGATAAGCCGCTATAGTTATTCGGATTTAAACGGTTGTGTGTGTTTATACATTCTATATTCACGTGATTCCATCAAGCCCTTAGTCATTCGAAGATCTAATTTTTAAATTGGATAAAAACAGACTTCAACTGAAGTACATTTGATTCTTTTTTTTTTTTTTTTTTTTTATTATTATTATTATTATTATTTTCTAATATCTTGCCCTGAAGATTTGTAGCCATTCATAGACATTCTTTCCATAACGATTTCTGTCCGTTCCGATACAATTTTCTTAGTTTTGAACTCATTTCCTAATTTTGATTATGAGCCCGTTTCTAAAGTTTGTCGTCTTGTTATTGGTTGGCATTCCCTGTAAATAGTTCATTAAAGCTTTTTAATTGACCAATGGCGGCTTTCAATCAAATATTCAGTTTGACTAGAAAATAAAACCCGCACCCCCCCCCCCCCCAAAAAAAAAACCCAACACATTTCTGTAAAATTTTGTCTGGTAGTTCAAAGCTTGGTCTTATTCTCAATATCACGATTAACCGAGACCGGTCGGTTGCAGTACGTTTGATACAGGATCAGGGTCAACTTCACTCCGGAATTGGAGCCGCCGTCATAGCACAGTTAGTAGCGCGTCGGAGTGTCAATCTAGAGGTCCTGGGTTCGATCCCCGACGGCGGCACTCATCCTTTCCGACTATTTGCTCTCACCAATGGGCCGATAATCGTAGACCTATGTGGGATAGCAGCTGGAGGCTAGGAAAGGATCTAATGGTAGTACTGGTGTGAGAAATACCAGGTTTCGATTGTTAGGTGCTCCAGCCAACGATATAACTGAAAGATTTTTGAAATTTGATCTCCTCCTTTTGTCATGCTGTTTTAACGTTTAAACAACAGCAAGTTGCTTGATGTTAGGTTCTGCAGAGTGAGAGATCACTGCTGCATGTCATGCATGTGATTCAAAGAATTTATGTGGGAACTATTTCCTTGTAGAAACTGACATTTGAAAGTGGTGCCCTACAAGACTTTCACTTCCGAGCCTAAAGAATTTCATGGGTTGATGTGCAGAATGAAGATTTGTAAAAAATAAATTCCCCAATGATACTATTTTCCTGGTCTGTAATTCAAGACCAAAGACTACTCTTTTAAGACGGACTAAGATTTAAGGCCAGACGAAACTTATGGGAGGAGCTACAGATTGTGAAATTGGGCCCTTTTTGCTCTTTATTTAATGAGGCAAAAACGGACAGGAGTTTAACCATCAGCAATCTTCTATGACGTAGGAAATATATGCTTGGCGTAAAACGTATTACACAAATCTCAAAAGGTAGGACAAATAATTCAATAAATAACTATCTATAACCAAATAAATCAAAGCGCTGAAAGCGCTGAAAGCCTGAGATATGTATACAGGAGATATATAATCTGGACAGAAAAAGTTTGATGGTCGGATTATCGGAGGTGCCACTTTCTACCAAAATCTACTGTCGATTATGCGCAGATCTACCAATTTGTGCGCTAGGGGACACAACCTGCCCGCAATAATTTTCATCCCGTTGAGGTATTGTAACGATATATTTATATGTATATATCGTTACATATTTTTCACCCGATCAAAATGCTTTGAAGGGATAAAGGCCACCCAAGAATCCTTCCTGTGAGTTTTGGTTGAGTTTGGTTGAATTATGTTCAGTACTTTCTGAGAAGAAGATTTTTAAGGTAAAAGTTGACGGACGGAAGGACGGAGGACGGACACCACATCATGACAAAAGCTCGTTGGCTTACAGCCAGTGGAGCTAGCGAGAGAGAGCTAGAGAGTGAGAGAGATGGGGGGATGGAGCGTGAAGCCAGGTTCGAACTAGGAGGCTCCTGCGTGCGATGTGAGTATTCTACCACACAGACCAATTTCGTTATGTAAATATGCGCTTTATAATCTCCAGATAAAGCGGGCGGTCGTTTACTACGTACACCTCTCAAAAGCGGTATGTAGACGTTGCATCCTTTGGGTAGATTTCGGAGGTAAAAATATATAACCACAAAGTCCGAGCACAACCAAACTGTTTTCGGGCAGTGCGAATATGATCCTATGAATGACCAATTAATTTCTTAAACAAAACATTCCAATCGTGCGTCAAACCGACAGCTTCGTTTATCAGCTTTATACAGCAACTTCGTCTCACCGAACCGTTTTAACATTGTTACTCTAGAATAAGTAATATCATTTTGTAATGAAACAAACACCTTTTTTTCTTAACAATATGATATGATTATATATGTTTAATAATTTCCAATATATTATATATCTCCTTTCTTTCTTTCCATTCACTTGTCAAGTTTTGATAATTTTGCCCCGACAGCTTTCAATGAGTCATATCTCGCCTTCGTCCTTCTCGCCTCAATCGGGCGTATTAATTTATGGTCAGATCCGATCTACTTTTCAAGCGACAGAAGATCACATTGATTGCGGTAGATGTTTTTACATTATGTTTTCACAATAAACTCTGCATGGGTTTGAATTTTTAGCATGGAAACTTTAGCCTCAGATTGCTTACGCAATCTCAGGCTAAAAAGCGAATTGATTCCCTTTTTAATTAGGTTTTAGATAGATTTTGACTTGATTATCCATATCTCTTATAATAATCATATGGTGGGACATTCTTAGTTTATCATTCCTTTTAGAATTGAGGCGCAGGCGGGCAAAGGTTATTTCTAATATAAGTAACAAATATCTTAATCCTCTCCTGTTTTGCAAACTTTTAGACCTGTCAAAAGGATTTGCAGACAAGAATTTCATTTGGATTTATTTCGCAAGCTAACCATTCTGTAGAGTAGAAAATATTGTGGAAAAACAAGAAATTGCTTGTTACCCTTTTTCTACCAAAATATTTTAAACTATTACTCTGGAAATAAACATAAGCCCTATGTTGAAGGCTACCGAATTTCACACAAGGATAAAACAGGATATTCTATAAAAACTCCCCCTAAAAAGCCTCTGAATTATAGCATTACCAAATCTAAACTTTAAACAATCGACACAAAATGGCATTCTTTGACGCCCGGAAAAACTACGAACATGGAAAACATTGTGAGAAGATGTGAAATTGCTTGTTTCAATCAAAACATTGATTGAGCAGTCAAATTATTCATTTATGAAAACCCCCAAACATTTATGTTATTTGTGTTGGTTTGTTGGCTTAAATAGCGTAACTATAGCTTTCTCGATCTTTATCAAAAATGAGTCGAGATCGGCTTTTCACAAAAAATAAACAATGATTGTCAAGCACTAGCAGATGTCCATGGTATTTTATAAATTAAATTTTATCATTGTGTAAATTACGATTGTATCAATGACGAACTGTAAAAAGAAAAACCAACACATTTTTGTTTTTCTTCATTATTCCATTTTTTCATTTAACTTAATTCATCTTTAATATCTTAACAACAATATATTTCATCACATCAGTATTTCCATATATTTCATTGTACACATGTGTTTGGCACATAATTATGTCATTTAGAATCACATTCAAATAATTTATTAAAAAATCCTTTTCGGTTCTTTACAGCACCACCAGCAATTAATTCATCAAAACAAGCCACTATTTTACCTGGAAATAAACAAAAGGAGAAATATAAAAAAGGTAATCGCTTACAACGCCCGTTTACCTCCAACAGAGGTATTTTAGAAAATATGGAAGAGGGGGAGACATAACAAATAATCTTCGTTTTGGCAATCTAAACGTCGCAACTACTGCTTAGACTAAGAGTTTTTACAACGTTTAAGTCGCCTGCCAACGTCAAATGTTTCGAAGACAAATGTCGGAAGACAATATGGCCTTTCCGATGCAAAGAAAATCTCCCATTTTCTAAGTTAGTCTCTCCTCCATCTCCTACTGCAATCTTACACATGTTTCCAATATTGAAATGCTCTGTATCGGAAGAGCAAAAGATTTCGACTTTGTAAGACGACATACGCCGATCAGCGACAAAGCATTGCGTATTTGGTAGATTGTAAAAGGTTCATTATGTTTTTTTTTTTTTTCATTTAGAGATAGCAATCTAATTTGTCAAGTACTGAATTCATTTGTTCAAAATGTGGCGCGTCAGACTGAAAAATGAAAAAGCATTGCATAAAGTATCCGCCCTGCTCACCCCAACTGACCATGGACGAATCTCTCCGCTCTTGGTATAATCTCTAAATCTCAAGAATGTCTTACCTTACTTTGAAAAACCAAACCCGTGTCATGCTGAATCCAGAATGTTCCTATTGAAATGAAGTAAAGACAAAGATTAGCCTGCACTCATGTGTACTTCGTGCGTCTTCCTTCAACAATTTCTTTAAACGACATCTCCCCTAAACCATTGAACCAATTTCAACCAAATTTGGCAGAAATGTTCTCTAAGTGGTCCTCTTAAAAAAGTAGCTAGAAGAATTGAAATCTGTCGAAAACTTTGGTTGCCAGGTCAAAAAAGGTGTAATTTTGATATAAACTTTAAAAATCTTCTTCTCCTGACCTAGAAGGGGTAGAGCCTTGATACTTAGCATGAAACATCGGTAAATTGATCTCTTTCAAAATTACTAAAACCCTGACCCTCGGGTCTCCAGGGGGTGATGTTAATATAGAAATAAAGAAGAATTCTTTAAACGACATTTCCTCCTAAAGCATTTGGCCAATTTGAAATATTCCTTAGGTGGCCCTGTACAAAATTAGCTAAATTACATTACTTTCTGCCCTTTGATTTTAATATTATTTTGAGAGAGATTTTATTCCACATAAGGGTAAACTAATTGATTCTCGTTTTTTTTTTTTTTTTTTTTTTCAAATATATGTTTCACAGTATTCTTGTGATCTGGTCCGGGGACTGGATCATCCAAGAAGAGTGACAAACCGGGAATTATGTAATAAAATCATTTTAAAATGAGATAGTATCAACCGTAACATTGAATATTCCTATGGCTGGACCTGTCCATTTACTCCATTGGCCACGCCCATTGACTCGGACAGGAAGTCCCACTTCGATTATAAACGGCGTTATTTTGCAGAATTTATGGCAAGTAGTATGTAACAAAGAAGAGAAATAGTTATTTGGCTACCTAAACGTCGTAACTACAGCTTGAAAAGGCTGTAGTTACGGCGTTTAAGTCTCCAAACCAAAAAATTGTTGGCCAATGTTGGAGTTCAAAACTCATTTCTGGTCTCAAGGAATGATTTCATTGGTCGACAGGTTACTTGATTGACAACTGCGATTGGTCAATTCATACCAAAAAAATAAGGACGGAACAATTATTTTGCATTCAGAATATCTACAAAAAGTAAAAGATTTTCTGGTTAGCCTGAGCAGGGTGACCGGGGTCTAGAGCATAATTATTGCACTTCTCAAATGCACTTCCCGTGTGACGGTGCTGTACACCATGCTACATAGGGGGTGGGGTCGCTCCCATAGGCAAATGTCAGCTGCGATAAATGAAACGAAAACACACAAACCTTTTCATTCTATGGCATTTTTGGACCTTGTAGATAAGTCGGCTCCATCTTTATCATCGACAATTGTGGGGGAATCCGCCACAACAGCCTCCGCCAGATCTGTTCATTTACAATTTAAAAGGTATTTCAGGCCAGAATTAAATGGGTCAAATTCTGTTTTTCATAAAGTCAAAAATCAAAGCTATTCCCCGTCTTTAAATGAAACATCTAGCGGTAAAAATATCAGATTTTTATAAGTTTATTAGTGTGATTAAGTTTTTAGGCTTATACCTCTATCAACAAAAGAAATGTTCTGTTCGTTTCTTGAAAGTTAATGCAATCAAGCAACACAAACAAACAATTTACTAGTTTTGAGTAAAATCTTATAGATCTACATGAACTTTAAACGCAGGCATACAAAATAGTTGCGTGCTCAGTATTTTGTTCATGGAAGTATGAAAAAACCACACACACACACACCAAAACAAACAAACAAAAAAAAAAAAAGCCGAACGAAAAGCTTGAATCATAAAAGACGATTACTCGAATTACATAATAGGTTTTTGAATATTTCGTACAGAAAATAAGCTTAAAATGACATGAACTCGCGGAATTATCGTTTTTGGTAAAGTCCTTAGCTGTATTAATCCTTTTCTGTTCAAACCCGGGATTTTACGTTCCTGTAATTTTATACTTGAGAAACCCGTGTGGAAAAAGAAGCAACTTCTTGTAACAAGCAATTTCCCCTTTTCCCATAATATTTTCTACCACAAAGGATGGTGTCATTTCAATGTGCATTCAATGTTCATTGTCTTCTGTATCCTCTTTGAACTTGGACCAGTCTTATATTACAAAAAACGGGAAAAGGTTAAATCAATGATTAATCGATCGCGTCAGTCAATCAAAAATTCGTTCGACCGATCAAATCGTCCGTTCAGACCAGAAGTAAACTTTGAACACCTACTTTGTCGACATTCATCTGTAGCATTGTTGATTTAACAACTTAAACATCGTAAATACAGCTTATTAAAGTTAAAGTTACGACATTTAGGTCGCCAACTTACAATTCTGTTTTTTGTTACATGTGACTTACCATAATTTTGAAAAAAAAAGAACACGTCGTATCAAAGTCGAACTTTCTGTTGGAGGTCAGTGGGCGGGGCCAGCGATCCGTTATTTGTTCGAGGCAATAGAAATGTGCTTTTAACCCATGCCCACACAATTCCTCCTTTTTACGCCCACCAAGAAAAAAAGTTTGGAAAACATTGTTGAAAATGAAGAAATTGCTTGTATCAAGCAATTTCTTCATTATCCACAATGTTTTCTACCCCAAAAAGACACATATTTTTGAAAATCAATCAACTATAAATTGTCGTCTGCAACTTCTTTCAATTTGGACCAGTGTAAAATTGTGTCGTTTGGGAATGGGTTAAGTTGATTAACCAATTATCACACATGACCTTTTGAGAAAAAAGCTTTGAAAATATTGTGGACATAGAAGAAATTGCTTTTTTCAACCAAAATGACAAAGAATTTTAGAATTTCATCAACCTTAAATTGTCGTCTACATCTTCTGTCAATTTGGACAAGTCTAAAATTGTGTTGTTTGGGAACGGGTTAAGTTGATTAATACTGTAAGAACTCACCACTCAGCAGACTGGAAGTGAAAGAGGCCGTGTCCTGATTCAAGATGGTTGACTCTAGTCTTACTTTCTCTACGGCTCTCTGGACAATGGACATCACATAGTCTTTAACTATAATATATCAAAAAATTAAATGCACTAGAAATTAAAATATGTCGATTTACTCAACTTTTCATCAATGTTTACGGGAAGCAGCGTGTTCATAAAAATGATGCAAAATTATGTCAATTATTAAGTTGTGCTAGCTGCCTCTGTTCTGAATTCAAACTGATCACCCTGAAACCGTTACCCTTTAGATAAATGTTGTTGTTGTTGTTGTTTTAGTTTGTTGTTTGTTTGCTTGCTTGTTTGATATTATTTGTTTGTTTATTTTGTATTTGTGAAAAAATGCTACAATAGTACATTATAATAAAGAGACAGTGATAGCGTTACGTCAGTATTGATATGTTCAATCATACAGTTTATATTTGGAGTTTTGATGTTTGTTTGTTTGAATGAGGTTTAACGCCGCTCTCAACAATCTTTCAGTTATATTGCGGCAGCTGGAGCGCCTAACAATGGATTCCTGGTATTCATCACACCAGTACCACCATTACATCCTTTTCTAGCCTCCAGCTGCTATCCCACATAGGTCTACGATTATCGACCCATTGGTGGGAGACAAATAGTCGGAAAGGATGAGTGCCGCCGTCGGGAATCGAACCCGGAACCTCTAGATTGACAGTCCGACGCGCTACCAACTGCGCTATGACGGCGGCTTTGGAGGTTTGAGCAATCCTCGCTGAGATTTCAAGACGTTACACTTTATTGTGTATATATGTGACGCTGATACTAGTCCTACGAAACTCTGAATAAGCCAAAACTTGTAATATAATCACAAATTTATGTGACAACGGTCAACGAAATGTTATGTTCTGTTTAGGGAAATCGGTTGCCATGATAATTATTTACAGAAGGAATGAAGTCGTGTTGGAAATAATTTTTTCAACCATATTTTTTGACACTAAATTTGCTTGTTTTTTTTTTCTGTTTTTTTTTTTATTTGCAATTTCATGTTAACGTACAATAAGAAAATTCCTACCTATATGGGGCTACCAGTCGAAATATTATCAAAATTATTTTGGGGTTAGAATTAATTATATTTGCATCAGATGAGTTCATTTTAAGAATCACTTAAATGATTCTTTTAATAAATCAGTTATATAGAGTATTTTATGACTGAAAACGGTCTTGTATCAATACACGTCCGAACCAATCTGATGAATCACCAAAAGAGCACTCCTGTGAAATATGTGGTTTCTGAGAAGACCTTTAAAGAAAAGGTTTAGGGTCTGACGGAATACCGGACGGACATAGCTCCATGACATAGGGAACACAATACCAGGATAGTAACCCCGCTTGCTTTAAGCCAGTGAAGCTTATTACACACGCATAAACACACAGATATATAGATTAACATACTTTACTACTCGGTCCAGCAACTTTACCTCCCTTGCAATTGACCCAACGCAGATGTCAATCAAATAACCAGTCGACCAATGAAATCATTCATTTAAAACAGAAATGTATTTCTCCGAAATCTAATAATGGACACATATAGAACATATTCATGTTAAACTTATTACAAAGCCACCGGAAAAAAAATCTAGTTCTGAAGAAGATTTTACAACGCGTTTACTGCCTACCAAATACGGGAACTATGCCCACCAATAAAAAAACATTAAAATTTCAACCCGAACTTGAAGGAATCAGGTAAAATACTATCCGAGGAGCGAGCCTCTGAAATTTTGTTCAAATCCATCGAGCAGTTTCACGGATTTTAAAGAAAATAACTGACGGACGCAAGGACGTATTTAGAAGACAATGCCGTGACAACGGTGTCACTGGACCTCGACAATTACAGCAAACAATATAAACTTACCTTGCTCAGAGTCAGGAATTCCCTCCGCTGTACCTCCAATATATCCGGTCTTACTTATATGCTCTGTGGACATTTGTATTTGCCCATGTGTATCAGGAATTCCGGGAAGAAATAGATTCCCTAATAAAAAAGATAATATTGTGTAAAAGACTAAACCACCGTGCCAGGAATCCCTAACCAATTCACAAATAATAAAATTTTAGACTAGTCTAAATTGAAATAAATTGTAGTGGGTTTGTTGTTGTTGTTGTTGTTTGTGGGGTTACTTGTTCTAATACTGTCATAGAAATAAAGTATTCGACTTGTATTTGAAATATACTAATTTTGAAGTCTTTTAACAAGGATTTTCGTTTGGATATCATGATTATTCTGTCTTATTCTACATTTCACAGAATTACACTCAACTAATTTTGACTCACAGCGCAATATTCCATAAAATATATACTGTACATTCACTATCTTTCCAAAGGCGTCATCTAGTTTAGAGCATATCGTTGTTTGACTTTAAACTTACCGTAACTACAGCGTGTTAAAGTTATAGTTACAACATTTTAGTCCAGGGACGATGTATGACAAACAAAACCTTTACAAAGTTAAAGAGAAGACTCAAAGCTTGGGATATACTGACCTCAAATGGTATTCTGAGTTGTGTTACGTGAAATCAATGCATATTTTTAACGTAGCCTTTTATCAAATATACAATTATTTTACCAACTGTATCTCTGGATAAGAAAATTTCACAGTTAACCCTTTACTGCTCAATTCAAATGTTTTGCAGGTAACAATTCAAAGTTGATTTTATTTGAAAAATAATCATTAGGGTAGAAAATATTGTGGAAAAAGTAGAAAATGTAACAAGCAATTACTACTTTATCCACAATGTTTTCTTAAGTATGAAAACACAGGGACGTAAAAACCAGTGATTGAACAGAATTGGGTTAATTATTTCAGTCTGGTTTGTGTCATTTTTATATGCAGCACTATGTAAACTTAAAAGGACTGTTATCATTTGACCCTATCTTGCCTTATGAGTATCTTTATCATTTAAACTAAACAATCCTACAATATTTCATAACCTTTATAAATCAAATTTAGTAAACATCGTAGAAAAATTGAACAAAGGGACCACGATGACCCTAAATCGCTCACCTGAGTCATCTGCTAGTTAACCCATTCCAACACAGTGGAATTTTAGACTGGTCCAAATTGAAAGAAGCTGCAGACGACAATTTCAAGTTGATAGAATTTGGAATTTTTTCGTCATGGGTAGAAAACATTGTGGATAATGAAGAAATTGCTTGATACAAGCAATTTCTTCATTTTCCACAATGTTTTCAAAAGATTTTTTCTTGAGGGGCGTAAAAAGGAGGGATTGGGTTGTAATGGGTTAAAGAACTGTTTGGCATAATGAAAATGCAACTATAGAGCTAAATAATTTTAACAGTAAGGAGGAGAAGACTTTCGAACTTCCTCTAATTGAATTCTTTTCTCTAATCTGAAGCCATTTTGCAAGTTATTTTAGACCCTGGGGTTATTATTCCAACAAAAAATGAAGCTAGCTATCGGCTTTAATGTAACATTCCAAATGTAAATGCACGAGGCCGTATAGTTAAGAAGATTTTAATTTATTGACATTGAGCGATTTTACAAACCTCGGACCCATGATACCGCCGTCATAGCGCAGTCGGAAGCGCGTTAGAATCCTAATCTTCAATCATGGGACGTCATGGGTTCGATCCCCGGCGGTGGCACATATTCTTTCCGATATTTGTCTCTCACCATTCGATCGTAATCGTAAATCTAAGTGGGATAGCAGCTGGAGGCTAGGAATGGAATGTAGTGGTAGTACTGGTGTGAGAAATACCAGGAATCCATTCTTAGATTGCTAGGTGCTCCATCCGCCGCGATATGACTGAAATACTGTTAAAAGCGGCGTTAATCCCGATTTAATCAATCAATCAACCAATGTTCGCCCATTTTTCTGGCCAAAATCATAAACAAGAGCCGTCGGAGACGGATTATGCTCCCCGAATAAGGCTTTTGTCACAAAACTATCAAAAGCGGCGTTAAACACCATTCAATCAATCGGACCCATGCATGATAGATCTGTTTTGGGCTATAGGGACAACAATTAAAGAAACATAGTAAAAATACTTAGTAATGCCACATACCAAATATCAATATCCTATACCAAATTTTACAGAAGAAGACTTTTGAACTTGCTCTAACAAACCGCTGGAGCAGGGTCATTTTTTATCAAAAATAGTGGAGAACCATCTGATTATGTTATATACAAACATGAATACCTTAGACTTTATAAATTGGAAGGGAGATACCTTGGAACACGGTATAATTGAACGCTTTCCCGAACTTTGGACACATGGGGAAGGGTCGTTTTTTAGCCTACGAGCATAATTTCATCAAAGTTGGTAGATGATATTCATATTATGCTTCATTCCATATATAAATGTATATGCCCTCGGACCTAGTGATGAAGATTGAATTTTTCTTGTATACTCAAATTGTGCGTTTTCCCTATTTTGGACCCCTTAGGCTGGGCTGTTTTTACACTAGGGCCTAATTTTATATCAGAATATTGCAAAAAATCTAGGAAAACTACATACCAAATATGAATGTCCTAGGCATTATAGTTTAGGAAGAGAAATCATTGAACTTGCACTAATTAAGCACTTTTCAAAACTTTTGACTTTTTGACCCCATGGGTATAATTTTATCAATTTTAGTAGAGAACCACGTAGTTATGCCGTTTATGAAATTTGAATACCTTTTGCCTTGTAGTTTCTGAAAAAAAAAAATCAAAGAATACCTGAATGTTCTCAATTGCAAATGCCATGGCAACCAGAGTTTGTTATGGAGTTTTTTTTTCTTTTTCTTTTTGCTTTTTAACAACCTTTGTAAAGCTTCACCCAGTGAACATTCCTGGAAAGTTTTTCCTTGATCAGCTTAGTGCCTTAGGAGGAGAAGATTTTTTTAAAGAATTTGAGGACAGGCGGACAGACGGACGGAGAGAGGATGGTCTATCACAATAGCTTACCTCGCACTTTATGCTTTGGTGAGCTAAATTCGCATGTGACTAATTCATTCAAACATTGCATACCTTTTTGTTGATTTAATGATAAAAGGGGCTTCAAGAAAGCATTGAAACTACCAGATTTAAACCAGTATGGTACTACATGGATATAATCAATCAGTCGTACAAGAACCTACTGGGAAATGCGTGAGGTATCGACTCTGACCAGTCTGTGTGGAATGCGCAGACTAACAAGGGTGGAAATTTTTCACCCGTACTACGTTACTATGCGTTTATACTATAATATATAAAAGACGCTTGTTTCAAATATTTATTTGACAAAGTCCCGAGATATCCCTTTTCGCAGGAAGGATTAAAACTAGTTGTAAATTGATTCAGATTAGCATCATGTCTGTATGAAGCAAATAGTTTTGTCGATAAAAATGTATATAACGGGAGCACAACATGACAATGCCAACGCCAACGCTCGATTGTCCAAGTGCTTTATAGTGGGTAAAATCTCCGTGTCGAAAGGGAACATAATTCCCGAAAAAATGGAGTAACCCGCCCTTGTTGGTAAATATTGCTCTTTTGATAGTGAACATAAATTCCGAGGGAATGTTTCAATTATAGCAGAGATTTAGCAAAAAGTTAAAATTTCGGACGCCGCCGCCACAGACGCAGACGACGAATCTGGCAATAGAACACCTCGGTTTAACAGCCGAGCTCAAGACACACGTTTTAACCCATCACACGCAGGGACGATTTTGGACGCCCACAAGAAAAGCAATCAGGACAAGCAATTTCTTCATTTTCATCAATGTTTTTACCCAGACGGTTGAACAAATCTATAATCATATAAACTTTAGATTGTCGTCTGAAAGCTGATTTCAATGTGGACTAGTCTAAATTTTTGCCGTTTGGTAATGGGCTAACCTTATCTATATGCATTCTATATGCTATATGATATACCAATAGTTTGAATAGGAAAACCTGTCGAAATTTGAGCTTTATTTACCTATTACAAGACGGCAAAGTTTTAGACTCGTCCAAATGGGAAGGAATTGCAGACTACAATTCAATATGATTAAATTTTAGATTTTTTCAGATTTTGTGGTTGAAAACATTGTATTAAATGAAGAAATAACTTGTTACAAGTATTTTTTCATTGACACAATTTATTTTTTTCCAATCGTTTTTCTTGAGGGGCGTCAAAAAGCGTCATTGTGTGGGAATGCGGTTAAATTTTCCGTTGAAAATATTTCTACTGACAACACCACGCCTTTTCACCTTTAGAATGAACCTGCGAATGACTCAACCCATAACCACACTATCCCGTATTTTTACAAATTGAAGAAATATGGCATTGGGAAAAATGAGAGAAGAGAAGAAATTGCTTGTAACAAGCAATTTCTTCTTTTTGCACCATGTTTTCTACCACATATGCGTTTATTTTTTAATTTGATCCATTCCCAGGCAGTGACGCTATTAGACGCCCCCCTCCCCCCCCCCCCCCCCGAAGAAAAAACATTTAAGAGAATTTTGTCAAAAATGAAGAAATTGCTTGTCACTAGCAATCTTTTCATTTGCCATTATAATTTCTATTAAAAAATTGAACAAATCTATAATTTCATTAATTTATATTGTCGTCTGCAAATCCTTTCAATTTGGACCAGTCAAAAATTCTGCCGTCTGGTAATTGGTTGAACCAACTTTGTTTTGTTGTCGGAATCCTCTTTCAATTTTGACCAATCTAAACTTGTGTTGTGATTAAACTCTAGAGAGTAACGATTTTACCAGCTGAAGAAATTTCTCTTAAATTTCTTTTCGACAGAAAACAAAATTGTTCAAGTT
Organism: Fragum fragum; assembly: GCA_946902895.1. Lineage (NCBI taxonomy): Eukaryota > Metazoa > Mollusca > Bivalvia > Cardiida > Cardiidae > Fragum > Fragum fragum. The sequence continues at coordinate 39,873,330 of OX336365.1, forward strand.
TACATGAATGTTGGAGTTCAACGTTCACTTCCGGTCTAATTGAATAATTGGCTTGGTCGATCAACTTTTTGAATGACACCAATTCACTAATAAGATTATATGACTTGGCCACCCGTTCTTAAAGTGTCTCTTTGGTAGGAGTTAGGCAAGATAAGGGGTTCATAACTGGTATCAGCATTACAATTCTGTGTCTGTATTCACCAACCAGTCTCAACCAAAATTTCATAGCGTGTGCTATGATTGGGTGAGATATATATCTCGACCAATCAGAGCACTCATCAAAGAATTCAAAGACAAAATGTTGATTTAGACTGGTTAGTGATAACAAACCCTGGACTTACTGGTACTGGGTAACGGCCATATATGGTAACTGTTTTTTACTATGTTGTTCTTGTTGTTGTTGGCTGTTAGTTTGTTGGTTGGAATGTCCATAGCTGGTTCAGGTGTCCCTCGACTATCAAGAACTCTCTCAATGATCAAATCAGGCGATCCCATTTCATTCTCAAGGTCATCATGAATCAACGGCTTCTCTAATCTACTCTCTCTGGCTAATCCTCTTCTTAAGGTATTTCTAACTCTCGCCAACTGTAAAGTGGGTATTGAAATGATAGGTTTGGTGAACATAAATAACTGTGACTCAAGAAGAACTGCTGGTTGTTGAAAGTAAAGTTAGCAGGCATTTAGGTTCGATTATATCAAAATCACTAACACCTCACAACCTAGTTGAAGGGTCATTGATCCCCGCCCACTGACTCCACTAGCCACGCCCACTGACTCGGGCAAGAATTCGATATCAAAAAGCATTATTTTGCGAAATTTATGGCCAGGAACTTGCAATAAAAAGTTAAATGGTTAGTTAGTGACCAAATCGTCGTAACAACAGCTTATTCAAGCTTGATTTACGACGATTAAGTCGCCGAACTAATTAAAATGCTTCACAAAAATGTCGGCTAATGTCGGAGTTCAAGTTCGCTTCAGCTCTATATGAATGATTTGATTGATCGATTGATTCGTAGATTGATTGCTGTGATCGGTCAAAAGAAAGGGATATACAGCAAGATCCCTCAAATACGACTTCCGATGTACTTGTATTACCAACTTACAACTTGTATTGACCAATCGCGGCTGTCGATCAAATAGTCAGTCGACCGATATAATCATTCATTTAGACTGGAAGTTCAGTTTGAATTCCAACATTGGCCATCATTTTGATGAATCATTTTGTTGGTTTGACGACTTAAACGTCGTAGCTGCAGCTTATTAAAACTGTAGTTACTGCGTTTATGTCGCCAACCAACCATTCTACTTCTTTGTTACATGCTACTGGCTATAAATTTGACAAAATAACGCCGTTAAAAATCGAATCGGATCTTCCTGTTGGAGACAATGAGCGGGGCCTAAGGAGTCAGTGGGCGGAGCCAGCGATCGGTCAATTCTAAATAACTAACGAGTATATGAAGAGGAATAGAATTTCTGTCATCTATGATCGTATGTATACACCTTCTTCGTTAATTCTGGGCTTCATTTTCCACAGGAAATCGTTATTTTCCCACCTCCCCCAGGTTTTATCATACCAATCTCAAGTTTCCTTCATGAGTTATTTTTATATATTTAAATATCTGGGTTGCGGATCACCACGTGCATAATTCAAACCTTTGTTAGAAAATTGTTAGAAAATTAACACCTATTTCATTTTTTCTACTTGGTTCTTATTAAACCAAAATAAAGAACTTGTTTTGAAATTAACTGTGCGGAAATGATACGTTATATGCAATCCATGGTACTGAAAAATACCGAAATACGACTAGTGGAATTTACATTGAAAAACACACGTGTATCAGTTCAAAATCGTGTTATTTAATATTTCGCGAGAAACATTGAGAGCCATTTTCTGAATTAATCACGTTTTATTTTCCCCGAATTATACTAAATTATATCTCGAAGAAGATTAAGGTCATACTTTTACGTTATTGAACCAGTGGTCAAAACAAAGTAATGGACACGCCAATTTCATTGATAATTTCATATGCATGTCATCCAAACTGCTCACATTTTTTAAATTTTGTTTTAATGGTTTGATTCAATTTCATAAACAAATGAAATATTTCAACTTCTTTTCACACATGTCTTATTTGTTTTGTGCTAATCAAAGTTCTAATATGGACTCTACTTACGATATATCTTCACATAAATAACCCATATGGGTTCCACATTAATATTTTATCGAGTTTCTGACCATAGAAGTCATAATTTCTTAGTCTGGGTACATATTAACCAAAGAAGAACGAACATAACAAGACCGAGAGTTTGTTGTTTTAAATTTTAACCCTTGTCATGCTGAATCCGGAATATTCTGGTTTTGGCAGGAGGTGTAGACTAAGATCAGACTGCACTCATGTGCAGGCTGATCTTAGTCTACACCTCCTGCTTGTACTTTTCCTCCAAGAGTTGTTTATGAAGTTGATGTCTAAAAGAAATATTGATTTTTAAACGACAAGTCCTGTCAGTGCTTTCAGCCCTTTGATTTGACAGTATTTCAGTAAGGTAATTTATTTAGCATGACAAGGGTTAAGACATTTTCCCAACTTGCCTTTGTTTGTTTGAACTAGGCTGCTTCTTACATAAGTGTATTCCTTTTAGCAATATATTGTTGAATGACGCGTCTGTCAATCAAAGAATAAATCGACTAATCAAATTAGTTATCTAGACCTGAAGTGAACTTTGCACCCCGACAAAGACCGACATATTTTAGAAACATTTTTGTTGGTTTGGCGACGTAAACTTCGTAGCTAATTCAAGCTTTAATTACGACGTTTATATCGCCGACCAATTAGTTTATTTTTTTTTTTTTTTTTTTTTACATGTTCCTGGCCATAAAATTGTCAAATAACGCCTTTCAGTTCCTGGTGGAGCTCAGCGCGGGTGACCAGCGGAGTCAGTTGGCGGAGTAAGTGGTGTGTCAATTACAGACATAACGAATTTTCAGTTCAAATCACAGCAATAAAACTACTACAATATCTAATCAGAGGTGCGTTCTTTTCGTCGAGATGAAAATCTCGCTAAATAAGATTTTTGAGACGTCTTACAGAACGATTTTTGTTGTTTTGAGTTAAATTATTCGACGTCCCCAAGGCTACCTGTTTAATCCAATGCTGAGTACGCTTAAATTCCCCAGTAAGAATTCTTAAAATTCTTATTTAGCGGCTTAAAAATCTTGATCCAAAGAACGCATTATCTTAAAAATATGAATAAGAATCTTAAGAATCTCGATGAAAATAACGCACCTCAGAGATAAAAATACCGCTAAATAAGTTTTCAGATATTTTAAAGAATTATTTTTGTTTCTTTGGATGAATACATTCGACGTCGTCAAGGTTACACGTTTAAGTCAATGAGTACGCTTAATTCCTAATTAAGAATTCTTAATGGAAACATTTCCACCTATGTCAACTTTCGACTCCGCGCAGGTTGGACAGGGTCGATTTTTTCGCTTTTAAACAGAATGTCTCGTATGGGGAAACTTGTATCTTTCATCTCTTGTAATTATTCTTATTTTGTTGACCGACTGCCATACAACCCCACTCTGCGCAAATAGATCGGTTCTAGTGAGTGTTAATTCGAGATGGTTTATCGATTGGTTTAAAATGAATTTTAGTTTCAGAAAATCGACAGACATCGAAATATTTCCGCCATTGTCAGTCTGCCCAGATCGTCTTAACAAGGTCGATAATTCTCGCTCTTCCCATAATGTATTTTCCCGGCGAGGCAAATATGTAAATTAAGTGCTCTGTGAAAAAAGACCATCTGGTTCTGTAGCAATTTCTCCATTTTCCATAATGTTTTCTAAGGCATTTTTCTTGATGGGCGTCCAGACGCGCCATTGTGTGGGAACGGTTCAATATACGAAATATGTAAAAACACGAAATTCTGTTTAAGGAATCTAATTTTAGTAACCACTTTTAAGTTTTTGCAGCGGTTTTGATTATTGACGCTTAATGCAAGTGGTTGCTTAAAAGAGGTGGTCTCATAAATGAGATTGACCGTATTTCAAAAATGAATATATAGTCAAGTTAAAGGACCATTCAATATCCAGAAAAACATGTTCACTTATTCAAATCTTATCATCCCTCTCCTACCCCTAGCCTCAAACAAACAAATTTGGGAAAGCGGTGTGGAAAAATGAAGAAATTGCTTGTAACAAACAATTTCTTCAATATTATCACAATGTTTTCTACCCAGAAAGACGAAAAAATCATCACCTCGAAATTGTCTTATGCAACTTCCTTGAATTTTGACAAGTCTGGTAATAAGTTAATTCGAAAAAATTCGACTTTCGAAAGTCTGTTTAAAATAGATACTTCCCCACCTCTAATATATTATTCCTTTTAGCGGTACGGGTGACGGGTGTCTGCGTTTAATCACCGTCTAGATATTCCTGGATCCTGAATAACTTGATAGGTCTTGGTCATTAACATTTATAATGACCGTCGGTAGAGGGTCGGTCTTAAAGTTTTGTTTAAAGGCCCTAAAATACAAAACACAACCACATACGAAGCCTGTGAGTTATGTAGATATGTTGTGGACTCCTATGTGCTTCAAAAATCACAATTAACCCATTCCAACACAATGGAATTTTAGACCAGTCCAAATTGAAAGGAGCTGCAGACGACAATTTCAAGTTGATGGAATTTTGAATTTTTTCGTCTTTTGAGATAGAAAACAAGCAATTTCTTCATTTCCCACAATGTTTTCCAAAGCTTTTTTGTTGAGGGGCGTAAAAAGGAGGGCTTGTGTGGGGATAGGTTAAGGACGCAGACGTTTCAGGAGTGTTTTAGTTGTTGTTCTGTTTCGAATTTGTTTTGCTTCGGTTTATGGGAATTGCAAAATCATGATGACAAAAGGATCCGAAGGGATTATGCTTATGTAGAAATAAAGGTGTGTGTGGGGGGGGGTAAGAAAAAAAATCTACTCCCAAACCACTGGGCAATACCAAAAAAATTTGGCAGAAACCTCCCTTAGGTGTCTCCTTTTAAAATTTATAGAGAAATGAAGTTCGCAAAAATCTGGTTTCCAAGGCAACAAGAGTTAAAAAACAAGATTTTTTCCCCTGATCCAGAAGGCATAGAGCCTTGATATTTGCCATGAAGCATCAGCATGAACTTCTATAAATTTTTCTAAAATCATTACATTTTTTTCCCAGTGACAGAGCTTCAGTCACTGGAGAGCCAGGCCTATAAGTTTCGAAAAAAAAAAAGGACTGCAGAAAGAAAGATGATGAACAAGGCTTATATGAATTGCACTTGTGTTGGCACTGTGCAGAAAACGGCTTCGTTGTTCCTTTTGTTTCTTTATGATGTACTGGTGCTAGTAAATTTTGCTTCAGCTGTCATTCTAAGACATGACAAAATGCAATCATTAGTAAAGATCCCCAAACTTTCTCTACCCTCCAATACATATTATAAAAGTTATGGGAACTATTGAGTCTTTTTTGTATAAATAGACGATTGTTTTTCTTTGAAGCAAAATGCTGAGATAGCCTTAATCGCATATGTTGGGCCCCCCACCCTCCACCCTCAAAAACATATAATAAAAAATATGGGAACTATTGAGTCATTTTTGTATAGATAGACGATCGTTTTTCTTTGAAGCAAAAGGCTGGGATAGCCTTAATCGCATATGCCCCCCCCCCCCTCTCCGAGAATTACTTTACAATATGAATTGTTTCTGAACGATACCAACCTAACTATTTACATCCTAACACAGTTTATCACCCTAACATGATATCGTACAGACACATTCTCATTCTATAACATGGCTCTGACAGTGGCTTTGTTCTCGGGAAGATGGGTTGAAAACAGATTAGTTTCTACAGATCATGCATAGTTTGGTTTTCTTAGTAATGAGTTTAATGATATGTATTTAGTTTGTATACCATTAAGAAAAAAAGAGCTTATACATTGTTTTATTCTTTACACAACCTTCATAATATTTTAAAAACAACTATAAATTCTCTAATGGGGGGACTGATTTTGGGAGAGCCAATGTAACTTCGGACTTCGAGCTCACATTGGATCATAGTATTTAAACCCTTTTCAGTCATTCATAACAATTATTTTGTACGGCATTTAGCGTCGATTCCATGGTTTTATCATAAACAGATACATATATAAACAGTCTTTTAAAGATTCCTTTTATCTTAGACACAATAATATTGGCATATATCTTTTCATTTTTTTTAATTCTTTATTATGACCCAGCTGTCGATTTGCCACTAAACTCCGTTTATTCGTAAACTCAAACCTAGGAAATTTGGTTGAAATCAAGCAACTGGTTTCTGAGAAAAGGATTTTCAAAGCTCTCACCATAGAGGGAAATTAACCCTACTCATTTGAGCCATGTTTTTTATCCATTCAAAATTCTTTGAAGGAATCTGATAAAGGGTCACCCAAGGATCATTCCTATTACATTTGGTTGAAATCTATCTGTTTGATTGTAAGAAGAAGATCTTTAATGCTTTCACTATATATGGAAATTGGCCACGCCTATTTAAGCCATGTTTTTTATTCGATCAAAATCCATTGAAAAAAATCTTATAAAGAATCACCCAAGGATCATTCCTATTAATTTGGTTGATATCTATCCATTGGATAGTGAGAAGAAGATTTTTAAAGCTTCAACCATAGATTGAAATTAGCCCCTTTTCATTCGATCAAAATACTTTGAAAGAATCTGATAAAGAGTCACCCAAGGAACATTCCCGTGAAATGTGTTTGAAATCCATCTGTTGGTGTCTGAGAAGAAGATTTTTAAGTTTTCACCATATATTGAAATTAGCCCGGCCCGTTAAAGCTATATTTTTCATCTTCAACATTCTTTGAAGGAATCTATATAAAGGGTCACTTAAGCAACGTTCCTGTGAAATTCGGTTGAATTGTGTTCAGTACTTTCTGAGGAGAAGATTTTTAATTTAAAAGTTAATGGACGGACAGACGGACGCATGCACGGACGCAAGCACGACGGACTCAACGCCATGATAACAGCTCGCTGGCTTTCAGCCAGTGGAGCTAAAATAAAGGTTGAGAAACAAAACATAGGTAAATTATTCATTTATTTCAAGCTATATAGTCCTGTTTTCTCGTATTGCTTGACAGATCTGACCAAATCTCGAAAGTAACGAACTTTATGATAGTACGATCATTTCGTACAAATTCGATGAGAATCTGATGAAAATTGTGGACTCTATAAGAAATAAGAAAAGATTAACGGACACAAGAACGAACGGACCAATGGGAAAGAACCCTTCAGCAAGTAGACCTATTAAGTCCTTCACATTCGATTTAGATTCATATTCCTAACTAAAATACTTTAACCAGTTTCTGTTCAATCCCTTGTCTTTACGTCCCTGTGTTCAAATACTTGAGAAAACATTGTGGAAAACAGAAGAAGTTGCTTGTAACATGCAATTTCTTCTTTTCCAACAATATTTTCTACCCTACTAACAAGCAATTTCTACCGTACTAAATTGCTTGTTACAATCAACTTCTTCTTTTCCAACAATATTTTCTATCCTACTAAATGATTATTTAAAAAATGCTCACTAACCCATTACCGCACGGCAAAATTTTATACTTGTCCAAATTGAAAGAAGTAGCAGATGACAATTTTTAGTTGTTGAATTTTTAATAAAATCTTTGTCCTTTTTAACAAGCAATTTCTTCATTGTCCACAATAATTTCCAAAGCTTTTTTGCTTGATGCGCCAAAAAGGGTCATTGTGTGGGAAAGGATAAAATTGTCGTCAGCAAAACCTTTGAATTTAGACAGGTCAAAAATATTACCACATAGTAAAGGGTTAATAGATATTTCGGCTTTTCGCATTCACTGTTTTCAATAAAAAAAAAAAAAAAAGAATAATAATAATATAAAAAATCACAGTTATTCATATATAAAGATCTAAGAGAGATCGTTGTATGATTTCCAGACACCATTGTCCTATGTTTGTTGTTAAGTTAAACATTCCCTTGAAAATATTCAAATAGACGGTGGGTGTTATTGCTTTAATGGTTTCCATTAACAGTCGAAGTGCACTTTCATGTCTCAAACAAGAAAGTCATTTGCATATTGAGCATCTGTGTTCTAAGTGGGAAATGAACGTCAGAATGTTAACACCTAGGGTCTATAAAAGTCACGACAATGTCGGTAAGGCAGATAGTATTCAGTAGTATCTCGCAAGATGTATACGTTCGGTTATTTGACTATTTCATTACTTTCGAACTATATTATTATAGGTAACGCTATTTACAATGATTCGCCTGAAAGTATCTTCGTTTCACAATTATTAGAAGAAATTCCCGATGATGCATCTCTGTCAATTGAAAACATTGAAGGTTTTAGACCGCTCATTAGATCAAACTCTATCACAGACAGTGGTTATGGTTCTAGAATTAAAACTGGATCACAACTTGCAGATGTCTCCGTTTTGCGGCAAAATTTATTTGGAAGTTATGGACCGGGCAAAAGATCAAATTCTATCACAGATAGTGGTTATGGTTCTAGAATTAAAACTGGATCACAACTCGCAGATGTCTCCGTTTTGCGGCAAAATTTATTTGGAAGTTATGGACCGGGCAAAAGATCAAACTCTATCACAGATAGTGGTTATGGTTCTAGAATAAGAACTTGATCACAATTAGCAGATGCCTCCATTTCACACCAGAATTTGTTTGGAAGTTATGGACCAGGCAAAAGATCAAACTCCATTACCGACAGTGGTTATGGATCTAGAATAAGAAGTGGATCACAACTAGCAGATATGTCTATTCTACGTCAAAATGTGTTTGGTAGTTATGGACCAGGCAAAAGATCAAACTCCATCACAGATAGTGGTTATGGATCTAGAATAAGAACTGGATCACAATTAGCAGATGCCTTCATTTTACATCAGAATGTGTTTGGAAGTTATGGACCAGGCAAAAGATCAAACTCCATTACAAACAGTGGTTATGGATCTGGGATAAGAAGTGGATCACAATTAGCAGATGTGTCTATTTTACGTCCAACTGCGTTTGAAAGTTATGGACCAGGCAAAAGATCACACTCTATCACAGATAGTGGTTATGGATCTAGAATAAGAACTGGATCACAACTCGCAGATGCGTCGCTTTTACGTCAGAAATTGTTCGGAAGTTATGGACCGGGTAAAAGATCAAACTCTTTCACAAAATGTCTCAAAATCAAACCAGAATTTTGATACGGATGCTCTTTCTCTTTTAACCCATTACTAGATGAAAAATATTAGACTGGTCTAAAATGATTATAGTGCGTATTAATTTCAAATTGATTGATAACTAAAAAAATCAAGTGAAAGCAACAGTGAAAAGGAGAACTAAGTTGTTTCAAGCAATTTCTTTTTGAAAAACATTTTTCTTTTACTGCATCAAAGTGGGATAAATTGGTAATGAGTTAAGAGTTACTAGGATATTTATCATATTGAGATTGACTTGCGGGATTAGTCAAACTATTTTCAGGTCTATTACGAGTGCATGATATTTCCAATACTTGCAAATGTGCGCAAAGCAAACACAATGTCATTATTCGCGCACATGTTCATATTGTTTCTTAACCCTTGTCATGCTGTATAAACTAACTTACTGAAATGCTGTCAAATCAAAGGGCTGAAAGCACTGATAGAACTTGTTGTTCAGAAATCAATATTTTTTTTAAGAAATCAACTTTATAAACAACTCTTGCAGGAAAAGTAAAAGCATGGGGTATAGACTAAGATCAGACTGCACATAAGTGCAGTCTGATCTTAGTCTACACCTCCTGCCAAAACCGGAGTATTCCGGGTTCAGTATGACAAGGGTTAACGTGCAGTCTAATGGACGGATCGCTGGCCACGCCCCCAGATTTCGCTAGCTATGCCCGCTGAATCTGACTCGAAATTCCGGTTCAATTTTTTTGCAAAACTTATGGTCAATACTATGTAATAAAACAGGAAAAAATGTTGGTTGGTGACCTAGACGTGGTAACTTGAAAAAGTTGTATTTACGACCTTAAAGTCGCCAAACTAACTAAAAATAGCTCCAAAAAATTGTCGACCTATTGCGGAGTTCAAATTTCAAGTCAGGTCTAAATTATTGATTTGATTGGTCGATTTATTCTTGAATGACATGCGCGATTGGTCAATAAAGCATATCAATGTGATAAATTATAAAGAATAAATCTGTTTTTCAGAAAAGTCGAGCCTTAACATTGTCCATTTACTTTATATTTATAAATGACGCTGAAAATCATTTTCCCGGACACCACGTCTTTTTAACTATTCTAACTTCATATATTCTAACTTCATATTCAGTTATCGCTTAATCAGACGGCAAATTTTAAACGGTCCAGATTGAAAGTAGTTGCAGATGACAATTTAAAGCTTATGTTTTTTTTTGTTTTTTTTTTGGGGGGGGGGGTAGAAAACATAGTGGATAATGAAGAAATGGCTTGCTACAAGAAATTTCATCACTTTCCACAATGTTTTCCAAAGCTATTTTTCAAGATGAACATACTACGTGACAGATGACGTCAAAAATAGACGGTACTATAGTATTTTTCTCCCATAGATTCCCTTGACTCGTGATTTCAAAAACAAACGAAAGTAGTTTGTTTTAGTTTCATTTTCAATGAGACTGTGCCTTTTTGAGCGCAACACAGTACGCTTACTCGAGGTATAAACAGCGAGGTTTTGGCTACATCCAGAGGCTGAGAACGGAGAAAATCGGATGACTACAAAGGTAAGCCAAATCAATTTTGGTGCAAAATGATGATTTGTTTATGGGTAACATAATATTGCAGAGTAAGTTCTCTTCAATTAACTGTTATATTACATTTGAAAAAAGGGAAATTTGGAAATAATGTTAAATAATGTAATAATATGACGTTCGCGAAGAAGCTACAGTGGACATTCAGTTAACATGTAGCTGAAATAGAAAGCAAAATTCTATAGGAATGAAATCTTGTGAATTCATATGTCTTATACGATAGTGATGCATTACTTTGTAGCCTCTTTTTTTCAAGTCTATCAACAATATCTTTGGATCCCTTTTGGAATAAGTGACTAGATCTCTTGCATTATGTTAGATACTGAATCTTGTTTGTCTGGTAGAATGGAATTAACCACTTATATCATATTCAATTTAAGCTCCACTGATTTGTTTTAAAGAAAACCTTATTGTTTCTTTTTCTTTGAAAAAGAAATAGATCTGTCATTTGGAATTATTTCTTGGTTTGCCTGATTTTGTTTATTATCCTTATTATATATTCTATGCTCCATTGCCGCTAATTTCGTAGTAAAGACCTTATTATACCACAAAGAAAATTGTCGCAATTTGATTGATTAATAAACACCTAGCTTAAAGTCATACGTGCTAACCGCGGTAATACATCACTTAATTTCCCCCAAGGAGCCTCGCTGTCGCTTTAAACAATCTTTTTTAATTGCGGCCAGTCGACTCTCGCTTCGTTACTTACAAAACTGAGTTTTTAATCAACAAAGCAAGTAATCGTTGATATGTCCATTGAATGATGTATAAAAAGCTTTTTAAATAAAGGATATAATCTATGCAGGTTTCGACACTAGGGCGGTGGAAGGGTATGGGAGTGGTGTGCCCTCCCATTACAATTTGACAGATTAATGACACCATTTCCGACACTTTTGAATGTTCAATCCATCTGATTAACGATAGTGTGGAAGGAGTCATCCTACGTATTTTGCCTGTATTTTCAATATCAAAATCATTATTGATTGCAAAAAATTTCTTCTTTACCTCTGGGCGTTTTGGCATGGCCATTTAATGTATTATACGTATTTTGTACATTCCCCCTATACCGACTTTCGAGGTCGTGATTAATTCTTTGGCACTAAAGTAGCAGCCTGTGGAACCGATGTTGAAACTTGGAAAATGACGATATTTGTAAGATAGAATTTAGAAACATTGTTTGAAAAGAAGAAATGCAAGAAATAAGTGATCTATTTTGCACCACATGCAATAAAATGTATGATATTACCCAAAAACTATAACTATATTTTTTCCGTGTATGTGTATGGGAAGAGATAAATAAAATAGAAAAAAATCTTATCATATTGGAAATATCATTCTAAAAAAGGTTGATTGAATTGGATTTAACGCCGCTTTTAACAGTATTTAAGTCATATCGCAGAGGCTAGACCACCAAACAATGGATTCCTAGTATTTCTCAGACCAGTACTATCGCTACATATTTCCTAGCCTCCAGCTGCTATCTCACTTAGATTTACAATTATCAACCCATTGGTGAGCGACAATTGTCGGAAAGGATGTGTGTCGCCGCCGGGGATCGAACCAAAGACACCCAATGATTGCAGATTTGGAGTCTGATGCGCTATCAACTGCGCTCTGACGGCGGATTGTAGAAAAAGATTTACCGAATTCGAGGTTTTTGTTACCTGCAATAAATGGGAATAGTACAGTCTTCTCATTTTCTGTTCCGGCGAGTTTTACCATTTTTAATTGGTCGTAGACCAATTTATATAACCATAAACTCGAGATTGTGTCGCTGCAATTTACCAAAACTGCCTTAAGCCCAACTGGACGTATATTCTGACGGGAAAACAGAAAATCAAAGTGCCGTACGCACTGTAATTGGTCGTCACTGAGAAATTGGGCATATCGTTGCATTCCGACTTTAAAAATAGGGTAAAACAACTTTAATTTCTTTTACTTTCACAACACGTAGGTTCTATCCTAGTGTATGATATTTCCGTGAATGTTAATTAGAACTAATATTATTTTACACGAACGTAAGACCTTGATGCAACATGGGTACCGACAAAAAAGCAACTTTTTGTGAAACTAAATTTTTAAAAATTCTCGATTGTTAAATAGTCATGGTTAGATCATCCCTACAAGCTTTTCTTTATAAAGCCAAAACAGAAAAATTATGGAAATATGATAACTTAAGTTTAAGAGCAAATGCTGACAGCAGGTTCATGATATTTCAAAACCCTCTCTTTTTCTGGGCAGAAATTAACAAGTTCCTAAACAGCGCTGATTATAAAAAAGGAAAAAAACAATTGATACTATTCTTTGAGCGAATTCTTTAGACAGCTTGAAAGCATAATAATCAAATTTGCTCTCCAGAAGAACTTTCAGTACTTTGATTAACTAATGGCTAGAAAATAATTGAGTGGCAGTATCATCTTTGTTTACACCTCGATATGATTGAAAGAAAGGGTTGGTTAGACGCGTTCATCACTAGCGGAAAATTCTTGAAGGATTCATCTTTAAAGCGTGTGACCGTCCAGTTTTCCTTTACTCCTTTTGATAATTCTTAACTTGTAAAATGAAATGTTTTTTTTCTGTTTCCCGTCAGAATATACGTCCAGTTGGGCTAAAGGCAGTTTTGGTAAATTGCAGCGACACAATCTTGAATTTATGGTTATATAAATTGGTCTACGACCAATTAAAAAATCATTTCATTTTACAAGTTAAGAATTGAGGACATGGACATTTTGGTTAAAGACGTCATCACGTGGAAAAGCGTCATAAGTGAAGTCATCTGTTTGTAGGGGCCTATTCAAGTTGGGATTTTTTCGACGTCGGGGACTCTTTACGTCGTTTATTTTATAAATTACTTGATTGAAAGATGTAAATAACGTAAGAAAGACAAATCACATACTTAAATATTACAGAATAATGACTGGAAACCTAAATTAGAAAAATATTATGTAAGTACTTTTAATCCTTTTTTTTTCAAGATGGTAGTGTGTGTGTGTGTGTGTGTGTGTTAAGATTATATACAAAAATTCTCCTTTATTTGCATGGAAAGATTACCTGTTTTTATTTAAAACACTGTAAGGTCTAAAACAAAATTCGAAAATAAAAACAATCATTTGGTGAGCCTTTTTAGATTCAGAAAAAAGTCGTCTGAATTTTTATCAACTTGATGAATTATTTGGCTTTGACATATCACATTTTCAATTTGTTTTAAGATAACCCATAAAATAGTGTAAAGCCCATATATGCTTTTCACTGTAAGTAACATATACCAGTCAAGGGCAGATAACTCTGATCAAAACACTTGAAAGATACCTTGAAAATATGTCTACAACTCTACGATATGTTATTCCTCAAAATAGTTTGAAAGAAAAAAATCCTAGACAGAAAAAATGGCCTGTGGCCTTAAACATGCAAGAAATACTTAATCCGACTTTCGCAATCTCGGCATCATACTCGCGCGTTCTCATCGCCAAACACTCCCTTTCTCATCATTTTACTCTCGTTCTCGACATTTCACTTCTGCTTTCTCGACATCGTACTCTCGCCTTCTGGATATCGTTCTTTTGCATTCTAGACATCATATTGTCGCGTTCTAATCATTTTCTCTTATTCTCGATAACATACTGTCGTGTTCTAGTAAGCATGCTTGCGTTCTCACCATCATACTCTCCCTATATCAACATCATACTGTCGTTTATTCATCATTCAACGGCGTTCTATTCATCCTATTTTCGCGTTCTCATCATCATGATTATTCTTTGGTTCACGATACCATCCTCTCGTGTTCTCGAAATCGTACTCCCGCGTTCTCATCATTATACTTTCGCGGTCTAATCATTATATTCTCTTGTTCGCGACATCATACTACCGACTTCTCATCGTGATGCCCTTGCGTTCTAACCATCATACCTTCACGATTTTATCATCATACTCTCATGTTCTGGTCATCAATCGCTCGCGTTCTCATTACAATACTCTCGTGATCTTGACATAATACTCTCTCGAACTCGACATTATACCCACGCGTTCTCATAACCATGCTCTTATCATCATACTATTTCGTTATTATCATACCACCGCGTTCTCATTATCAAACTCTCACATTCTCAATATCATCATACTCCCGCGTTCTCAACAGCATACTCTCATATTCTCATCATCATCATATTCTCACATTCTCATTTTCTCACAATCTCATAATCATACACCTGCGTTCTCAACAGCATACTCTCATATTCTCATCATCATCATATTCTCACATTCTCATTTTCTCACAATCTCATAATCATACTCTCGCGTTCTCATCATCACACTCTCAAATTCTCATCAACGTACCCTCACATTCTCATGAGCATACTCTGACATTTTCATAATCATACTCTGACATTTTCGCCATCATACCCTCGCGTTCTCATCTCTTTCTCAACATCATACTGACGCGTTCTCGACAAAATACTCTCATGATCTAGACACCGTACTACCGCGTTCTTATCATGATATTCTTGTGTTCTCGAAATCGTACTTTCACGTTCTTATGATATTCTCGTGGGCTCATCACAATACCCTCGCGTTCTCACCATCGTACTTTTTCAACTTCACCATCGTACTCCGAGATCTCTGGTTATAGATCACTCATAATGTAAGGACTGACACCGTGCCCTCTTGTCCTCGTTGTCATAGTCTCGCACGCTAGTGAATATCTCGTCTTAGTCCAGTTCACAATTAAAATAACTGTAACCACCAAGAGAATTAATTCTACGAAATAAACATGAATCAAAACATTTATTTGCAAATCAGGATATAGCTTTGATCACCCGATGTGTGTTGCTACGTGGTAAATGTTATAGCTTTGTATCTAGGTACAATAGTGGACAAAAATCCTTGTCTAAACATAAATTGTTGTTTTTTTATACAAAAAGCCCTTTGAGCACGAGTAACATGTAAACCTATGGAAAGTTTAAAAAGACACCTTGAATCCGCTGTGATTTTAATGAAGGAGCCAGATTCATTCATTCCGCACATAAACAAGTCGAGTTGTGAGGGTGTATAAAATATTGACCAGGGAGAAAGGAGATATCAGAAATGTCCAATTTTACCTTAGTTTTATCTGAGCTCATTCAGACGCAAAAGTATGAAGTATTTTGAAAGGAGAAAAGGAGGTACTATTAAGATCAAGATTTGTCACGCAAACATCAAGCCCAAACCAAGCGACCGATAACTGGACCAAGTTTTCTAAAACGGTTGAATAAGATATTTAAACTAACAATTAATGGACTGGGTTTGGGCTAAAACCGGTTTCTCTTGTTTCGTTTGTTTTAATCCGTTTTCGGTGTCCGTCTCCGTTTTCGGACTTCCTTCGCACTTGTCTATTTCAAGGCCGTTTTAAACTCAATTTGGTTACAAATACACGATAATCAATATTTTTCGCTACAATTTTTCTTCTTACGTCTTCTCAAGGAATGAAACTTTTTTCCCGCCAAAATTGTGATTTGTTACCTTTATTTTGCTCGTTCAAAATAACCAATTTATACAAGTTTATATAATGATAATTTAACGACTCCTCGCAACTGATCACGTGACCTATTATCGAGGAAATATCGAATCTCGCGATATTTGGTTTGATGGTGAGAGCGTGAAAAGGTCGAATCGCCATCGATTCTTTAAAAAATATTTCCGACCTATTATTGCTATTTTATCATTTAATTCATGTGTGAGCTTTCTTTAACGGATATATCAATTCCGATTTTGTAACTGGTAAGTGTATCGGTTATGTCACACTTTCGCATTTATGTAGGGGGTCAGTCCTTGTAACCCGATACGAATGTCCGAAGCTATCTGCCTGTCTCGCCGCTCCAATAAACACTTTAAACTATTTCATTTACATAAGTGGAAATTTTAACCAGTGTGTCGGCGCCCTTTTAAAGCGAATTAATTGGGCGGTGACGCCACTGTATGTGTTGTATTTTTTTCCTAATTTGCGTTTGTAAATGTGGTATACGTGTGATAATATTGAAGGCTCAGTGTAACAAGGATCCGGTTTTGTGACCAACCGAATTTGCAGATTACAGAAGATTGCTGTCAAAATCACGTGAAACTATTTTTAAAATCTAAATCATCTTTGTAATGTAAATCAAGCTGATCGTCACACTTCTAAGACCCTCTTTGCTTGGATTTGAACCCAGGCCTCTCGCCCCTAGTGCAGTGAATATTCGCCCATGAACTTCAGGGGGTTATAATTTCAAATGCGACTCCTCAGCTCCATCAATCTCATTAATACACACATAGATCAGCCAACATAATTTAAATCATTCCTGAATTACACTCAACTTTTCAACACAAATGAAAATTATTACCTTTCATGTAAGTGCACATTTTCTCATTTCCGAAACTGTCTACATTTTTCTTGGAATACAGGACGCCACAAACGTAAGAGGCGCCCTAGGATTAATGGGTATTTTGCTTTAAATTGATATCTATGGAAGCCCTATATGGGTAACGCGACGAAATTTCAATTTCAAACTTTGTAGTACAATACATTCTTTATACGGTTTCTTGCCGGAATGTATGACATCTATATTCCCTGCTGAAGAATACGATATCAACCCTCACCTGCAGCTCGGGTGAAATAATTTCTCCAGCCTGGAATAAATGTCACATATTCCTCCAAGAAACAGTATTACTAATATGATACTCGTGTATTGTCGTAGTCTGCAACCTTGTCGTCGTGCAAACAATTTGACATGTTGTAATATCCCTGGTGTCATTTCGTAATATAGGAAGCTCCGAAGGTGAATACTTATTGTATTCTGACAGAAATGTCTAAATGTCAATTTTAATAGAGACTAGTTGAGTATTACGGAAATTACGAGGTGCGCTGCATTTATTTTGGAAAACTCGTAAAAGTAACATGATCCTCATGATCAATTCGCAGTTATTTAAACCTTGATCTTCAAAATGTCTTTAATCATGGACATGGACAGAGGGAACTCTATAAGCTGTATCCCCAGGGCTATTACATGTTAGTTGTTAAAACGGGTACAATTGAAATCAATCATTTTAAAACACTTTTAATATTCACAGTAAAATTTCTATTGTACAAAAGTTGACAATTAAATACATGTATGACTTTATTTACAGATGCCTTCATCATCAATATAACTAACTTGCTAAACAGAACAAGATGTGTTTGTATAACACTATGCCCCCGAAACAGGAATTCTTTAGAAACGGGTGATTTTTATTGTTTTGTTTATCTTTGTATTGGGGAAAAGGGTTAAAATTTTGTCCTTGACCTTGATGAAATGACCTTCCCCAGTTGCGCCTTGTTGAGACCTATCTACATACCAAATGCTAGCATTGTAACTTAATCAGGGTTGAAGTTATAGGAAAATGTTTAGTTGGCAGGTTAAGTTTTGCAGACAGACAGGCAGACGGACAGATAGACGGACAGACAGAAGGACACCGGTAAAACAATATGCCCCCGATTTTATCGAGGCGGGGGCAAACAAATATCGCCTAATATAGGTCTCTTCTTTGAAATAAAGTGTCACTGAATGACCACAACATCATTACTACAGCTATTTCAAGCAGTATTAAAAAGGTTTTGGTCACCCAACTAAAACAAATGAATTAAATGATTACCAAATGACACAAATTTAGATTGGTCCACAATCAAAGAAGTTGCAAAGACAACTTCAAGTCAATAGAATTTGAAATATTCTCTGTCTTTCTGTGTGGAAAACAATGTGGAAAAGGCAGAAATTGCTTGTAACATGCAATTTCTGCATTTTTTTCTCTGAACCTTTTTCTTGATGATTGTCTAAAAGCAGGATTATATATGCATAGGTCTTTCATTTAAAAAGCATTTTTTTAAAGTGCAGATTTTGTTCTTCGCAAAAAAGATGCTTTTGAAAAATTAATAGGACTAATTGCATCTAAAAATCGGCAACAGATATGTTTGTAATGGAATAAAAATGTGTACAGCATCTATGAACAAATTGGGTTTTTTTTAAAATGTTGATTAAACCTTTCTCATATACTGACACTTTTGGCACCCCTCAAGAAGAATACTTTAGAAAGGATAGTGGAAAATGAAGAAATTGCTTGTTACAAGCAATTTCTTCAATATCCATCATGTTTCCACCCAAAAAGACAAAGTACTTTTAAATCCCATCACCGGAAACCTGTTGTCTGCAATTTCTTTCATTTTGGACAAGTCTAAATTTTGTTTTCTGGTAACGGATTAACCCTCAGCCACATGATTGTTGGTGTTCTAAGTAAAAAATTATATTTTATAAAACAATGAGAAAGGATAAATACTACTTTACCCATTCCCACATAGTGACACTTTTGGACGCCCCTTAAGAAAAACAATTGGGAAAACATAGTGTAAAATAAAGAAATTGCTTGTAACAAGCAATTTCTTTATTTTGCATGATGTTTCCTACCTAGAAAGTTGAAAAAATCTAGAATTTCATTAACTTTAAAATGTCATCTGCAACTCCTTCAAATTTCGACCAATCTAAAATTTTGACCATTGGTAATGGATTAAACTATTGTCTACAGACTCCTTCAATTTCTTCTAGTCAAAATTTTGATGTGTAGTAAAGATATCACACATCTTTGAAGCAAATATGTATGAACTTTTTAAGCAAGTCAATGTAGCTTAGATTTCTGTACACGCAGGTGAGCTTAGCTCAAAGTGTGTAGACATAAACACACTGCATGTCTTGCATAAGATAATTTATTTTGTAAAAGACGCAGTGTCACTCTATAACTCTAGAACACTTATCTTATCCGAGTCTTATTCACTTGAAGAAACAATTATCTATCCCTACCCATAAGCAGGTTAAGTCCTACAACATACATAAGAGATAAAGAAAGTCCAACCCCTGCACCTTTTAACATCTTCATCCTTCCACCTGAAATTACACATGATCGAATTTAGAATTGTCATAATGACAAACTGACAATAATTACCTCTTTTAACCTATCACCACACAATGACGCTTTTTGACTCCCCTTAAAAAAGGCTTTGGAAAACTTTGTGGAAAATGAAGAAATTGCTTGTAATGACCGAATTCTTCATTAACCACAAGGTTTTCTGCCCCAAGAGACAAAGAATTCTAAAATTTTAGCAACTTGAAATTGTCTTCTACAACTTCTTTCAATTTGGACTAGTCTAAAATTCTCTTGTGTGGGAATGGCTTAAAAACATTACATTGGCAAAGAATTTCCATATCTTCATAATGTCAGAGCTCAAGATAAAACGAGGAATTTCATTTTCAAAGTATCAACATTAATTTTTCGTATCTCAAATTGTACATAGCTGAAAATCATTGGGATCCATTCATCAACAGCTTAACAATAAATAAGCACAATTTAGGGATTGGGAACAGAAATTGAATTATATAGTCATCATTCACTCTAGTTTGGAGTTCTGTAATATTTTTGTAACATATCGTTGGTTCAACACAAACAGTTGTAACTGCTTATATGTTTACAAGCAGTTACAACGGTTTTGCGCTGAACCATCAATATGGATAGAACTGATCGCTGGCCACCCCCATTGACCCTGACAGGAAGTTCAACTTGGACATCAAACGGTAGATTTGAAAATTTACAGTCATCCATTACCACACAACAAAATTTATATAAGTCCTTATTCAAAAAAGTTGCAGATGATAATTTCAAATTCATACAATAGTAAAATTCGATGTCTTTTAAGTGGACAATACAAAAAAAATTGCTTGTCACAAACAGGCAGGATTGTGTAGTAATTAAACAAAACAGTTAAATGGTTAGCTGGCGACCTAAGCATCTGAACTATAGCTTGAAAAAGCTGTTGTTATGATGTTTAAGTTGCTAAATGAACAAAATTGCTTATCACAAATGTTGACCAATGTCAATTCAAAGCTCACTTCCGGTCTAAATGAAAGATTTGATTACTTGATTGAATCTTAGGTTGGTAGCCGCAAATTGTTAGACAAAATCATTCCAACGCAAACCTTTGTTCTATTAGCATTACGAAACAAGATATTTTTGAGAAAGGCCATGCCCACCATGACCTTCCAACAACCTGATGCATATCAGTGCAAGTAACCTTTGTCCAAAATATAAGCCATGTATCTTCAAGGATATAAGACTAATAGCATGGTGTTATGTGTTTTCGTTAAGTTTACAAAACTCGAGACCTTGAGTTTGATGAATGATCTTAATCTTACAACTAACTGATACCTATAAATGCAAGGGACCTATATCCAATAATTGAGCGATTTTTTTGCAACAGCGATTGAAAAAGAGCCAAATGTTAAGTATTTGCATTTAGTGTACAACTCAAACGGATGGACAAACTGTTAAACAGTATGCCCCTGGCTTTTTTTCAATGAAGGTGCATAAAAACAAATTGGAGAAAATGAAGAATTCGCTCAAATTGGACGGATGACATACTATGACCCATCACAAGAGTTCTAAGGTGAGTTAAAAACATGGGTAGAAAACATTGGGGGTGATGAAGAAACTGCTTTATTTTCCACAATGTTTTATGAAAATAAAAATCTTTAGGGTTGTAAAAGTACAGGATGGTGTAGGTGCAGGTTTAGAACCAATGCTGTACATTACCTGAAATGCTGTACATAATGCCAGTGGCAGTTCCTGATGTTAGTGTATTCAAACTGTCATCTTTACCTCGGATATATGATGTGGCTACACCAAATATACTATACCATAGGGCTGAAAATAAAGTAAGTATGTAAATAAAGACCAGCCCTGAGTTCAATTATTTTAACTCATTCCCACGCAACAAAATTTCAGACTCGTCTAAATTGAAAGAAGTTGCAAACGACATTTTCAATGTGATGAAATTTTAGAAATCTTAGTGTTTATGGTTAGAAAACATCGTGAATATTGAAGAAATCGCTTGAAACAATGTTTTCCAAAGCATTTTTCTTGAGCAGAGCCAAAAAGTGTCACTGTGTGGGAATGGGCTAAAAAGTAATTAATTCTAAACATATACAAGTAAGAAAGGAAATCTCTCTGATAAATTACAGTCAAAAAGGCTTTGCTTCTTTTTATTCATTACCAAATGACAAAATTTTATACTGGTCCTAATGGAAAATTTGAAGATGATGTTTCAAATTTCCCTATAATTAAAAATAAGTGCCAAATAGGGTAGGAAACATCTTCAGAAAAGGAGACATTGCTTTAATTTCCCATTAAGTTTTTCATGATCATATTTCTTCAGGGTGTCAGGAACTGTCATTTTGTGGATTAAAGTAATATTGAGAATAAATGCATATATCTTATTTATATCTAACCCATTCCATGATAAATATTTGACAGGCCAAATTCAATGATGTTCAAGAAAATAATTCTTAGTTGATGAGATTAGGAAATTGTCTATCTTTGTTGTAAAAAACATTGTGGATAATGAAGATCCTGCATGATCTTCATTTTCTACAATATTTTATAAAGGTTTATACTCCAAAATGTGCGCAGAGTGACCTCCTAACATAAAATGTTACAAACAAGAGGACCGTG
The DNA here is from genome assembly GCA_946902895.1 of Fragum fragum. Classification (NCBI taxonomy): domain Eukaryota; kingdom Metazoa; phylum Mollusca; class Bivalvia; order Cardiida; family Cardiidae; genus Fragum; species Fragum fragum. The sequence goes on from OX336365.1 coordinate 39,895,675, forward strand.
ATGGTCCTATTTCACTCCCCTGAGTATGATGGATCAAGGCTTTAAGATATAATTTACAAAATATCAATGCCGTACACCTAATCATTTTGGAGAAGAAGATTTTTTTAAAGATAATCTCCTTTAATCCTAGGTATAGTTAAGATCTAACCATATTGAGCTAATTTTTGAAGTACATTAATTCTTTGAAGTACTTAAATAGAGGGTCAATAGACATTAATACACACACTCAAAGCTCTAGGTGTAATGGTTTAGAAGGAGAAGGTTTTCTACAATACCCTTCTATATTCCTTTCTTGGATTGCACCGAAATAAGCTTATTTTCAGGACACAGTAATTCTATGGAGGATTTTAGTACAGGGTCAATAGGTATTAAAACACACCAAATGTTAAATCCCGTGGCATTACAGCTTGGGAAAGATTTTTAAAGATTCCATTCCTTATTTCTATGTAAAATCAGGGATCACAAAGAAAAAAGCTAATTTACAGAGTATGGTAATTCTATGAAGTAATTTGGTAGATGGTCAATAGATGATGATTTATACAAAATATCACAGCTCTAGGCCTTACGGTTTGGGAGAAGAAATTTTTTAAAGATTTCGTTCTTTAATTCTATGTTAAATCAGGGATTGCACAGAAAGAGGCTAATTTCAGAATACAGTAATTCTATGAAGTACTTTGGTAGAGGGTCAATAGATGATGATTAATATAGAATATCAAAGCTCTAGGCCTTATGGTTTGGGAGAAGAATTTTTTTAAAGATTTTTTAAAGATTTCCTTCTAATTCTTTGGAGTATTTTGGTAGAGGGACACTAGATGATAATTTATATAGAATATCAAAGCCTTAGGCCTTATGGTTTGGGAGAAGAAGATTTTTAAAGTTTTCCTTCTTTATTTCTATGTAAATTCAGGGATCACACAGAAAAGGTCAAATTTTCAGAGTACAGTAATTCTTTGAAGTATTTGGAAGAGGGTCAATAGATGATGATTAATATAAAATATCAAAGCTACAGGCCATATGGTATTGGAGAAGAAGATTTTTAAAGTTTTCCTTCTTCATTTCTATGTAAAAATCAGGCATTGCACTGAAAATGGATCATTTTCTGAGTAAGGTAATTCTTTGAAGCATTTTGGTAGAGGGTCAATAGATGATGATTTGTACTAAATATCAAAGCTCTAGGCCTTATAGCTTTGGAGGAGAAGATTTTTTAAGTTTTTTTCACTCTGTTGCAATGGCAACCAAAGTTCTTCATTGATTTCAATTCTTTGATGTATTTTGTAAATTCTTGACCTAAGGATCATTTCGGTGAAGTTTGGTTGAAATTCCATAGTTTGTTTAGGAGGAGAATTTTTTTGTAATTGTGAACGGACAGACATGACTGATCTCAATAGCTCACCCAGAGCACTTCATGATCAGGTAAGCTAAAAAACATTGCAACAACATGAGAAACTGTTTGTCACACACATTTTCTTCTTCTCTTGTAATGCTTTCTATTCTTTTAGCTCTTACTTTTCAATTTAAACACACTTTTACATGTCATCTTCAAATTAATTGATCCATTACCAGGCAGCAATATTTTAGGCTGATCCAAATTCAACATTTTTTTGCAACTGTGTTTAAAACTTCAGATACTGGTTACCATAGTTGTATTCATCATAATTTAAGATGACAGTCATTGCAGATTGGGTTGAAGTCCCTTTCTTTCTTATTAATGTTCATCTCTTTTTCCTGTTTTCATTCCATATGCAAAATACTGATACAATGTATAACAAGAGCACCGCCTACAGGCGCCTACACTCGGCTATTGGGAGCTGGATAGTGGATAAAAGCACAAAATGCATCTAGTTATCCCCCTTGATAGTATAGGTTGCTCTTTTGATAGTGAATGCGTGTGCCAAGTTTCAAGTGAATGCCTTTGATAGAACCAGAGATATCACAACATGTCAGTTTTTTGCATGACGACAACGACGACACCAAAACTATAGCAATATCTCTGGTTTTCTTCAACAACAGCCAAGATGTAAAATTGAAGTAATGAGGTAATTTACCTATAACACCACATGTCTGGGAAGCTGATCCTACATATTTAGTAACTATGTTCAACCTCCTGCAATACAAAAGATATACCATATTCATCATCATAACTCTCCCAAGAATAACAAAACATAGATGGTTGTAACTTATTTCATACTGAAATTTTCAGACATATGTGTCAAAATTCATATTTCTGTTTTGTTTTCCCCTAATTTGCGGAAAGTTCACTCTCAACAATCATTTGAATGATTGTTTGGTAGAGATTATCCTCAAATAAGAGGATATTCTTTGTATATATCACAAGGGGCTTAATTATGCAAGGGAGCCTTTTAATAGACCCATTAACTGATAACACATTATAAGACTAGTCTAAATCTGTAGAAGATGCAGATGACAATTTTTGTTGATGGAATTTTAAAAAAATTGTCTTTTTGGGTAGAAATTATTGTAGATAAGGAATCAATAGCTAGTAACAAGAAACTTCTTCATATTTCACAATGTTTTCTAAATCTATTTAATTGAATGGCATCAAAAAGAGGGAAATGAGTTAAGGGGAATATAATTAAATGTAAATTCTGTCACAATCATCTTTCAATTCATAAATTTTATTGATAATGATTCTTTTATTGACTCTTACTAAATGAGTTAATCTCCACACTCAACAGTGTAGTTATATGGTGTAATCTATGCAAGCAACTTGTTAAACTTCAATTTTAATGCATTATCTGAAGGCAAAATTTTAGACTGGTCCAAAGTCAAAGGACTTGCAGACGACAATTTGAAGTTTATGAAATTCTAAATTTTTTTAACTCTCTCAGTAGAAAACATTTTGGAGTATGAAGAAATTGCAAGCAATTTCTTGGTTTTTACAATGTCTTCCAATGTTTTTTTTCATTAGGGGTGTAGAAAGGCATCACTGTGTTTGAATGGGTAAAGAGTTAGTGGCTGCCCTGATGTCCAATTAGCAGATGTGCTGTATAGGCAACCTGTGGGTAACAGATTTGAACCCAAACTTCACCAGAGTGTGTCCATCAACAGAACTTTGATATTTGATTCTTAGCTATTGGATCAGTAACTAGAGGCTCTTACCCTATTACCAGAAGGCAAAATTTTAGACTGGTTGAAATTGAAAGGTGTTCCACATGACAATCTAAGGTTTATCAAATTTTAGATTTTTTCAACTTTCTGTGAAGAAAACTTTGTGAACTAGAGGCACTTGAGCGCCTGTATTGCTCCACAGGCATGAATGTACTGACTTAGCAAATTTTTCATGAATTAAAAATAAACTGACTAAGGAAGTTCTAGAGAAGAATTTCAACTTTTTCATTGTTTTTACAAAAGTCAAGTTAACCCTTGTCATGCTGTATTAATTACCTAACTGAATTGCTGTTAAATCAAAGGGCTGAAAGCACTAATAGAATTTGTTGTTCAAGAATTAATATTTCTATTAGAAATCAACTTCATAAACAAGTCTGTCAGGAAAAGTACATATAGGAGGGGTAGACTGAGATCAGACTGCACTTATGTGCAGGCTGATCTTAGTCTACACCTCCTGCCAAAATCGGAATATTCCGGGTTCAGCATGACAAGGGTTAAGTTATGTATAATTCATTCACTGTGGAAGATGAAAAGGTCTTAACAAAATTTAGAAATTTTCACTGTATACCATATATGGACATAAGCCACAACCATAAAAGCCAAGCTTTTCAACATAGCAAAATCCTATGAAGGAATCCGACAAACAGTCATCTGAGGATCCTTTCTGTGAAATTTGGTTAAAATCTATCAACAGTCCATTTTCAGTATATACTGTAAATGGAAATAAGCCTTGCCCATTTAAGCCATATTTTTCTTATGATCAAAATTCTTTTTGAAATCTGATAAAGAGTCACTAAATGATCAATTTGGTAAAATAGGGTTAAAATCAATCCAACTGATTTCAGAGACAAAGAATTTCAAAGCTTTTAACAAATATTGAAATTAGCCCAACCCATTAAAGCCACATTTTTCATTTGAACAGAATTCTCTGAAGGAATCTGATAAAGGGGCACCCAATGATCATTTCTGTAAAATTTGGTTGAAATCCATCAACTGGTTTCTGAGAAGATGATTTTCAAAGCTTTCACCATATATGGAAATCAGCCCCGCCCATTAAAGCCATATTTTTCATCTGATAAAAACTCTGTGAAGGAATCCAACAAATGGTTAACAAAGAATCATTTCTGTAAAAATTGGTTGAAATCAATTAAAAGGTTTCATTGAAGAAGATTTTTAAGGGTTTTACCATATATGGAAATTAGCTCCGCGCATTAAAGAAATGTTTTTCATTCAAATTCTTTGAAGGAATTTGATAAAGGGGCACCCAAGAAGCATTTCTGTGAAATTTGGTTGAAATCAATTATATGGTTTATGAGAAGAAGATTTTTAAAGGTTTTACCACATGGAAACTATCCCTACCCATTAAAGCCATATTTTTCATCTGATCAAAATTCTTTAAGGAATCTGATAAAAGGTCACCCAAGGATCATTTCTGTGAAAATTGGTTGAAATCCATCCATTGGTTTATGAGAAGAAGATTTTCAAAGCTTTCACCATATATGGAAATTAGCCCTATCCATTAAAGCCATGTTTCAAAATTCTTTGAAGGAATCTGAAAGAGGGTGACTCATGGATCATTTCTGTGAAATTTGGTTGAAATCTGTTCAGTACTTCCTGAGGGAAAAGATTTTTAAAGGAAAAGTTTAGGGAAGGACGGATGGACACACGAACGCATGCATGATGGACTTCACGCCATGACAATAGCTCTCTGGCTGAAACCCAGTGGAGCTAAAATTAAGAAATTGCTTGTTGCACAATGTTTACCCAATTGTTGAGGGGTAAAAAAAGCATCAATGTGAGGGAATTGTCAAAAGAGGGTTTTGATTTTTTAACCACTTTAAAAGTATTCCAATTATATCACTGTGACTGGTGCACCTTTCCATAGCTTCCTGTCATTTCTCATACCAGTACAACCAAAACATTTGATCCTAGCCACCACTCATGCATCATAACCAAACGACTGGTCACTTCTGTATGACCTTGAACAAGATATTTAACAGCCCAAGTCTTATACTTGTTATACCTAGTAAGCCCTTTCCTGATGACCTTTGCTGTGATACAACTGAAAGATTGTGGAAATAACTTACTGTGTATTTCTGGCTACTCCTTCCAGGTTTTTTATTTCTGTTCTACATCTGTACCCACCATATCCAGCACCAAGGGCTCCACCTTTAGATGTATAATATGTACATTAGCAGTGATCTGAAGGTATCGACGATGACTGGGCCCAGTTCTTAATATTAATCGATTCCCACACAATAATGCTTGTTGACACCCCTTTAAGAGAAAGCTTCAGAAAACATTGTGGAAAATGAAGAAAATGCTTGTTAAAAGCATTTCTTCATTTTCCAAAATGTTTTCTACCCTAAAAGACAAAGACTTTTGAATTTTATCAACTTCAAAATGTTGTCTGCAACTTCTTTCACTTTGGACTAGTCTAAAATTGTGTCATCTGGTAATGGATTAATTTATTTTGATTTTTTTTAGATAAGAAGTTATCAATAACCATATCAATGCAACAGAAGTTATCAATAACCATATCAATGCAACAGAAGTTATCAATAACCATATCAATGCAACAGTAGTTATCAATAACCATATCAGTTATCAACAACCATATCAATGCAACAGAAGTTATCAATAACCATATCAGTGCAACAGAAGTTATCAATAACCATATCAATGCAACAGTAGTTATCAATAACCATATCAGTTATCAATAACCATATCAATGCAACAGAAGTTATCAATAACCATATCAATGCAACAGAAGTTATCAATAACCATATCAATGCAACAGAAGTTATCAATAACCATATCAATGGTCAAACAACCAATCCCAAAATTTAAACATCTTGAGAGAGAAGCACTGACTATACAACCACTGCCACCTATTTTGCAGCAGAGTAGACTGGGACTGGCTATCATGTGTCTAGGCTATGACCTCAGTTTGGCTCTAGGCTGTGTTCTCAAAGGCTTTTAACCACTCAGTCATTTCATATAGTCGAGGATTTTGAAAACATGAGAGACTTGCATGCACCTCGGATGTCAGACGAGAATTTTTAGTTTATGAAATTGTAGACACTTTTGTCTTATGTGGTAGAAAACACTGGGCAAAAATAAAGAAATTGCTTGTAACAAGCAAATTCTTTATTTTCCACTGTTTTCCGAAGCCTTTTTCTTGAGGGGTGTAAAAAGCGAGTGTGGGAAATAGGTAAATAGTTAGTCAGGACAAGTTTTCAGCAGATTTCCTTATAGATTCCAGGTAAGGATAGTGAAGGTATTATTTTAAAAACTTTAGCAGAAAGCAATAAGGTGATATAACAGACATTGTATGAAACTCTAGGCCTTGTGGTTTGTAAACGGAAGCCCAATTGGGATATTTTGGTGATTTTTTTTAAGTCTAATAATCTGCACTAGAGTCAAATATCAATGGACTAAAAATCAAACTTGATTTGTAACACATGATTGTGAAGTAACACACCAAAAATCAGCTCAATCTCTTCAAGGATTTAGAAATAAAATGCTGGAAAACTGATTAACTTAACTGACTTCAGACAGGCACAGTGCAAACCTACAGTCCCCTTTAACTTCCATTGTAGTGGACTAATAAACTACAGTTATTGTTCAAATATTTTGACCATTCAACAAGGATTTATCATTCTAAAATGTGATATTGAATTTATTTTTTAATGGGTTAAGGCTTGTTTTCTTATTGATTTTCTCCACAGTCCAAATTATTTCCAAAGCCCATTCACTAACAGACAAAATTAATATGGGCTGATTGCGAAAGTGCCTCAAAAAGACCAGGCTGTTTGTTTTCCTACCTATTGCTATTGATCCACCGATTTGTGCAAAGGCCATTTCAAATCTGCCTCGCTGATGTCCAGCACCCTCTGGTAGAATATACTGGTCTTGATCCTAAATGAATGATACATTTAGATCAGTCTTAGCCCGTTCCAAATTGACCAATCGTGGCTGTCAATCAAGGAATAAACCAATCAATGAAATCATTTATTCAGCCCAGACCTGAGCTTACCAACTCTTACATTGGCCGCCATTTTGTTTACCTTTATTGTTAGTTTGGTGACTTAAACGTCGTAACTACAGTTTATACAAGCTGTAGTTATGACATTTAGGTCACCAACCAACCAATTTACTTTTTTGTTACATGCTACTGGCCATAAATTTTGCAAAATAATGCTGTTAAAAATCAAAGCAGGACTTCCTGTTGGAGTTAATGGTCAGGGCCTAGGAAGGCAGTGGATAAGGCCAGCAATTGGTCAATTCCATCACAATCCCTGTGTTAACATCCCGTTAGAAAAAAGCTTGGAAAAAATCTTGTGTTAAAAGATATATTACTTGCTCTTAATTTCCCACAATGTTTTCTATGTAGAAAGTTTAGATTTTCCTAAATCTCACATACTTGAAATTGTCATCTGTCAATTCTTTGAATTTGGACCAGTCAAAAATATTGCCGTCTGCCAGAGGGTTACACATAGTCCCCTTTTTTGATACCCCAAGAAGAACAATATCATTCAAGGAACATAAAGGGAATAAGGATTTGTTTGTGGTTTAACAATCTTTTCTACAGTATTTCACTTATACACATATAACAGAGGCAGGGGCACCTAATAGTGGCTTCCTCATCCTCACGTTTGTTTACTTAAACCATTCCCAAACGACACAATTTAAGACTAGTCCAAATTGAAAGAAGTTGTAGGCGACAATTTTTAGTTGATGAGATTTTAAAAACCTTCGTATTTTGGGGTAGAATACATAGTGAATAATAAAGAAATTGGTTGTATCATGCAATTGCTTCATTTTCTTCCATTTTTTCCAAAGATCTTTTCTTGAGGGGCCTATGAAAGTGAGATTATCTGGGAATGGGTTAATCAGTACAACCAGCTGCTTATCCAACTTCATTGCACTGCAGCACTATTTATCATTTGGCCATTGGTGAGAGACAAATGAATCAAGTCACAATGACATGAACCTAGGATTCATAGCACTATAGGTTGATAAAATAATTTTCTGAGAATTTTCCAACTTATATGCTACATAGCCCATTCCCACACATTCCAGCTTTTGTATGCCATCAAGAAAAAAGCTTGGGAAAACTTTGTAGTAAATGAAGAAATACTTGTAACGAGCAATGTTTTGATTATTCACAATGTTTTCCTCCCATAATGATGAAAGTTCTAAAAAATTCACCCATTAAAAAATGTTGTCTGCAATTTCTTAGAATTTGAACCAGTCTAAAAAAATCACCTTTTAAAGGAAGAACTAATACCATACAATCCTGCATTTTAACATGCTGAAAGAATATAGTTATTGAAAACACAGTGATAAAAGGAGATAATGATAAAAAATCTAGTTCTCTACTATTTCATTATGTTTTGCAACTCTTATGGCTTTATTTTTCAATTCAAATATACTTTAGATTATTGTTTACACCTCTTGATTTGGACCAATCTCAGTTGTTGTTTTTTATATATGGAAAAGAACTGAACATTTGTTTCAATTTGCATTAACTTTATAATAAAACAAGAGCTGGTCACAGTCATGTGACAAATGCCTCGAAATGACAGGGTCAAGCATGTGGCACTTTGATTTGTTTTGTAAACACAACCACATGCATTTGTGATCTATACGCCTGGGTTTTTAATAAATGAAATTTTAATACATATAATGATTTCTATAAATACAGAATGAAATCTAGAAATGCATTATGGGTGGATTTTTCTGAGGTCAAAAGTAGGTCAAAGTCATGTAAAGTGGTCCACCCAATTAAGCATCTGTCCAAATATGGAAGCAATCCATTGAAGAATAAGAGAGTAAATACAATTTAACCATTCCGGACGCAATTTAATCATTCTGGAAGCCCCCTTGACCTCAGATTGTGACCTTGACCTTTGAGATAGGAAACTGTGTCTATTCAAGACACGTTGTCTGAAGGTAGTGAACATTTGTATGGAAGAAATTTGTACCTGCATGCATGATTATAGAAGTTACAGAGCAGACACAGCAAAAAGTCCCCAACTTTTTACCTTTGACCCCAGATTGTGGCCTTGACCTTTTAGATAGGAACCTGGGTCTTTTTCCCAACACGTTGTCTGAAGGTGGTGAACATTTGAAAAAAAGAAATTTGTACCTGCGTGCTTGATTAGAGAAGTTACAGAGCGGACACAGCAAAAAGTCCCCATTTTTGACCTTTAACCCCAGATTGTGACCTTGATCTTTGAGATAGGAACCGGGGTCTTTTTGCCACACGACGTCTTATAGCGGTGAACATTTGTATAAAAGAAATTTGTACCTGAGTGCATGATTATAGAAGTTACAGAGGGGACACAGCAAAAAGTCCCCAATTTTTTACCTTTGACCCCAGATTGTGGCCTTGACCTTTTAGATAGGAACCTGGGTCTTTTTTGCGACACCTTGTCTTATAGCGGTGAACATTTGTGCAAAGTTATATTGAAATCTACTATTGCATGTAGAAGTTACAGAGCGGACACCAAAGCGGGACGGAAGGACTGATAGACGGACAGTTCGATTACTATATGCCTCCCTTTGGGGGCATAAAAATACATCTACCTTTACAGGGTTTTCATTAGTACCCAAAAGTCAAGAGTCATTGACCCTTGAGCCAAAATTTTCAAGAGTCAAAATTGATATCCCAAGAGTCAAAATGCGATATGCCCCCCCCCCCCTCCAGTAGCAATTCAAAAAAAATAATAACAGATAAAAAAAAATTAAAATGTTAATATTTTTTTAGAAGTGGCGCCTCAGAATAAACCATGACTCAGATTGGAACTTTTCTCCAATCTAACAGTATTCTATTTTGAATAAATATTAGGTAAAGTTTAGTATTCATGCATACCGATATATATTTTTAATTTTGAATCAGTTTAAGAAAATCTCAAGAGTACTAAGAGGATCAAATTCTTCTTATTTTCATAAAAAGAAATGCCGATTTTATCCACGAAAACCAATGACATTTCTTTTAGCAACATTTTCTTATGTTTCATTTTACTTCTTGATTATATTTTGTGAGGTTTTTGATAAAAGTATTTGTAAATAAGTATATTTCAGTAGGATTAGAGTTCTGAAAAGGAGTTTCATCATTTAATTTCACAGGTGTCATGTACCTGTCAATTACGATCGCCGATGCATGTCCATCACTTGAGAGTGTTAATTACCAATCAAACTTGGTGTTATTCATGATGGGGGTGTATATTTTCAAATTCAATTAACTATTTTCCAATAATTTGGCACAATTATGTTGACCCTTGACGCATGGCTGCTAATTTTCGAGAGTCAATTTGACGCACAGTGACAAATTTTCGAGCGTCAAAATTGCTTCTTTTTGAATTTCTGTGCGTCAAAACCTGAGGTCCCGGGTCAAACGAAAACCCTGCTTTAATTAAATCAGTAATTAAATGTTAATG